>OY986042.1:64998110-65350610 GCA_963920215.1 Nineta flava
TTATTATTATTATTATTATTATTATTATTATTATTATTATTATTATTATTATTATTATTATTATTATTATTATTATTATTATTATTATTATTATTATTATTATTATTATTATTATTATTATTATTATTATTATTATTATTATTATTATTATTATTATTATTATTATTATTATTATTATTATTATTATTATTATTATTATTATTATTATTATTATTATTATTATTATTATTATTATTATTATTATTATTATTATTATTATTATTATTATTATTATTATTATTATTATTATTATTATTATTATTATTATTATTATTATTATTATTATTATTATTATTATTATTATTATTATTATTATTATTATTATTATTATTATTATTATTATTATTATTATTATTATTATTATTATTATTATTATTATTATTATTATTATTATTATTATTATTATTATTATTATTATTATTATTATTATTATTATTATTATTATTATTATTATTATTATTATTATTATTATTATTATTATTATTATTATTATTATTATTATTATTATTATTATTATTATTATTATTATTATTATTATTATTATTATTATTATTATTATTATTATTATTATTATTATTATTATTATTATTATTATTATTATTATTATTATTATTATTATTATTATTATTATTATTATTATTATTATTATTATTATTATTATTATTATTATTATTATTATTATTATTATTATTATTATTATTATTATTATTATTATTATTATTATTATTATTATTATTATTATTATTATTATTATTATTATTATTATTATTATTATTATTATTATTATTATTATTATTATTATTATTATTATTATTATTATTATTATTATTATTATTATTATTATTATTATTATTATTATTATTATTATTATTATTATTATTATTATTATTATTATTATTATTATTATTATTATTATTATTATTATTATTATTATTATTATTATTATTATTATTATTATTATTATTATTATTATTATTATTATTATTATTATTATTATTATTATTATTATTATTATTATTATTATTATTATTATTATTATTATTATTATTATTATTATTATTATTATTATTATTATTATTATTATTATTATTATTATTATTATTATTATTATTATTATTATTATTATTATTATTATTATTATTATTATTATTATTATTATTATTATTATTATTATTATTATTATTATTATTATTATTATTATTATTATTATTATTATTATTATTATTATTATTATTATTATTATTATTATTATTATTATTATTATTATTATTATTATTATTATTATTATTATTATTATTATTATTATTATTATTATTATTATTATTATTATTATTATTATTATTATTATTATTATTATTATTATTATTATTATTATTATTATTATTATTATTATTATTATTATTATTATTATTATTATTATTATTATTATTATTATTATTATTATTATTATTATTATTATTATTATTATTATTATTATTATTATTATTATTATTATTATTATTATTATTATTATTATTATTATTATTATTATTATTATTATTATTATTATTATTATTATTATTATTATTATTATTATTATTATTATTATTATTATTATTATTATTATTATTATTATTATTATTATTATTATTATTATTATTATTATTATTATTATTATTATTATTATTATTATTATTATTATTATTATTATTATTATTATTATTATTATTATTATTATTATTATTATTATTATTATTATTATTATTATTATTATTATTATTATTATTATTATTATTATTATTATTATTATTATTATTATTATTATTATTATTATTATTATTATTATTATTATTATTATTATTATTATTATTATTATTATTATTATTATTATTATTATTATTATTATTATTATTATTATTATTATTATTATTATTATTATTATTATTATTATTATTATTATTATTATTATTATTATTATTATTATTATTATTATTATTATTATTATTATTATTATTATTATTATTATTATTATTATTATTATTATTATTATTATTATTATTATTATTATTATTATTATTATTATTATTATTATTATTATTATTATTATTATTATTATTATTATTATTATTATTATTATTATTATTATTATTATTATTATTATTATTATTATTATTATTATTATTATTATTATTATTATTATTATTATTATTATTATTATTATTATTATTATTATTATTATTATTATTATTATTATTATTATTATTATTATTATTATTATTATTATTATTATTATTATTATTATTATTATTATTATTATTATTATTATTATTATTATTATTATTATTATTATTATTATTATTATTATTATTATTATTATTATTATTATTATTATTATTATTATTATTATTATTATTATTATTATTATTATTATTATTATTATTATTATTATTATTATTATTATTATTATTATTATTATTATTATTATTATTATTATTATTATTATTATTATTATTATTATTATTATTATTATTATTATTATTATTATTATTATTATTATTATTATTATTATTATTATTATTATTATTATTATTATTATTATTATTATTATTATTATTATTATTATTATTATTATTATTATTATTATTATTATTATTATTATTATTATTATTATTATTATTATTATTATTATTATTATTATTATTATTATTATTATTATTATTATTATTATTATTATTATTATTATTATTATTATTATTATTATTATTATTATTATTATTATTATTATTATTATTATTATTATTATTATTATTATTATTATTATTATTATTATTATTATTATTATTATTATTATTATTATTATTATTATTATTATTATTATTATTATTATTATTATTATTATTATTATTATTATTATTATTATTATTATTATTATTATTATTATTATTATTATTATTATTATTATTATTATTATTATTATTATTATTATTATTATTATTATTATTATTATTATTATTATTATTATTATTATTATTATTATTATTATTATTATTATTATTATTATTATTATTATTATTATTATTATTATTATTATTATTATTATTATTATTATTATTATTATTATTATTATTATTATTATTATTATTATTATTATTATTATTATTATTATTATTATTATTATTATTATTATTATTATTATTATTATTATTATTATTATTATTATTATTATT
Organism: Nineta flava; assembly: GCA_963920215.1. Taxonomy (NCBI): domain Eukaryota; kingdom Metazoa; phylum Arthropoda; class Insecta; order Neuroptera; family Chrysopidae; genus Nineta; species Nineta flava. The sequence continues at coordinate 65,001,356 of OY986042.1, forward strand.
ATTATTATTATTATTATTATTATTATTATTATTATTATTATTATTATTATTATTATTATTATTATTATTATTATTATTATTATTATTATTATTATTATTATTATTATTATTATTATTATTATTATTATTATTATTATTATTATTATTATTATTATTATTATTATTATTATTATTATTATTATTATTATTATTATTATTATTATTATTATTATTATTATTATTATTATTATTATTATTATTATTATTATTATTATTATTATTATTATTATTATTATTATTATTATTATTATTATTATTATTATTATTATTATTATTATTATTATTATTATTATTATTATTATTATTATTATTATTATTATTATTATTATTATTATTATTATTATTATTATTATTATTATTATTATTATTATTATTATTATTATTATTATTATTATTATTATTATTATTATTATTATTATTATTATTATTATTATTATTATTATTATTATTATTATTATTATTATTATTATTATTATTATTATTATTATTATTATTATTATTATTATTATTATTATTATTATTATTATTATTATTATTATTATTATTATTATTATTATTATTATTATTATTATTATTATTATTATTATTATTATTATTATTATTATTATTATTATTATTATTATTATTATTATTATTATTATTATTATTATTATTATTATTATTATTATTATTATTATTATTATTATTATTATTATTATTATTATTATTATTATTATTATTATTATTATTATTATTATTATTATTATTATTATTATTATTATTATTATTATTATTATTATTATTATTATTATTATTATTATTATTATTATTATTATTATTATTATTATTATTATTATTATTATTATTATTATTATTATTATTATTATTATTATTATTATTATTATTATTATTATTATTATTATTATTATTATTATTATTATTATTATTATTATTATTATTATTATTATTATTATTATTATTATTATTATTATTATTATTATTATTATTATTATTATTATTATTATTATTATTATTATTATTATTATTATTATTATTATTATTATTATTATTATTATTATTATTATTATTATTATTATTATTATTATTATTATTATTATTATTATTATTATTATTATTATTATTATTATTATTATTATTATTATTATTATTATTATTATTATTATTATTATTATTATTATTATTATTATTATTATTATTATTATTATTATTATTATTATTATTATTATTATTATTATTATTATTATTATTATTATTATTATTATTATTATTATTATTATTATTATTATTATTATTATTATTATTATTATTATTATTATTATTATTATTATTATTATTATTATTATTATTATTATTATTATTATTATTATTATTATTATTATTATTATTATTATTATTATTATTATTATTATTATTATTATTATTATTATTATTATTATTATTATTATTATTATTATTATTATTATTATTATTATTATTATTATTATTATTATTATTATTATTATTATTATTATTATTATTATTATTATTATTATTATTATTATTATTATTATTATTATTATTATTATTATTATTATTATTATTATTATTATTATTATTATTATTATTATTATTATTATTATTATTATTATTATTATTATTATTATTATTATTATTATTATTATTATTATTATTATTATTATTATTATTATTATTATTATTATTATTATTATTATTATTATTATTATTATTATTATTATTATTATTATTATTATTATTATTATTATTATTATTATTATTATTATTATTATTATTATTATTATTATTATTATTATTATTATTATTATTATTATTATTATTATTATTATTATTATTATTATTATTATTATTATTATTATTATTATTATTATTATTATTATTATTATTATTATTATTATTATTATTATTATTATTATTATTATTATTATTATTATTATTATTATTATTATTATTATTATTATTATTATTATTATTATTATTATTATTATATTATTATTATTATTATTATTATTATTATTATTATTATTATTATTATTATTATTATTATTATTATTATTATTATTATTATTATTATTATTATTATTATTATTATTATTATTATTATTATTATTATTATTATTATTATTATTATTATTATTATTATTATTATTATTATTATTATTATTATTATTATTATTATTATTATTATTATTATTATTATTATTATTATTATTATTATTATTATTATTATTATTATTATTATTATTATTATTATTATTATTATTATTATTATTATTATTATTATTATTATTATTATTATTATTATTATTATTATTATTATTATTATTATTATTATTATTATTATTATTATTATTATTATTATTATTATTATTATTATTATTATTATTATTATTATTATTATTATTATTATTATTATTATTATTATTAGTAATATTATTATTGTTATTGTTATTGTTATTGTTATTGTTATTGTTATTGTTATTGTTATTGTTATTGTTATTGTTATTGTTATTGTTATTGTTATTGTTATTGTTATTGTTATTGTTATTGTTATTGTTATTGTTATTGTTATTGTTATTGTTATTGTTATTGTTATTGTTATTGTTATTGTTATTGTTATTGTTATTGTTATTGTTATTGTTATTGTTATTGTTATTGTTATTGTTATTGTTATTGTTATTGTTATTGTTATTGTTATTGTTATTGTTATTGTTATTGTTATTGTTATTGTTATTGTTATTGTTATTGTTATTGTTATTGTTATTGTTATTGTTATTGTTATTGTTATTGTTATTGTTATTGTTATTGTTATTGTTATTGTTATTGTTATTGTTATTGTTATTGTTATTGTTATTGTTATTGTTATTGTTATTGTTATTGTTATTGTTATTGTTATTGTTATTGTTATTGTTATTGTTATTGTTATTGTTATGTTATTGTTATTGTTATTGTTATTGTTATTGTTATTGTTATTGTTATTGTTATTGTTATTGTTATTGTTATTGTTATTGTTATTGTTATTGTTATTGTTATTGTTATTGTTATTGTTATTGTTATTGTTATTGTTATTGTTATTGTTATTGTTATTGTTATTGTTATTGTTATTGTTATTGTTATTGTTATTGTTATTGTTATTGTTATTGTTATTGTTATTGTTATTGTTATTGTTATTGTTATTGTTATTGTTATTGTTATTGTTATTGTTATTGTTATTGTTATTGTTATTGTTATTGTTATTGTTATTGTTATTGTTATTGTTATTGTTATTGTTATTGTTATTGTTATTGTTATTGTTATTGTTATTGTTATTGTTATTGTTATTGTTATTGTTATTGTTATTGTTATTGTTATTGTTATTGTTATTGTTATTGTTATTGTTATTGTTATTGTTATTGTTATTGTTATTGTTATTGTTATTGTTATTGTTATTGTTATTGTTATTGTTATTGTTATTGTTATTGTTATTGTTATTGTTATTGTTATTGTTATTGTTATTGTTATTGTTATTGTTATTGTTATTGTTATTGTTATTGTTATTGTTATTGTTATTGTTATTGTTATTGTTATTGTTATTGTTATTGTTATTGTTATTATTATTGTTATTGTTATTGTTATTGTTATTGTTATTGTTATTGTTATTGTTATTGTTATTGTTATTATTGTTATTGTTATTGTTATTGTTATTGTTATTGTTATTGTTATTGTTATTGTTATTGTTATTGTTATTGTTATTGTTATTGTTATTGTTATTATTATTATTATTATTATTATTATTATTATTATTATTATTATTATTATTATTATTATTATTATTATTATTATTATTATATTATTATATTATTATTATTATTATTATTATTATCAAATCTTTACGCAAATTCTTTAGTACACACGATATACCAAGAAAAGTATTATGCGATCCAGGACTCGAATTCAGTTCAATGCTATTCATGGATTTTCTAAAACAATTTAAAATAGAACTACATTATACATCCACGGGTAACAGCACGGGCAATTCACCTATTGAAAGATTTCATTTTACATTAGCAGAACACTATAGAATCCTTTATAATCAGGACAAAATTAGACAACCCCAAGACTTATTAGACGAAAGTATACTTCATTACAACAATTCAATCCCCTCTACTACAAAATTTAAACCATTTGAATTATTCACTGGTAGAACATATAATTTTGACAAAGAAATTACACCTAATAATTACCATGAATATCTTAAAACTTATAACAAACACCAAAAAGAATTATTCAAAAAACCAGCACAGAAAGAACTGCAATTTAAAGAAAAATGGATTAATAAACTAAATGCAAATAGGACAGACTCACTAAATATTAAACCAGGCGAAAATGTATTTAAAAAAGGGCTTACATATAACAAACTTAACCCTAAATTTTGAAAATCATTAAACCGAAAACAAAAAAATAACTCTCAAATTATCCAACAACACCAAAATACATAAATCAAAAATTAAAAAGAAACGTTCATTTCAGGTTACTCGTCCTCCTGACGAAAATACCTTGCCAGAAGATAGAAATCATAGACCTGATAAACACCCAAGGCATGGTCCAAGATGCCAAGATGAAGCTGGGCCAAGTAAAATTAATTAATGATTGTATAAAACTTATACATATCGTAGATTTAGATGTTTTTAAAGTAGCTCTAGATAATACACAAATTTCTTTAAAAATAGCAACTAACAATGATAATTTAGGTAGCATAAAGGAACTAACTAACTTAATATTCAAAGAATTATCTAATAATTTCAAAAGTTATATCCTCCTATAACAAATAATCGAGGATTAGTTGACGGACTTGGATCAATTATCAAAGGCATAACAGGAAACATGGATGCCACAGCCGCGAAAAATATTCTAAATTTTATAGAAAATACAAAATATAAGGAACACGATTTAAATAAGCAATTTAATTTGCAGGTCACACTAAACAAACAAATGATAGATCAATTTAATAATATTACAAATTTCATAGACAATTAATAATGAAAAAATGTGAAAATTTAAAACTCAATAGTAAAATCTTTACAAATAAAATTCAAAGAGGGGAAGAAAATTTTAGATTTATGCAATATGTTCATCAAGTAAACTATAAAATAGATACGCAAACGAACCATTTCAATGACATATTAGAATCAATCACATTAGCCAAATTAAACGTAATCTCCAAACAAATCGTGCACCCCTCCGAATTAGAATCTATTCATTCAATACTCCAAAATAAATCTTTTCATATTAAAACCAGAGAACAAATCTACGAATTATTAGAACTCAAGGCTTTTTATATTTGATAACAAAATCATATTATTCAATGTCAAAATACCAAGGTTAATAGCTCATTTGAATTCATTCACTCGCTACTCATTACTGATAACAATACAAATTCAAATCATATTCAACCCATATCCTTATACTCTTTACAATAAGCAACAAATTTATTATCTGATCGAAAAATATAAAAATATTGAGCAGCAGTTTATCGGTACGAAAACTGATAACCAAGAAAATACTAATGATTCAAGTCGTATTGGAAATATATTGAAAGTTGAAATAGCTCATTGTACACTAATAGATTAAACAAAGGTTCAAACAATATCACAATCAGAAGGAAATTACATACAACTGGTAAACATTCCTGAAATTAATATTCAAACTACCTGTGGGTTCAGAAATAAAATTATACAGGGTACATTAATGCTACATTATGAAAACTGTTCGATCACTATAAATGGAATACAATATACAAATAATTGGAACCAATATTGGGATTCGATATATCTTATACCAGTGGCATTCTCCGAAATTAATGCACCCAAAATCCTTCAATCAATCAATTTTCGAAAAACCATCTGACTATCTTATGGAAAATTATCAAGCTATCGATTTACTACAAACAAACGCACCTCAGAGAGACTACTTGTTGTTTGCTACTATTACAGTACTTTTTATGGTCATTCTATATGGAGTTGTAAAAATTGTAATCAAGAAATATCAACTGGATAAAACAATAGAAATTGCCGCTCCTGTAGCTCCGACAATCGCGTCCAAATTTAAACTCAATTGGTCGACGCCTATTTAACGGTGGAGGAATTAAATTCTTCCATATTAGAATTATAATTGAAATTAAACATATTTTTTTTCAGTATTATTTTTGATTTATAAATGATATTTGATTCAAATTATTATTTCAAAATAATACTTTTTAATAAGCAATAATTTTTCTTCTAGAATATTCTTTGGCGTTTTAGCGAATTTCCTCCAAGGGAAATGCAGCTGTTGTTTTTGAACCAATGTTGGAATTTCGTAAAAATTTCTTCTAGTGTCCATCGATCCTACCTATTAGATGTTAAAAATCACTATCGCTAAAACTTTTATATATGTGTATACATGTGTATATATATATGTATATACACATATATTTCATATATTTTATATATGTGTATATGTTTATATATATATATATATATATATATACATATATAAATATATAAATATATATATATATATATATATATATATATATATATATATATATATATATATATATATATATATATATATATATATATATATGTATATATATATATATATATATATATGTATATATGTATATATATATATGTACATTTTTATGTGTCTGTGGACTCTCTAGCGGTCACAGTTTTATTCCGATTGGAATGAAATTTGGTATTTGAGGCGCTTTTGGTATTATAAAGGTCAAGTTCGTTAATGGGTAAAATCGGACAATGGGAAAGGGATTTAAAGGGAGGGGAAAATACAATACTTGACATATTTCCTTTAATATCCAAAAAATCTAAAAATATATAGAGAGTACAGTAGTAGGTACTTAGTTTTATTGTAATTTTGTTCCTTATTTACAGAAATATTTACAATTAAAGATTGAAAGTCAAAATTCTAAATATCTCTGTACACATTAGAGTTTGGAAAAAATTATAAGGTAAAGAATTTTAGCAAATTTGATTTTCTACAACTTTACTCGTTATAAATTTTTGGATTGTTCTAATATTAAGAGAGATATTTTATATTTTGTGTTTTCTTCTATCTTTATGCCCCCCTTTCCCCTTGACGTATACCTTTTATTAATAAAATTGGCCTTGAAAATACTAAAATTATATCAGATACGATATATCATTTTGATCAAAACTTAAATTGTGACTAGAGCTATTTATGTATTCTAAGGAAATTCGCTAAGTTTACGCAGCTCCTGCGTTACGAATTTTTGTTTAAATTAATAACAGGATGTGAAATTGATGAATACAATTTTTCATAATAAATTACATTACATTAAATTTTATAAAGTAAAATTTAATTAGAGTATATCTGGTCTTCGTTTGATACACATGTAAAATTTCGATATTCTTTTGATCAATCAAACAATTCATTGTAATATTTTAACATTAAAAAAATAGTTTTTTTTAATAAATTATTTTGACGTTAAAATCTAATTGGAGTAATGCCAGCCAACGCCACTTTATGTTCTTCTTCAGGATTTCTGTCAGAGGTGCAGCTATATCCTCATAGTTCTTCACGAAGATTCTGTACCAACCACATATTCCCAAAAATTGTTGTAATTGTCTTCGTGTTCTTGGTACAGGATGATTACTGATAGCTCAATTTTTTTCTTCTTCTCTGTCAATGCCGTCTTCGTCAAAATGTGTCCTAAGTATTTCATTTTGTCGCATTTGCTTGCTTTACAAGTTAACCCATTTTGTTCTAGTCTCTGTAGTACAAGATCTAGGAGGTGTAAATGTTCCTGATCGACTGTATATGAGTCTGTCGTCCAGATAAACTAAGCAGAAATCTTCTAAGTATCCAGATAAAACTTAAGCTCTGGAGTGTTCTTCAAACGAAATGGCATGACACGAAATTGATAGAGACCTTTTGGGGTGGTAAATGCTGTTTATTTCGATTGTGGATCCATTTTAATTTGCCAATTACTAGTCTGGAGATCCAATGTAGAAAATAAATTGGTACCATTAACTTTTTTCAACATCTCATGCAGATCTGGAATCGGAAAATCATTGCCCTTTGTAAGATAGTTTAATTTTCTATTAAATATTCTCCATTCTTTTTCTTCAATAATACGACGGGTACGGACCAGGGCGATGCAGATGGTTCTATAATGCAATCACCTTCAATCTCTTTAATCATTTCTTCCAGGTCCCGTTGTTTTTCATTGTTGTACGGGTATGGACGTAATTTAATGAAGGAATTCTCCGTGACTTCAATTTTTTGAGTGATAGTTCTTCCAACTTTGCCGAAAACGCTGGGATGTCATCGAACGACATCTTTTAACTGCTCTTGGTTCTCAAGATTTTTTATTTGTAACTCGTCCAATGCTTCGTTTAATATGCCATTTCTCTGTGTGCTCCATCAGGTTTTCTCCAATCAATGCGGACTCTTTTATCACATCCCAAGTAGATTAAATCATTCCGGTAACCGATACTCACACCATTTTTCATTAAAAACTCATGACCAAGTATTAAATGGTTACGTTGGCCAGGTACAACCATTACTTCAATATTAAACCTCATTATCGATATCACATTTTTCCAAGAATCTTGAAGATAGTATTGTATGTGGCCCCACTCCCTGTACTGTGTCTGATAGGGTGCCATTAACCAATACTTTTTGCCAATTCTTCGCTTACAAAATTGTATAATGCTTGGCTATTAATCAATGTCAATATTGATTTTACCATGCACCTCAACTTGCCCAATCAACTCATTCTGGTGTGAGTTCTTGGTCTCCATTGTCGAAAGACAATTGATGGTGTTCACGCCGATGTTGTGCGGTTTGGTTTTGTGGAGGTTAATGTCTTATCCAGAACTAATCTGCTCCTTCATTGATCCTGGCTCTTCGTCCAGTGTTCGAACATAAATTGGACAACACGCACTTTTGAAAAAACAAATTAAATAAAACAAAAACTTTTATGATATTCAAACTTGAATTTATTTGATTGAAAAAATAATTTAAATTTAATTTTTTTATTTATTTTTTTCCACACTTATCATTGATTCTCTATATCGCTTTTAAACAACAATGTACTTTACTGACTTTACTTGAACTGACTTTACTTGAACAAATTTTACTTTTAAACTGACTGTTAATCCAACAATATTTAATTTATAACTTTGATACTCGAACAATAGTAATTTTAAACTCTGATCTTAATCGAACAATAGTTTACTTTAAACTGATTTTGAATTGGTGCAACTGCGGCTTTTTATACTGTCAGAACAACAACATGTTCAATCAAATAAAAAAAACATTTTTTTAAAAACATAATTTGTTATAAAAATTCTTAGAACAAATAATTAGTACTACTCCCCAATTCAAAATCTACATATATTTATAAGTATAACATGATAGCTTGTTTATGTACTACACTCTACAGTACGCAGGCTGTGTAAACATGTATAAAACTAAGCAGGTTGTCTAAACATATATAAAATAAATTATATTTGATGTTTTATTTAAAAAACGCTTTCTTCAATAAAATAAATTTAGATTGATTTTATTTTACAGAAAATTTTTTTTTGAAACAAACAAAATTTTAAATTAATATATTTTATCAATATGATTTCTTTGAAATTATGTGTTTAAAAAACAATTTGCTTTAAAGACAAAAAATATAAATCAAAAATAGATATTATTTTCTTTTCGCAACTATGAAAAAAAACCCCTTTGTGCAAGGAGAAAAATATTTTCTCTTAAATATTTTACAATTATTTTTAATAATTTTCAACACAACAGAATAAAAAGGAAGAAACTGTTAAAATGCATTATGTAACATTTAAATATTATTAAAATTTGAGTTTTATAATTCTTACATTCATAAATAAATAATTTTACTTATTTCATTTATAAGAGGTTGTGTTAACTTATAATCCGTTTTTTGAGAAAAGTATATGATTTAAATTTCTCTAAGGTATAAAGATTAATTTGTAATATTTTCTATAAGAACGAAGGACGTAGTTATTACTATTACTACATGAACAGTTGATATATTTTAGGAAGTTTAGGGGTATATTTTTAAAAGTGGTACACTACCGTTCAAAAAAAAGTACCAACCTGTACCATATTAGTGGTCCACAATTTTGATTAGTCTTGTATTTTTATATGTAAGAGGAAGATATAACACGTTTCATGTATTTACTTTACATATGTTTTTGAGAGGATTACTCTGTTTAACACTCCCATTTAATGTTCCTTATTTACAAAAATATAGCTATGTTTATATATATATATATATATATATATATATATATATATATATATATATATATATATATATATATACATATATATTTATATTTTGCTACGGCACATTCTGTGTTCGCTACATTACGTTCCACTACGATCACTAAATCCCCACTTTTAAATAACATCAAAGAAACATGATCCCACAAGCAGCATGTAAGTATGTGTGTATATGGTTAGTAAATATTTCATTTATTTATGTAACATTGATTCCCTATTAGAAATGCTATTTAAAACAAACTGACTGTATATATATATATATATATATATATATATATATATATATATATATATATATATATATATATATATATATATATATATGTATATATATATATATATATACGGTACTTATGTATTAACGCCACCGTAGCAGAGGTTGCGCTTAAGTTGCATAAAGATTGCTCTTTATTCGCGCATTAATAAAAATAAATAATTAAACACACACATATTTATATATATATATATATATAAATATATATATATATATATATATATATATATAAATATATATATATATATATATATATATATATATATATAAATATATATTTATATATACGGTACTTACGTATTAACGCCACCGCAGCAGAAGTTGCGCTAATGCGTCAATAAAGAGCAATCTTTATTGGCGCATTAATAAAAATAAAAATTAAATGTATCAATTCCCATGACATGAAACTTTGTTTTGGTAAACAAAAGTTTTGGAAATGTTATTTAAGACAGTGTGATCAGCAAGTGGGACTTAGTACAAACAACTGGTTTAAGGGATGCAGAATTCCATTTTGTTCAGCTTTGAGATTCATGTACTGCTGGTGCGAGGAGTTTACGTCGATTAAATTTAGTGAAAAGCAACTTGATTAAACGGATAAACTTGTTATAGATTGGAACAACTACATGCATGAAATATATGTCTTGGATATGGAGAATAAACCAAACAAAAACGTAGGTGGACCAGATTGCATTGTGGAAATTGATGAAAGTTTGTTTACTAAACGTAAAAATAATTGTGGTCGAGTATAACCCGAACTGTTGACGCCAATGAAATATATTTATTTATTTTTATTTTTTTCTACGCCAATGGATATTATTGGCGTAAATATTGAATATTAAATTAGTTTAGTTCAAAGAGTTACGCAACAATTATGGAGATTTTTGATAAATAGTAAATTGATGTTTTTTTTGCATTGATAAAAAGATCAGTTAGTTCGTAGTCTTCGCGAAAAACCTCTACACACATAAAAAAGTCGTTCAAGTTTTCGTTCATTGATTTTTATTTAATGATAATTAATTAAATCAATAATAGTCGTATCATTAGTGTTGTATATCATTTCATTTTTTTTTTGTATTGTTTCATTAATCGAATCGAATCGAATTGTCAAAATAGTAAAACGTGTAAAAATAGTGCGTGCGGGAAACTCCACATTATCCTTCTTATCCACGAATTTCAAACCTTACCCAAGCTCCACTAAACTTTCTTCACACACGTTCTACAAAATTGGTAAGTCGAATTTCGATAAACAAGTTTTACGTATCGCATAAAACAATACCAATGATAAGTAATTAGACTCATTACGCATGCTCTAACCATAGTGGCGCTGAATTGAACTGCTAAAACAGGGGATTGTTTTATGCAAACGAGAAAATTGAATTGTAGTTACTCAATAACTGGTTTCGGTTAGTTAAGCGATTAATATCATCCAAGGAACACATATAGCAATTTTCCAAGTTGAGTCTGGTATGTAAGTGATTTTCTGTTTTCAAAATTTAAGGATTGTCGAAATCCAATTTGTGGTCATCTTCCAATGAATGAACCTGAAGGCCTGTGGTGAGATTACGACGGCGAAGATCATATTTATGGTGGTACTTTATAAAAATCTAAATCATCTAGCGTACAGTAGTGCGACAGACCGAATTTAAGGGGTTTTTTGCCTTCGCGTTTAGAGTACTATTACTTATCGAAAAATCAGAGTCGATCTGACCCCGAAATATGTTCTGAACAAAAATATCTACAGTCCTGATTTTTCGAATATATCCTATTTAGGGAATTATAAGGGACTGTTTTTTCAATCACCGTTAAGGAATATACAGTCAAAAAATTATTTCGGTTCAAAAAACCAAAAAACTTATACACCTACAATTCATGGAGAGACATAATCATAATTCCAGGGCCTAGACCCTAAGTCCTTTAAAGTTTATATTTGGCATACACAGTTAGATATAGGGCCCAAACCGAAAGGAAAATTATCAAACCTCGAAATTTATATCGGAAAATCAAAAATTTTTGAATTTTTATTTTGATAAAATTAACATAATAAATTCATAAGAAATATTGCTTATATATATATATATATATATATATACATATTTATATATATATATATATATATATATATATATATATATATATATATATATATACTTAATATTCAGCAACACATCACGGTTAAGAACTGTGAGCGATTTTTGAAAACTTTGCTGCTCTATGATTGGTTCATATTTCTTAATATATACTAAATATTTTACACATCACTGTTCAGAGTTGTGAATGGTTTTTGAAAATCAAAAACTACATTTAAGCGTTTAATTTTAACACATTTCCAGACATTTTAGATGGATCCGGTTTTTTGCATCTGAGGATGATATAAATAAATTGGCATATTTATATTTCACAGAATGCTTTCGACGGAGAATAATTAAAAATTGAAGACGAATATCGAAAAAACTTTAATTTTCCCAACGCAAGTATCCCGAAATTTGCTAAAACTACCCAAAATTCTTTTTTTTATCTATGCTAGAAGGATGCGGTTTTTTTACATTTGACGATGAATAACTTGAAACTTATAAGAAAAATTGGTAAACTTTAATTCCCATTGGTAAACTTTAAACTTTAACTCCCAACACAATCTCCACTAAAATGAGAAACACCAAAAATGATCTTTTTTACTTCTATGCATGCTAAAAGGTTGCGGTTTTTTGTTAACTTTTTTAGACCCGATGACCACCTTGGGGTTCACGGGGGTGGATCAAATATTATAAGCTTTTATTTAGTTTCACCTCTTCCGGTGTCGGTAATGTAATCTTGTTAAATTTAACCCCCTTCCTTTTATCTTACGGAGTTGAATTTTTACATGTTGATTCAGTTCCGATGACAATGCATTTTTCTGGTAATCATGACCGAAATCGGAGAGGAAATGGGGGTTTAGAGGGAGGGGAAAACATAAAATATCGCTCTTATAATATTGAAAAAAAAAATCGAAAAACATATAAGAAGTAAAGTTGTAATAAAGTTGTATGTGTTTAATATTTAGAAAGATATTGCTAGTCGGTTGCCGCAAAATGGCGATTTATAATTTCCACATTAAACCCTTTGAGATGGGTATCAAATGAAAGGTCTTGTTGAGCGAAATACAGTAAGTAAAGTAACGTCATTCTTAATCCAAAATGGCAGCCGCCGCAAAATGGCGATATATTACTTCCACATTAACCACTATGATACGGGTATGAAATGAATGGACTTGATGAGAAAAATACAGTAATCATTATAAATCCAATATAGCGGCCGCCACAAACTGGCGATTTATAGCTTCCACATTAACCCCTATGATATGGATATCAAATGAAGGGGATTTATGAGCGAAATACAGTAAGTAACGTGACGTCATCCTAAATCTAATATGACAGCAGCCTTAAAATGGCGAATTATAATTTCTACATTAACCCCTATGGGTATCAAATGAAAGGGCTTGATGAGCGAAACACAGTAAGTACGGGTACATTATTTAAATTATGGGTTTTGTACAAAGACTTCGGCTCTGTATATTTAAGATATCCCAATTAAATAGCCGAGCAATTTATAAAGTAAAGAACAAAAACTAATATGTAAGAATGTAAGTGCAAAGTAAAATGTAAGAAAAAATTAGGTTGAACAAATTTGTTTCGTAAGTTTTCTCTGTGAGTATGTCTTTAAAATTTTATAACGCAGCAAGTTATAATTTTAATTATTTGAATCAAAACTTTAATACTTTACTTTTAATTTACTTTGCACTTACATTCTTACATTTTACTTTTCGCGGTTTCTTTTGTAAATATCTCGGCTCTTCACTGGTATATCATCACCTTTTTAGGAGCAACTATTATATGAAGTATCTCCCCGAAAACTCGACCCTGTTTTACATTTTACATTTTTTTTTAATGTTTTTGATCGGATATACTTTTCTCAAAAAGACGTATGTCTTGTAAGTTAACACAACCTCTTATAAATTAAAGAAGTAAAATTATTTATGAATGTAAGAATTATAAAAATCAAATTTTAATAGTATTTTAATGTAACATAATGAATTTTAACAGTCTCATCCTTTTTATTCTGTTGTGTTGAAATTTATTAAGAATAAAGTTTTTGGACCTGACATATTTCTAAGTTCAAATAACAGGATGTTGGAAAATATTAAAGAGAAAATAGTTTTCTCCTTGGAGATAGAAGTTGTTTTTAGCAAATTTCCTCTGAAGGAAATGCAGCTATTTTTTTTAGACCAATGTTGGAATGTTGTAAAAATTTCTTCAAATGTCCATCGATCCTACCTCTTAGATTTTAAAAATCACTATCGCAAAAATTTGTATAAATATATATATATAAATATATATTTAAATGTATATATATATATATATATATATATGAAATTTTTACGAAATTCCAACATTGGTGCAAAAATAATAGCTGCATTTCCTTCAGAGGAAATTCGCTAAAAACGACTTCTTTCTCCAAGGAGAAAAATATTTTCTCTTTAAATTCCGCATTTTGCATTATAAAGGTCAAGTTCATCAATGGGTAAAATGGGTTTAGAGGGAGGAGGAAACACAAAATTTGACTATCTCCCTTAATATTTGAAAAATCTAAAAATTTATCAGGAGTTAAATTGTAGGTACAAAGTTTTACTGTAATTTTGTTTCTTATCATTCTTCTGTTACACTAATATGTACACAAATATTTATAACTAAAGATTGGTTGTTAAAATTCTAAATATCTCTGTTCACATTAGAGTTTGAGAAAAATGATCAATGAAAAATGATCATTGAGAAAAATGACAAAAATGATCACATTACTCCTACATTTTTCAAATTTAGGAGTAATGTATTCTTTTTGGGAAGAACTTAGATAGTTTTTCTCGGGAGGAAAATTTTTTGGGAGAACTAGGTTAAGGATGGGAGATTTGGTGGGACTGCGTATAGATAGGTCTCACATTACCATTTTCAAGTGGTAGTGACGAAAAAAATTACGTTTTTTGAATCAACCGATTAATTTTCAGTTTTTCTGCGTTGAACGCAAAAAACGCATCTTTCTAGCATGTAAAGTAGTAAATTGGTGATTTTTGAGGACGTTTTTTCCATTTTTAGGGGGTGGCGATGAAAACATTAAAGTTTATCGATTAACCTCATTAGTTTGAAGAAATTCTCCACCAAATGCAAAACAACCCATCTTTCTATCATGAATAGAAGTTAAAAGAGTAGTTTTGGGGGTTGTTTTGTTGATATGATGAAAAATTTTAAGTATTTCTAATCACCTTCTTAATTTGTAGCTATTAAGCGTCGAATACAAAAAACCGCATCTTTCTAGCATGTATAGAAGAAAAAGGGAATTTTTCCCATTTGCGAATGGTTGCCATGGAAAAAATTACGTTTGTGAAATAATCCTGTTATTTTAAACCTATTCCACGTCGAATGGAAAAACCCGATCTTTCTAACATGAATAAAAATGAAAAGGGAAATTTTAAGGCTGTTTTTCCTCTTTTTGGGGGATTGCGATGTGAATAATGAAAATATTCGAAGTATTCGGTAGTTTGACTTTATTTCGGGTCGATTGTTAAAAATCCCATTTTTCTTGCATTAATAGAAGTTAAAACGGTAGCTTAAGTGGTGCTTTTGCCATTTTTTAGGGAGAAACGATGTAAAATTTTAAGTTTGTCGAATGTTCTTCTTATTTTACAGCTATTTAGCGTCGAATAAAAAAATCTCCACTATCTCGAATGTATAGAAGAATAGGGGTGGTTTTAGGTGGTGTTTAACCTATTTGCGAAGGGTTGCGACCAAAAAATTTACGTTTTTCAAATAATCCTGTTATTTTAAACCTGTTACACGTCAAATAGAAAAACCGATCTTTCTAAGATGAAGAGAAGTGAAAAGGTTGTTTTAGGTGTCTTTACCATTTCCGAGTGGTGTCTTTCCCATTTTTGACTTTATTTCGGGACGATTGGTAAAAATTCCAACTTTTTAGCATGTCTGAAACTGCCATTAAGTTAGTAACAAGTATCATATCCCACGACAATATAAGAGTAATTTTAATAAGAGTAAAATTAACAGGAATAATTATGACTGAAGGAAATTTTAACAATAGCAATTTCAATATAATTTAAAATTTATTATATTTTAAATCTAGTATATTTTAATCTAGTTAATTTTCTATTTATTTTTATTTTTGTCTATTCATCTCGAGTCTATATCTATCTCTAATTGTCAAAGAGTAAAGTACGACTAGTTAATTTATACTGATGATGACATTGTAGTCGAAATACGAATTTATAATACAAAAAACTGATCTAGGTAAAGGGGGCGAATTTGAAATTTTATTTCTAGCATGTATTCAACAGAAAACGTCTTTTCCGATTTTTCTCGTCGGTTTCAAGCAATTACGCGTCGAATGCAAAAAACCGCATCTTTCATGTGTCAGTCAGTCAGCTTCACTTTTAGCTATATAGTATATTATATATATATTTATATATATATATATATATATATATATATATATATATATATATATATTATATATATATATATATATACAGAGTGAGTCGAACCAAGTGAATAATAGCACACACCTCCACTTCCTTCCACGATTCTCTCATTTTTCTACAACATCCAATAGAATACAATACATTATATCAAAACAAAGACATGATATAATTCACAACCAAAACATCTGCGCACAAAAATAAAGCAAGCGGGCTCCTTTCCAAATTCAAAATAATCAAATCCGGGAACGTAAGCAGCGGTGGGCAAAAAAAATTTAATTTGAATGATTAGGGAAGAAGAAAACTTATTAAACACTTGTTCCCAGTCAACAAGTTTTAGCTTACTATATGTTATATGTATGCATGAACAGTTGTCTTCAAATATCAACAGCGTGTGATTCATGCATTTAATGACTTATATTATAACAATTAGCCCAGTCAATTTACTAAATAAATCACCAAATAAAAAAAAAACTTATATTCTATATTTTAAAATTAGTCAAAATTATCTTTGGCCCTTCCCCTTGAACATATCCAAAAAAAGACCCATATGGGAGGGGGCTGCGCAATAGGTCACCATTTTTAATTTTAGGACGTTTCTTATAGGTTTTTCCTCAATATCTCAAAAAATATTTTTCTTAACCATTTTTACTTATAATATGAAAGCTCATTGAATTTCTTACAAAAACGCAAAAAAAATTGTTCCTAGCTTTAACCGTTTGGGGAATATATAGATGTATAAGCAGTCCAGTAAGTCCAGAAAGTCTAGTTTACGAGGGGAGAAAATCGCTTCTGATAGTTTTTTTTTCTTATTTCAAATAACTAATTAATAATAACTAAACATACTGAAATAACTCAAACATACAAACAAAAACAAAACATAAAGTACACCTTTAGTGGGGGGAAAGAAGTGACGTCTGTTTTGATTTTCCTGGCTGAGCGCTGGAACCAAGCATGTCAAAAGGCGTTTATTGTCTTCATGGTGGGAGGAGCGCCGTACAATACCAGAAACATTTCATCATCAGCACCTTCAGGCAGGGCCTCTGGTGTGCTGGTTGGGCTGTAAAACAGTGGTAGAATTTGTAAAAGCTGAGGGTTTTTTTGAACTGTTTTAACTATTTTTATTTTTTATGGTTGTATGTAGCTGAAGTAGTGTCATATCCTGAAAAAGCATGTAAAAATAAAACTGTTTCCGTAAGGAATGAGGGAACTTGTTCTGTTTATGCATCTATATATCTCCTAAACGGTTAAAGCTAGAAAAAACTTTTGGTACGTTTTTTGCAGGAAATTCGCGCAGTTCCACCCCCCATACGGGTCTTTTGGATATGTTCAAGAGGAAGACCTAAAGAAAATGTTATCTTATTTTAAAATATAGAATATAAGTATTATTTTTATGTGGTGATTTTTTTAGTAAATTGACTAGACTAATTGTGAATTTAGTGTTGAAAAAAAAAAAACAAAAATAGATTTATATTATTACTATGCTTCCCTAGTATTACAGGGGCGAATCAAGGAATTTTTCACTGGGGGCGCATATACACAAATATGATATATTGTATATGGTAAGTTGTAGCTTAAGGACGTTCCAGCACTGTGTTATATAATCAGGACAAAGAACCGGTTTGATTTTATTATAGCACAAACACATAAACACACATATACAACACATAGACAAATACACTGTTCACATATACAAAATAATGTTGTTTTGAAAGAAAATAAATAAATTTTAACTTTTATATTTCGAAAACAAAACGGTAACACACGATTTTTAAAAAAAATTTATATAATAAATATTTAGCTTTATTCTCCTGGTTTTTTTTTTTTTTAAATTCTGTCGAGTATTTTTTCTAATACAACAGATTGGGCGGGCATGAAGTTTTACATGCTTCAAATGAGAGAAAGTGAGACAGAATGATAACTTTGATATTTATTATCTCGCGTTCTTAACGTTCAAAAATTCTGAAACTTCGGGATTTATTAGAAAATCTATCGAAAAGTGGGGGTATGCTGGAACATCCTTAAGGAACAAAGAAAATCTGTATTTAGAAAATCTGTCAGTATATTTAAAATAAAAACATATTTTTCTAAAGAAAAATATATTTTTCTTAAGAAAAACGAAAACTTGACTTTGACTTAAAAATAAAGTAGATATATTATTAATTTGTCTTACCATAATATTATGTTAATTTATTCTTTTAATTGTTATAAAATTTAATTTTGTTCCTTAAGCTACAACTTACCATATATAATATATCCATATTTGGATATGTATTATGGATATGTATTTGGATATGGATATGTAACAAGTATTTAATAAGTTTTCTGCTCGCCTTATCATTCAAATTAAATTTTTTTTGCCCACCGCTGCTTACGTTCCCGGATTTGATTATTTTGAATTTGGAAAGGAGCCCGCCTGCTTTATTTTTGTGCGCAGATGTTTTGGTAGTGAATTATATCATGTCTTTGGGTGGTCTTTGTTTTGTTATAATGTATTGTATTCTATTGGATGTTGTAGAAAAATGAGAGAATCGTGGAAGGAAAAGGAGGTGTTTGCTATTATCCACTTGGTTCGACTCACCCTATATATATATATATATACATATATATATATATATATATATATATATATATATATATATATATATATATATATATATATAAATATAAATATATATATATATATATATATATATATATACCGTACGTTTAGTTTACATCTTCGCATAGTAGATCCCCACGAGTATGAGAGAGTACATTTGTAAACATTAAGCAATGTGTATGAGAAGGAGGTCTTAAAGGTTTGATAAACAAACATATTTTTCAAAACTGTGAATAATATATATAACTGTTCGGGTGGTTGGTGATTGTGTCATACAACACAACAAAACACATAGGCACATAAGACCTACTTATCATACACATTGCTTAATGTATACATATGTACTCTCTCATACTCGTGGGAGATCTACTATGCGTTGATGTAAACTAAACGTACGGTATATATATATATATATATATATATATATATATATATATATATATATATATATATATATATATATATATATATATATATATGTATGTATATATATATGTATATAAACATATACATATATGTTTATCTCCGGTTCTGACGACAATTTTACATAATATATACATAATATATATGCCTTTGACGACAGTCGTCGTCAATTTTCCGAATTAGCAACCTGTTTATCTTTGACTTTGGGTACACTTAGTATTTCTACCGCTATTTATCCATATTGTCCGAAAAAATTTTAAATTTTTCTTCCAAGCAGCTATAATATCAAAAGCTGTTTAAGGTTTCGCAGAAGATTCTTACCGAAAATAGGTTTAATAACTTGAAAATTTTGAAAGTTCATAATGAATGCAAGATATTTTTATAAGATGAAGAGGATATCAAAAATAATCTTGAACAAAGACTTAGGTAGTTAAAATTTTTCTTTTGTAATAAAATATTTTTTCTTGAAACAACATATTTTTACTTTGTAATGGAAAAAAAATTTCTTGTTTTATTATTTCTCATTTCTTCCCAACAGAAAATAATTCTATCTAGAAGAGGGTAGTGCGACAGGCCAAGTATAAGGGGTTTTTTTGCCTTCGCGTTTGCAGTAATATTACAGTAATATTAATATTACTACTACACGTTACAGTCATATTACTACAGTACAGGTAGGTTAAATCAGAGCTGATTCGACCCCGAAATATCTTCTGAACGAAAGGAGCTGCAGTGCTGATTTTTCGAATATAAGCTATTGAGGGAATTCTAAGAAAGTTTTTGCTATTCGTTAAAAAATAAACGGTTTAAAAGTAACTTCGGTTCAAAAACTGTAAAATAATGGGTACGCCCACAATTTTCATTAACATTTTCATTAATTTTCCTTGATATTTGGCAAAGATGATATTTGGCATATACTTAGGTCTAGTACCCAAGGCACAGGGAAAATTACAGAATCATGAAATTGATATCGGGAAATGGAAAATTTTTGCTTTGATAAAATTAACAGAAGAAATATTGCTGCTATTTGATTGGTCCATATTATCTATATGTATACTAAAAGTTTAGCAACACACCACTTGTGAGATTTGTGCACGATTTTTTAAAACTTTGTTGCTCCACTTGCAGAAATGCTAGAACGATGCGGTTCTTTGCATTCGACGCGAAATTTTTGAAACCTTAAATAAGAATCTTTGGGAAAATTTAATTTTCCCAACTGAACATATGGAAAATCAAAAGTTAAATTTATGTTTTTAAGTTTATGCCACATTCTAAAAGGATGTGGTTTTTCGACTCGGGATATCTAAAAACCTATTTGTAGATCGAAAAAATTAAATTTTCTCAACGCTACATCAGACAAAATAGTAAAAAACAAAAATTTTGGTTATAGTCCATTCTGATTTGTTGTTATTTGTTGGGCACTATCTGATTGGTTGCCACATTCAGTATTAATTAAGTATAAATATAGACATATATCTAGAGCACGGTAGTGCGGAAGGCCGAGTTTCAGGGACACATTTGGACTTCTACTACAGTGCTATTACTACAGGAAATATTAGAAGGTGATCTGACCCCGTAATATCTTCTGAACGAAAAAAGCTACAGTGTTGAGATTTCGAATTATCGATACTTAACGGAATTATAAGAAACAATTTTTTCGATAATCGTTAACGAATTAACCGTTAAAAACTTATTTCACTCCAAAAACGCCTTAAAAACTTAAGTATGATCCATCATAATTCTACGCTACTTCCAGATATCCTATAAAGTTGATATTTGGCATACAGGTAGGTGTAGTACCCAAACCGATGGGAAAATTGCGAAAACTGGAAATTTGTATTGGAAAAAAGAAAATTTTTACAATTTTCGTTTTAATCAAATTAGCATTAGAACGCATATATTCTTCTTACTCGTTGATATTTTTATAGAGTCCTTTCTGATTGGATGACACTAGCTATTAAAATATAGATTGGTAGTAGACCATATCAAAGTAAAGAAAAAAATTTCGTTAGCCTATGGTAATGGCCGTAGCTTATTGAATACAGTTGTTTTCGTCCAGTGTTTGAAGTTAAGCGACATTGAATAAAGTCAGTACTTGGATGGGTGAACATTGTGTGCAGTTGCCTTATTTTTGTAATTATGTAAACATTAATTTATATTCTCATTTTAACTTTTTTATTATATTTTGCATTGATCAATTATTATTTATTACTAGCATTACCCGTCTCGGCTTCGCCCGCAAAAAAATTACAACGCCCTTATAACCAATTAAAAAAATATTTTCTCCCGTCAATGACTGATGTCTACATCTATCCTTGGGGATGTAGCCAAAATTTCTACATCCCCACTCCTGGCAGACAACGTATAACACACAGCACCTAATCAACGAACATCTGTTACTAAGCACTGATAAATTTTACGCCTACATACATCAATAAATTATACAACTTTTTTGCATTCAACCTGTTTTAACTTGAAATTTAAAGGAAAAATTGGAAATCTTTAGTTTTTCAAACAAAACATTTCAGAAAATGGGGAAAAAATCAAAAATTACCATTTTATCCCCAGTATATGTAAATATACATGGTGTATTAAGTTTAGTCCCGACTTTGTAACGTCTGAAATTATTAATCCTTGATATATATGCTTGTTAATAAACTGGCCCAATTCGGCTTTTTCCGCATGTCATCCCGTCTGTCTGTCTGTGGACGCAATAACACAAGAACGAAAACAGATGAAGAGCTAATTTTTTTTTGTGTTCTAGAACAAATAAGTAAGATCAAATTCGTTAATGGGAAATTTTTACTTTTAACTGAAAATCAGATCCACCCTTCTTCCATTTCGACGGTGATTTTTTTAGCCCACTGAAAGTTATCTAGATATCTACATTAGTGTTGGATGTCATTTTAAATCGAATATGGCAGCCGCCGCAAAATAACGATTAATAATTTCCACGTTAACCCCAATGATATGGGTATCAAATGAAAGAGCTTGATGAGCGAAACACAAAAAGAAAAGTGACGGCATTCAAAATCCAATATGGCGGCCGCCGCAAATGGAGCCTTATAATTTCCACATAAACCCCTATAATATGGGTTATCAAATGAAAGGGCTTGATGAGCGAAACACAATAAGTAAAGTGAAATAATTCTAAATCCGATATGGCGACCGCTGCAATTGTAGACATGCTAGAAAGATGGAATTCTCACCAATCAACCCGAAATAAAGTCAAATTAATAGAATACTTTGCAAATATTCATTACCTAAATCGCAATATCCAGAAAATGGAAACACACCCATAAAACTGCCCTTTACACTTTTATTCATGTTACAAAGATCAGGTTTTTTCCATTCGACGTGGAACAGGTTCAAAATAACAAGATTATTTGAAAAACGTAAATTATTTCATCACAACCCTTCGCAGAATTTATTTATCAGAAGACGGCACGCATTTCTAGTTCGCGTCCACAAACTAGCCATGTCGCCAACGTCGCGTCCCAGGCAACCTTCCAGTGAGCCACTCAGATAGTTAGCCAACATTTTCTTAGTTGTATCGCCACCAATACGACGTCTCACCGCACGCTTCAAGCAGGACCAAGCCGCAGAATCAGCCAACGGAAAAATCGGCAAGGTGTTATGTAATATATATAATATATATAATATATATTGGAATTTTACTTTATTTTTATAAATAAAATACAACTTCAAAAAATAATAATGTGGCATCTTCAACTTTATGAATTGCTTTAACATCTATTCATCGATTTACTTATTTACGGTTAGCTCATTTTATTTTGTTTTACTTTATGTGTAATTGAACGTATAAAATACCGAAAAATATATCTGATAGCACGTCAGTGCGTAAGGCCCAGTTTAAGGGGTGCTAAGGCCTTCGTCTCACAGTGCTATTGCTTATTAAAATATTAACGGATTTTTGACCCCGAAATAACTTTTCAACGAAAAGACCTACAGTGGGGATTTTTCGAATATATACTATTTAGGGAATTATAAGGAAACAAGTTTTCGCTCATCGTTAAAAAATAAACAGTTAAAAAGTTATTTTAGTTCAAAAATCTAAAAATACCGGGAACGCCTTAAAAAAACGTGTATCATCTATCATAATGTTCTCCTACTTCCGGATATCCTGTAAAATTGATATTTGGCATAGGACTAGATCTAGTACCCAAACCCACTGGAAAATTGTTAAAACTAGAAATTTCTATCGGGAAATAGTTCAAAACAGAATTTAAATTTTTTAAATTTAACATTGTAATTCCAAATACGTCTATCTGATACCTGATTGGCTGCTTATAATAACGTTTTTATTATAAGTTAAAAGCATTTAGATTTAACCCACTTACAGAAATGCTAGAAGGATGCGGTTTATTGCATTCGACGCGAAATTTCTGAAACCTATAAGTTAAATCGGAAAAACAATAGAACATCAATGGAACATTTCTCAATGGAACATTTCCAGGGCATGCTAGAAGAATGCAGTTTTTTTCCATTCGACGAGGAATTCCTTCAAACATATACGTGAAACGCAAAATATCAATTTTCTCAACCCAAAACCCACAAAAATGGAAAAACTACAAAAATTTTCTATAATAATAATCTTTTTCTCTAATAATAGTGTTCTCTACAAGGTAGTTGACATGTATATACACAACACATTTCGCAAATCAAATACGTCATCGGAACACGGTTTATATTGAACAATTTGAATAAAAATATTCATCAAGTATTTAGATTGAATCAATAAGGGTACATTTATTTAAATAGTTCAGTAAAACAAATATATTTTTTTATTATTTGTGAGAAGAAAGAAATTTATACCTAGACATAAAAATTGAAGTATCTCGTAAACTAATAGAGATATTGAAAAAATAACCGCAAATTCAGTCATATTAAGTCAACATAGTCCATAGCACCTACATACCACATCTGAATAAGCACGTTTTTAGGCCTGTGAATTTTAGGACTGTGCCGAATTAACGAGAAATTTTACATATGAGCTAGATAACTCCGAAACGGTGTGTTTTATAAAACACACCGTTTCGCACGCAATAATAAGCCCGTTTAGCAAAAATAAGCACACAAAAAATTCCCCGATAAAACCTACTTATTTCTCAGAGAACCTAAATCTTAAGTTTCATAACAGTAGGGCCACTTTGCAAATTTTTGTATTTTTTTCAGAAAATAAAATTTTGTCTGGATTTAATGTCTAAAAATAATTTTGTTAAAAAAATCTAACATACTCTAGGCATACCAGAAGAATGCGGTTTTTCGCATTCGACGCGGAATTTCTGGAAAATTCTCAGAAATTAGAAAAACAAAAAATTACATTTAAGGGTTTTTATTCCTCAGAGAAACTAAATCTTAAATTTCATAACTGTAGGGCCTTGCAAATTTTACACCTCTTATCCATTACTCTATATTATGTACCATCCATGTGCAATAGTGCAAGATAAGGTCAACCTATTCGCAGTGATGTCAAATGATGCCGATACTTGCGCCGTAGTATAAAAAAGGGTACACCTATGCGCAGTAGTGTAAAAGGAGTCAATCTATGCGCAGTAGTAAATAATGAGCATCGCCTATGTTTACGGGAAAATCCAAAATGTAATAGTTGGTCTTTAAAAAGTGACGATATCCAATTAAAGAACCGAGCTATATACCAAGATTGAGTGAAAGAGTATTATTGAAATAATAAGCTGTCAAATTTTGAAGAACCTGTCATTAAATTGAATTTTCTTCAAAATAACCTTATTACATAATTATTTACTTAACAAACCTGTAAACATACTTGTATTAACGAAGTAGCGAGCTACAAGTAAGCATACATTTAATTGAACTTTGACTGCAAAGCATTTCATAATCGACAACAAGACAGCAGATGCGGTTGGCACCAACTCCAAAAATAATAATAATTGACTTTTAAAAAAATGAATATTTATAAGTAAATTGAAGTAAATAATTAATGCAATTATTTTTTACTTTTTAGTGTATTATTTCATAGCTGTTTTTTATAGATCCGTTTTTCTCTTTTGGAGTCGAGTTTTTTATTTTTTTATTTTTAACTTTTTAGAGCATTTTTTCATTGTAGATTTTTTAAGATGAGCGCTTTTTTTATAAAAATTTTTTTTTCGGAGTCGGTTTCTTTTAAATTTTTTATTTGTGCATTTTTATTTCCTAGCATATTTTTGTAGACCCTTTTTTTGTTCGTAAAAAATTTTTTTTATTTACTTTCTAGTGCATTTTTTCATAGTAGAAGATTTTCAGTACTGTTTTTTTATTTCGTAAAAATTTTTTTTTTAGTCTTTTTCTTTTCCTTGCTTTTTCGAAAGCGACTGTGGGTAGACCTACTTAACGGGCAGCCCAAATGAGATAGCGGTGTTTAAATATGACGAGCGAAGAAAGGGAGAAACGCCTTTCTCAAAGTAAGAAATCTAGATCCGAGGCTATTTCAAAAGAGAGTAGTGAAATGCATAAGCAGAGGCATTCGCAAATGCGGACTCACAATAACAAATTATTGAATCGTGAAAACATCGATAGACGTGTAGAGCAACGTGTGTACCGTCTCAGCTTGATTCACGAGCGCCTATCAAATGAAACGGAAGAGCAACGTGTCTACCGTCTCAGCTTGATTCACGAGCGCCTATCAAATGAAACGGAAGAGCAACGTATACAGCGTCTCAGCTTGATTCACGAGCGCCTATCCAATGAAACCCAAGAGCAACGTGCCCATCATCTCAGCTTGATTCCCGATCGCCTATTCAATGAGATGAAGGAGCAACGTATCCATCGTCTCAGCTCGATTCACAAGCGCCAAACCAATTTTACGGAGGAGCAACGTGCCCACCGTCTCAGCATGATTTACGAACGCCTTACCAATGGTACGGATGAGTAACATGCTCACCGGCTTAGATTGATCCACGAGCGCCTAATCAATGAGACGGACTAGCAACGTGTCCACCGTCTCAGCTTGATTCACGAGTGCCTAACCAATGAGACCGAAGAGCAACGTGCCCACCGTTTCAGCTTGATTTACGAGCACGTAACCCATACCAATGAGACAGAGCCTTACCAATGAGACAGAGGAGTAATATGCCCACCGTTTTGGATTGATCCACGATCGCTTATCGAACGAAACGCCTGAAGGTCGTTTGGTTCAACTTAATGTAATGGGACAAGCTAATCATGTTCGTAGGAATCATACGCCGTTAGGAATCAAGCCAATCATGCGCCGTTTGTAAAAAAATATTTTATCCACAACAGCGTTTAAATTTACTAACAGATATGTATTGTACACTTTTACCTGAAAAATTGGTTGCTTTAGGTACCTAAGTGCGTACATTCACTGTAATAATAATATTAGAAAAGGGAAAATTCCATCAACTGCATATTGGATTAAAATGACACGCACAGAAATACTGCCTAAAATAGTTATTTTTACGAGCGTTGAAGAACGATTTTCATGTCGTATTGTACCGTTTTTAAAGATTCTCAAACTTAGTAACTGTTTCAGTTAAAATTGGTGTAAGAGGCAGGTCATTTTATTTGCAAAAGATGTTATAGAAATAGCAGAGCAATTACCACTGACACAAATCAAAGCTGGTTTAATTTTCTTCGTGGAAAGTCTCGAGAATCTTTCATGTGCTAAGAAATTCGTCGTGTATATGAAAAAAATAAATCGAGCTTTAACTTGGTTAATTTCCAACAACCATCTATACAGAGATGTTAAAGCGTATTTTGAAATTACGTCGAACATTATTCCGTTAGTCCAAATAGCTGAAAATTCGATTCCAGAAGAGGTTGGTGTTGCCTCAGAAATTTCTTCGAACCACTACATCCTTTTAAATGAGAACAAGGCGTTATTACGTGGATCATTCCAGCATGGTGACTTACGATTCAATTCATCCATGAGTAAACAATGCACTGGGATAGCAGCTGTTGCTTGTGTAGCATTTAATATAATAGATACAAACGAGTGGGTCAGGAGTGATATAGATTAATTGTAATTCTTGGTGATAAGTACTACAACGGCTGCATTGCTGCCAGAGATAATCCTGCGCCCGGCAAAGTAAACCCCGACTACCTCGCTGTAAGGGATCTTATGCCAAAGCTAATATATAATAGACAAAATTTAGGGATCACAGTTCTCGAAAAAATCAATTCTAATGGTCACATAGCCAATGACAACATTTTTGATGGCATCCCTAACCTCAAAAGCACTTTAAAGTTTTTTCAGAGAACATTCAAATGTGATACTTACAGCAAATGCCATCTCAGTAGCAGTACATTGTAATAATTTAGCTGGAAATCAAACATACTGGTTTTTTTATTCCCATGCGCGTAGTCTCAAGGGTGTTCCAGCCTCCAAGAATGGTGCCACCTGTTGCATGCGTTTTACTGATATGGATGATGTACATGCCATTTTGCGACACAATTTATTTGCATTGCCAAAAAAAATATCCGAAGGCAATTGATTGTGAATTGATTGTGCAATGGTAAGAACCTTAGGACCTCCAACGTGGTTTTTACATTTTTCTGCAATGATCTGATTGGCCAGACATAAAAGCCTTGTTAATCGCCAATTGACATGATGTGAATGACGCCGAATGCCTGACATTTCCGAAGCGCTTAGAGTTATTGCAAAGATATTCGGTAGTGGTAGCACGACTGTTCACATTGCGTGTTAACGCTCTCATGCGATTCTTAAAGCGTAATGAAGAAAGCTTGGGGGTCCTATTGAAGACTTTTGGTACTGAATGGAGTTCCAAAATCGCGGTAGCACACATCTACACATGTTAGTGTAGTGTAGTAATGTTCCAGAATTCTCTACTCCAAAAGGAACAGAAGTGATTGAAAAAAAGGTCTCATGCTCATTAAATCCTAACTACCTTGCGTTGACAAATTATTCAAGGATTAACAAATCCATAAAAAAATCGCCAAGACGATGGTTGTCATTTTGGTTTTCCCAAGCCAGCTAGTGATAAAACCGTTTTCTTAAGCCCAGAAGAAACACTTGCTAACAATGGGCGATTCTGTTTATTGAAAAGAACCTCACAAGAAAGTTTGGTAAAAAATTACAATGCAGTCCTTTTAATTATTTGGAAGGAAAATATCGACGTGCAACCGTGTGGGAGTACCACTGTGGCCTACTACGTCGAAAAATATGCGAGTAAATACGAACCAGATGATACAGGTGATGTGATAAGAGAGGCTATTTCGAAGGCTAAAAGACAAGGTGGTGTTGTTGCCAACAATTATTTTCAGTATCGATGGTTGTTTTAAATCAACGCTTGGTGAGCGCGCCAGAAATTGCCGTTGAAAATGTCGTCGCGAAAAAGCGTTTTTGTAAATAGTTGCAGGCCGTAGGAACGCTACAGACTTATAAAATTTTACAGTGATGAAACCGGTATTTACAATACAATTTTTTATCGTTATGTATTACGCCCAAACGAGCAAGAGAATTTAACTGTCGCTAACATCTCATGGTCGAAGGTGAAATGGAACTAAGATACGAAGATATTACGCCTGTGAGGTATATCAGCTACTTTGCAATTAACAGTGACAAAGAAGCATACTATTACAGTTTAATAGTGTGCCACATACCATTCGGCGATGAAACTGGTTTCTTGCACGAAAATGAAACCGCAAAAGACTGTTTCATAAGAGACCAAAGAGACTTTCGCCCCTTGCAAAGTAACATCAGCACAGAAAAATTTGCTCATGCTGAACAAATAATTCAACAGGCTCTTGACCAAATTACAGCACTCAATGCTGCGCGTGAATCCGTGTCGACAACGCTCCCATGTTATGTGTTGATGAACAAATCGTAAATGACGATGATTACTTTTGTGAAGACGTCGGAGAACAAGCCGTCATGCCAGATGAACTGTTCCTAGAAAGCATTCGAGGATTAGATATCCAACAGAGGTATTAGGGACTATTGGGGACTTATTTCAGAAAATTTAGACGGCAATTGAAAACGATTTACACGGACAAAAAAGTCAGCTGTTACGTTATATTACGGGTGGTGCAGGTAGTGGTAAATCGTTTTTTTAAATTAATCGTGGAGCATGAATCGTTGTTACGCACCAAGAGTTGATACACTGCTGAAGCCTAACTTTGTGGAGGTTGGGTCATTTACTGGGGTTGCCACTCGTCAGATATTTGGCAAAAAACTACACATTATTTTCTTTCTTCTTATTGAGAAACGAAATACTATCACCAATAAAAAAATTACCGGGCAAAGACTTGAGTATGAACAACGTAAATGGCGCTATTTAAATTGGCTTATTATATATGAAATTTCTATGGTTTCCAATGAAATCCTAAAACTAATCCACCTAAGACATCAGGAATACAACAAATTATTCGCTAGAGTCAACATTTTGCCCTTTGGTGACATATTTCAACTTTCTCCGGTGACAGGCCATTGGTGTTTTATGCAGCCGTCTTGGTTCTCAGCGGAAGTCAATTTGTGGCATCAATTTTCTTTTCGTAAACTGACCATAAATATGCGACAGCGCAATGATACCGAATTCATTGATTTATTGATCAGTTAACGGATAGGTGCACTGACAACGGCTCAACTAGATTTACAATGCGAGCGATGGCATGTGCCTTTAAATGGTGAATTTGCGGATGGAGTCGCTGTTCGTATTTTCCTTACGGTAAGATAAGTCGACGCATGCAATGAAAAAAGAGCAAGGAAAATTAATAGGTGCACCAAATAAACGCAGTGGATGAGTCTCGCGAAGTAGCTACGTATGGGAGGAAACCACCAGACAACGTAATTCTCAAAGACGTCAATAACTGTAGTGGTTTACTGTCATCGATAAAAATTAGCGT
Source organism: Nineta flava (assembly GCA_963920215.1). Classification (NCBI taxonomy): domain Eukaryota; kingdom Metazoa; phylum Arthropoda; class Insecta; order Neuroptera; family Chrysopidae; genus Nineta; species Nineta flava. Next base: position 65,032,394 of record OY986042.1, read on the forward strand.
AGAGTCCCGAGTAATGTTGAGACGTAACATTTCCGTCGCTGAATGACTAGTGAATGGAGCTATGGGAATAACCAAAAAAATTTAATGGCCGGCCCTAAAAGGAGATCAACTGGAGGATGGGGAGCTACCGGAAGCCATGTTCGTAAAATTTGATGATGAAATTATTGGTCTTAGGCTAAATGATAGTAACGGTTGCATACCCATACCCCCTTCAAGTACTACGTTTCAAGCGACAAGGGGTTACAGAGATATTAAGCGTCGTATGTTGCCTTTAATATTAAGCTGGGCCATTACAGTCCATAAGCTACAAGGTACCACCCTCGAGAGAGCTGTTATTGATCTTGGTAAAAAAAATTTAGCAAAAGAGCGAATATATGTTGCGTTAAGCCGTGTCAGAAGTTTGGAAGGCATAGTGTTGTCAGATTTGGACGCCAACAAATTATTAAATCGTTCACATGACGACAGATCGTTAACGGAAATAACGAGGCTAAGAAATCTGTCTTCTGACAATCAAGACCACACATAATACACGGCTTATACCAATGTATGGCACTTATAGCCAGAATGCTATGATCACACATATAAAATGAGGATTTTCCTCGATTTGCATATGGTCCCCTCTTTAGAGTTCCATAATTCATTTCATAATTTTCATTTTATAGTTTCGGAATTAAGAAGTGAAAGAAGAAATACAAAATACAAAATATCACACTTAATAGTAGAAAAATAGAGAAATGTATATGCAGATAAGTTGTAGAAAATCATTAAATTAGAATTAAATTTTCAATATTAAACCACCAATATCTCTGTAAATATTAGAGAAACTGAAAAAATGATGTCACTTAATTATAGTAAAACTAATTTTCTGCAAGTTTACTTCTTATGTATTTTTTTATTTTTTTGAATATTAAGAGACATCTAGAGCACGAAAGTTCGCAAGGCCGAGTTCAAGGCCTTTTCGGCCTTCGTATTTACATAGTACTACAGCTCAATTTAAACGATTTTTTCAGGTGCTGTACCTTTTAAAAGAAAAGAGCTACAGTGTTGATATTTCGAATATAGATATTTTACGGAATTATAAGAAACGCTTAATCATCGTTAACGAATTAACTGTTAAAAAGTAATTTTACTTCAAATATGCAAAATTAGCGGGAACGTCCCGATTTTTGTATGACTAATATACCAATATTTTACGATACTTCCAGATATCCTGTTAAGTTGATATTTGGCATATGGGTAGATCTAGAACCCAAACCGACGGGAAAATTATGCAAACTGGAAATTTCAATCGAAAAAAAACTAAATTTTTGCAATTTTCGTTTTTATTAATTTAACATTATAAAGCACATATCCATCTGATTCGTTGATATTTGTCGATAGTCCCTTCTGATTGGATATAGATTATGTATAAATATAGGTAGAGTATACATGATGGCTTGCACGTTAATGTATAACTCATTATTAATGAATGTTCCAAAGAGTGAACACTGATTCTTTGATTGTTATAATTTTTTACAAAGTAACTTTTTCAAAATTTTTAAATAAAAAAAAGATTTTGTTTTAAAAAATTTAACCCATTTCTAGATATGCAAGAAAGATGCGGGTTTTGTGCATTCAACCCGGTTAGACTTTAAATTTATAAGAAAAATGGGAAAACTTTCCAAACGGAACAACTTCGAAAATGGGAAAAACATCAAAAATTACCTTTTTTTAACTAATTGTAGTGTTTTCTATATGGAAGTTTAACATTACTTAGGAAAAATAATAGTTTAGGAAAATCGAATATGTGTTTTCGGTTGAACAACAATTCGAATAAAATTTTCATTCATTACTTATACTGAATAGGTCTAGATTGATTTATATTATAAGTTTTCAAAATACATTTTTAAAAGCATTATTGGTGAAAAAAATGAATTTTTTGCCTGAACCTACAAATTGAAATATCTCGTAAACCAATAGTGAATCGAAATAACATTCGAAATTTCAGTCGTTTCAAGTCAACATAGTCCATAGAACTTATATACCACATATAAATAATAAAAATTTTTAGGCTATATGAGTTTTAAGACGAGCTAACTTAACGGGAAATTTTACATAAAAAGTTAAATAACTCCGAAACGGTGTGTTTTATCGAAAAAATTTGCAAAAAAAATCCTCCACTCATTTCCTAGAGAACCTAAATTTTAAGTTTCATAACTGTAGGGCCAATTTTTCAATTTTTGTATTTTTTCAAAAAAACAAAGATTTTGTTCAAAAAAAAAAGTGTTAATATATGAACGCAATTTTGTTAAAATCAATGTAACCCACTTCTTGATACGCTAGAAGGATGCGGTTTTTTACATTCGCCGCGAAATAACTTGAAACTTATAATAAAATCGGAAATTTAAATTTTCCCAACTTAACCTTCCTGAAAATGAAAAAAACCAAAAATTACAGTTAAGTGTTTAAAATTAAGCCACTTCCAGATAATTTAGAATGATATTGTTTTTGAGTTACATATCGCGAAGTGTAAAGTAACGGACAGCATAAGTAAATGCGTAGCGTTTTGATCGAAGCGTTAGATTTCGTATATTGAAGCCTTCCAAAAAGGAATGATATCCGATCAAAAACCTAAATGTAAGAAAGGGCCGAGTTTTCGGAGAAATCCTTAATGTAATAGTTGTTTTTTAACAAATGATGTTATGGGAGAAAGTTCCGAGCTATTTACAAAGTAAATAGCTCTAGACTTCATATAATAGTTGCTCCTTAAAATGTGATGATATGGAAGAAAGGACCGAGCTATTTACAAAGAAAATAGCTCTAGATTTCATACAATAGTTCCTTTTTAAAAAATGATGATATCCCATTAAAGAGCCGAGCAATTTACAAAGTAAATAGCTCAAGACTGCATATAATAGTTGCTCCTTAAAAAGTGATGATATCCCATTAAAAAGCCGAGCTATTTACAAAGAAAATAGCAAACTTTTTACCAAACTTTACCAAAATCTTTGGTAAATTTTTTACCTTAAAAATTAACGAGGGGTAAATTGATTAAATGTAAGAAAAAATTTGGTTGAAATTTATTTCGTAAGATTTCCCTTAGAATGTTTTTCAAATTTTATATAACGCGGCAAGTTTTTTTCTCTGTTGATTTAAATATTTTAAAACTTGCGGCGTTATAAAATTGTAATGTAAAAACATACTAACGGAAAACTTACGAAATAAATTTCAACCAAATATTTTCTTACATTTGATCAATTTACCCCTCAATGTAGAAAGAATCGTTCTAGAATTATTGAAACGACAAAGTATACGCCTTCAGCACCCCAAGAGTCTGTGGAGCTCTCACAAAAAGCCCCAATAACCTTTCTGTTCAAAGCTCTATCTTAGGGAGGGAGGAGTTACAGATCCTGGAATGTGTATTAGTTTACATAAAATAACTATCTCTCTATTTCAAGGACATTGTAAAACAAACATGTAATGACGTACTTTGTACACATTACTTAAACATAACTTTCTACAAACATGTAATGACGTACTTTGTTCACATTACTTAAACATAACTTTCTAAAAACGTCCTTAACATTAAACTACATTCTAATCAGTACGACACTTTCTAAAATACCAAAAACTAGTATATAAGCCATTGTTAAATTGATAACGATTGTCTTTTTCATTGCACACAGGTTTGGCTTCTTGCACGCTTGATTGTAGCGAACTAGCGATAACTTATAAATTGTATAATTGTTATTGTATTTAAAATAAAATAAATTATAATATTGTATTTTTGTTAAATTAAATAAAGTATTTTTTTTATACATTTCGAGATCGAAAATATAATTTACATGATGCTTATTTTGTTAAGCTATTAAGAAGATATATCATATATCTTATTTGTGGGTGTATTAATATTTAATAACTGTTGTTTATGAATCCATGCAGTCCTTTGGTATACTATACTTCACATATACGCATAACATTAATCATTACATTAAAGCAATGTATAACATTAATATTGCTGACGATGGGATATATTGTCAAAACTTTGTGATTCTAAAGTTTATTAGTTTTTAATTTTTAAAGAGATACGTTTAGAGTATTATTTTAAAGACTTGAAATATATTTTTTAAACTTTTTGATGAATAGATTTTAGCATTTATGGACAAAGTTACTCGAATAAAAGTTTTTGTTCTTAGAGATATTTTATTGTGATCTTATGTTTCACCCTGGCCATGACCTTTCAAGTTATTAACAATAACCAAATCTATCAGTATTGACTGACCACCAATAACATCTTTTTATTTTTGATAAATTTTTTCTTAAGACTATGTTTCTCAAAAAAGCAATCTTAGCCAATATAGACCTAATTACCCAGTTTAAAGATCTGTTTTCGTCAGCTGTTCTGTTTCGTAAAAAAAAAATTCCCCTTTGAAAAGCACAAATATCCTTGAAGGTCATGGTTAAGGTGCAAATCAAAATAACTATAACATGTGCTTATCCGCAAAAAATAAATTTCATTAGTTTTACCAATAACGAAATCAAAATTTCCTTGAAGAAATATTCAGATGCTTTGTTTAAAATGAACATGCTGTATAAATCTCAAAATCTGAATGAATATGAAATATTTTTGCTTGTAAATTTTAAAACAAAGAAAGATATAAAGTTTACCAGGCCAAGTGGCCGAGCGGTCTAAGGCGTTATGTCTGCGCAGTATGGTTACTTGGAAACTGGGAGGTTATGGGTTTGAATCTCGACATCGGCAGTTTGTCAATTATTAAGAAAAAAGGGGCGATTAATTGACTAAACTGTCGGCGTATGGACAAGAATGACGTAACCGGCTATGCTTGAGAAGATTTTCTGCAGTTTCCTTCACGAACTCCAGATGAATATCGGCATAGTTCCAATCATAGTCGGCTGCAACCGCATACCCTATCAATTCCTAGTCTAAACACAAAAATTCCTTCCACTCCACTAACATCCTCACATCCTTAGGCATCACAGTGGACCTTATGGTCGAAGTGTAGCCCGTCCAGGTTAGCCTCTACAATCTGTCTATCTAAATAAAGTTGTTATAGTGATATATATATATATATATATATATCTGACCTCGACGACTCAAAAATGGCGGGTATATATTATATGTATATATAGGTTTCACTTCGTTCCCTGATGTATATAATATCATAGTCTAGGAGGAATCGGCGAATGAGTACCTTTTTTTTATTTCTGTCTCTCTCTGACTCATACGCTGCGTCGGTCTCTCGGTGTCCTGAATCATTATTTTACATTTATCTTTTAAACTATAAACTTAATCAGAATCTTTTAAAAGAGCAATATTATCCATAATTAAATTATCTACGATTTGTTCACAAAAAATTTTTTTCTAATATCAATTTTTCAAAGTTTATTTAAGGTTGAAGCCGAACATATAATTAAAATTACTTTTTTATTGGTTTATATTACTTTTTTGTTATTATCATAGAAATTTATGCATTTTCTTTAACAATAATAAAATATAATGGTATTTAAACATTTTATGGGATCACAATTATATATAAATAATAAAAAAATATTGGTACGCAGTTAAATTATCGAAGACAGCGATACTTATAGGTAAGCAACGCATACTTGTGAACGCGCGAAATTAACAATTAAAAACAGGTATAAATAATAAACTTTTTAGAAATCGCAATTAAGGATATTGATAACTATTGTATAAAGAATAAAAAAAATAATAATATTTATATATATTTTTTTTTTTAAATATATTTTTCATGGGTCAAAAGTACCCAAATTTAAGATTTTTGGAACCTTTAAAAATTCATATCCCTAAAAATATTAACTTTATCGTGAAAAGTCACAGGACCTTTTTTAATTGTATTTTAACAAAGAATACAATAAAAATTTGTCCGGTTCAAAAATATCAATTCCTTGCAATTGTTTAAACAATTTCGGTTTAAACAATATGGCACGGGGTTGCCCCCTGTCAACATGCATTTATATCATCAGTAGGGTAATTTGAAGAGAATCGCATAAAAAAATTGAGGTGGAATAGTTTTCGGTACTCATGCGCTGATTCCTCCTAGACTATCAGCTTTTGTTTTAAAATATTATGTTCTTTAATGATTTTTATAATTATAGTAAAAATTGAATTAAAAATTTTGGATATAGAATGAGAAACAAGAGTATTTTTTTAACTTTTAATCCGAAAAACGAAATTAAAAGTAAGTTTTTAGTTTTTAATTCTATATTTCTGAATTAACAAATAAATTCAAATCCGGAATATGAAATTGATAATTAGTTTGTTTATTTTCTATCGGGATTTCAAGAATAAATTATTAGTTCGTAAGTTTATCCTAAATACAAAACTGGAATGTAATCTTTGAAGTTTCACTTCTATGTTTTTTCGAATGATATTAAAAATTTTCTATTTCAAATACCATACGCGTGTAAAAATCATTCTATATAATTTTATAGAGAGGTTGGCATTATAAAAGTCAAGAATTATATACAATTTTATAGAATTATATATATTTATATAGAATTTGGTACTCTCACAGAGGATTTCCAAGGCATACCTTAAAAAAAAATGTAATTGAAAAAATGATTAGTTAATTTTTAACGTAGAAGCGTTAACCACTGTTAGCTTTTAAACTATAGTTCATCAATAAATCATGATGAATATTGATGAAAATTAAAAATATTATTCTCGGGACGCTAATGGTCGTTACTCTTATAGCCAGACCTAAGCATTTTCGCTGGACACGTGTATATGTTCAATGAGGAAATTTAAATGCTCTCCTTATTGATAATACAACTACCATTCAACAGTAAGTAATATATAAAACAAGTTAATTATTCTACTCGATATACACTAGTTAATTATTCTACTTGTTATACACTGCGCAAAAAAATTAAGGGAACAGTAAAATTTTTTATTTTTTTATGCAACACGCTCGGCGCAAATCGAAAAAATAGTGCGAAGGAAAAGAAAGATTAGAAAAAACCGCTACCTTCTTGCTTGAATTGCAGTAAAAAAGGTAAATTTTAATGTTTTTTCCCATTTTCGGGGATATTGCATTCGGAAAATTTAAGTTTTTCGATTTTTCTTATGATTTTCAAGTTATTCCGCGTCGAATGCAAAAAACTGCATCCTATCGTATATAGAAGTGGGTTAGATTTTTTTAAAACAAAATTACGTACAGATAAGAACACCAGTCGTATATACAACAGTCGAAATCATTTTTTTGAAAAAAATACAAAAATTTTCAAAGTGCCCCTACAGTTATGGAACTTAAGACTTAGGTTCTCTGGGAAATCAGTGCTGTTTATATGAGACTTTTTTGCTTATTTTTTCTATAAAACGCACCGTTTGGAGATTATTTCGGTAAACTACATATTTAATTATAGATTCTAGTATGGGACACCCAATACTAAATTATAAAACTCGTGTACATGTGGATCAGCATTTCCTGTCAAACATCGATCAACGTGACCAAATTTATTGTAAAAACACTTACTTATCCAAAATTATTGTATATTAACCGAACATTTTGATTGATTGAACACTTATTACTTTCATGAACATAATCGCTGGTAATTAACGTTTTGACTACTATTTTAAACTTCGTTGTAATAATTAATATTTTTGTAATAATTAATATTTTCAACAATTAACAATTGTAACAATTAAATATTTGTAACAATTAATATTTGAAATAAATAAATTTCTTTTTAAACATAAACGTCTACCGAGTTTATAACTGGCGCAGCCGCTAGGATTATTATGGAAAATACCTTACTAATTAGCGTCCATCGTAAAACTTAAACGTTAACATTAGAATCAGTGTTGTTAAGTATTACGAGTATCTTTCAAGATTTTGGGACGATACTACGAACCAAAGAAATTTGTTATACACTCGACGAACTGGAAAATTTTGTAAAATAATCTGGAAAATTTATTGGAAAATTTTGGAAAATTTACTGGAAATTATTTTGAAACAAAAATTTGGAGATTGGTAACGGCAACATTTAACTCAAGTCAACACATTTTCGACAGTTTATCGAAAACTTATGGTTAATCATCGAAACTAACAAGGACATATTGTAATTTTCGACTTCAGCATTAACTCGTGAAGATTTGGAATTAAGAGCACATTGGTTCAACTACTATGTGGAAATTGTTCATAATTCTGTTGTAAGTACATACTTTCCTTAAATATTTTCATATTCTATGCCTAGATCACCATATCCTATTAGAAGAAATATTTATAAATCTAAAAGAAACGACGGTTTATCGTTTCTAAATAGAAATTACACGTCTGAGGGCATATCGGACAGCGAAGGTAATAATAGTAGTAATAAGTCATTTAATTTAATAAATAATATAAAAATGAGTCCACCAGAATCTATCATGCAATCAACTTCATCCATAGAAACAGTAATCAAACATTTCCTCACAGGGTTTAATAAAAATATAGGTAACATTGTCAGAGCATTCCAACCCAAAGACTTGGGAGAAGCATGGCAACGCGTGCAGACGGAGCAAAATGTTTTCTATAAGCAAACGCAGCACCAGGGTAAACCTGTTCAGAAAATAGTTCCGACACAACAAATACAACAACCACGATAAATAACACGACATATACCACCAAATTTTAACAATAGACCTTCTCGAAATGTTAATCAAAAATGGCAAAACCCATTTGGTTACCATCAACGATTACATCATAGACCACCCCAATATAACAACGAACAAAACAACAATCAACCAAATAAACCTAATTTTAGCACTAATCAAATTCATAATAGACCACAGCAATCCAACAACCAACCTAACAGATTTAGACTGGAACCTATGGACACGTACTCGGGAAATACTAGAAAGTATTATAACAATATGTTTAGATCAACAGGACCCCCTAACTTTGTATCTAAAGAATTGTTTAACGTTGAAAACAACTATGACCAAGACAATACTATACACGATACAGGAACAACAGACAACTCGTATTACTCAAATCAAATTGATTTTCAATTCTGTGATCCACCTGATCAAGTTGAATTTAATCAACCTGATCTAAATGAAATCGAATACATTGAAGATCAGGATTTTCTGGCCACAGCCTTGAATCCGCCGGCATCATAGAGCTTAACTCACACCAATCAAACGGAGCCCTACCTTTTATAATGATTCAAAACGGATTCCATAAATTGAAATTTCGTATTGATACTGGAGCAGAAAGTAATTTTATTGGCCCAAAACACGTAACCGACTTAAAATTAATACCTACGAACACTAACGTTAAAACTGCATTACAGACTCGCATGATTTCACATGAAGTAAAAGTAAAATATCTAAAGGAATTAAATATCCATGTACCTTTAGAATTTTTAGTATTTAAATTCCATTACTACTTTGACGGAATCAAAGGGAGTCAGACACTACAAGACCTTCAAGCTAACATAGTTAATAACCATTCAAATAATTTCGGAAACATAACAAAAAAATTATACTATAAACCCTGTACGATCCCACAGGTACATACTTTAGAAGCATATGAAAAATAATTTATAACAGTCCCCACTATAATAAAAAATGGCGACATACTCATACCACAAATTAAACTCAACCAGAATGTATATACAGTAAGTGGTATATACCAAGCTAAAGACTCATTCACAAAAGTTTTTATAACAAATGAAATAGATTCACCACAAACAATAATAATTTCAGAACCGTGAATCGTGAACAGTGAATCGCTTACTAATTATCACGAATTATACAACATTCATTCAAATTCATTGGAAGTTGAATATTCAGATAATTATGATTTTGTTATGAAAAATATCCGAATGAAACATCTTAATAAAGAAGGACAAGACGCTCTTATAAATACTTGTACTGACTACAGAGACATATTTTACACTTTCGACCAAAATATGACGTTTACATCTGATGTTAAACATTCTATTGTAACAAAAGATGAATTACCGATATACACGCGCTCATCCCGATACCCCCATTGCCACAAAGAAGAAGTGACACGACAAATAAAGGAGCTCTTAGAGAAAAATATAATTAGACCTTCAAATTCTCCATGGTCATCACCAATTTGGATTGTCGCGAAGAAAGCTGACGCTTCGGGCAAAAAGAAATGGAGATTAGTAGTCGATTATAGGAAACTAAACGGAAAGACAATTGACGACAAATACCCTTTACCCAACATATCTGACATACTAGACAAATTGGGCAAGTGTTGCCACTTTTCAACGCTAGATCTCACGTCAGGATTTCATCAGATCGAAATGGATCCTAAGGACATTGCAAAGACTGCATTTACAGTAGACAATGGACATTACGAGTATATAAGAATGACTTTTGGACATAAAAATGTCCCCGCTACATTTCAATGCATCATGGACAATATGTTGAGAGAAATCATCGGTAAAAACGTATTCGTTTCTATGGATGACATCATAATCTTTTCAACATCTCTCACCGAACATGTCGAAATGTTACGGAAAGTTTTTGACAAATTAAGAAAACATAACTTCAAAACGCAACTGGACAAATGTGAGTTCTTACATAAAGCAATCGAATTTTTAGGACATGTAGTGACCACAGACGGTATAAAACCTAACCCTGGAAAAATTGAAGCAATTAAAAAATTCCCATTACCAAAGGACTTTAACTAAACCTATGACACAATGTTTACGTACAAGACACAAAAACCGATAAAAAAAATAAAGAGTACATCAAGTGTTTCGAATATTGTAAATCTCTCCTCATCGGTGACCCGATATTACAATATCCGGATTTTGACAAACCCTTTATACTCACTACTGACGCTAGTAATTACGCATTAGGAGCTGTATTATCGCAAGGTACAGTTGGACATGACAAACCTGTGTGTCACGCTTCACGTACACTTAATAAATCAGAACAAAACTATAGCACAATAGAAAAAGAATTGTAAGCGATAGTATGGGCTTGAAGCAATTCAGACTCTACTTATTCGGACAAAAATTCAACATACTGACAGACCATAAACCGTTGAAATGGGTTTTTTCTTTAAAAGAGCCTAGTTCAAAGTTGGTTAGATGGAAAATCAAGCATTTAGATTAGAACTTCGACATTGACTATAAACCAGGAAAAGTAAACTCTAACGCGGATGGATTAAGTCGTATACCCACAGAACTCAATAATATTGATACGAGTTCACAAGACGCTGAAGCATCAACTGTACATTCAGTTCAGGAAAACATAAACGGCGGCAAACGAATATCTGAAGAAGCACTAAACAAATTTAGTAATCAAATAATTATCGATACCGGACTTAGGAACCAAATAAACACCGAATACCTATTCAAAACTCGCAAACGTTTGACGATAGAAATAGAAAACACCCCGACAGAAAAACAATGCATTGAAATATTTAAAGAATATTTATCACCTAACCGAAATTAAATGCCGTCATGACTAATGACGATACATTTAAAGTATTCAATGAAACGCATGATAAATACTTCTCTAAATATAAAATTATCAGATGTACGACCCTACTAACGGACATTCAAACCCTAGAAGATCAAACAGAAATTATACGTAAATACCACGAACCATCGGTGCACAGAGGAATAGACGAGACACTAAACCACCTAAAAAGAACATATTACTTTGACAATATAAAGTAAAAAATCACGACTTTCATTAATACTTGTGACACCTGTTTAAAATTTAAATACGAGAGACATCCACTGCATTTAGAACAGACAGCGACCGAAATAGCCACCAAACCATTTGATATACTTCATATGGACTTACTCCATATTGAAAAATCTAATGTACTGAACATAATAGACAAATTTAGTACGCAGAATGTTCAATCATCCCCATTCGAAATTCAATTGAAGTATTAAAAATAGTTCGAAAATATATTGCAAGACATGGTATACCGACTAAAATCATACACGATAATGGCAACGAATTCTCTAACTTACACATGCGAGAATTCCTCAAACTTAACGACATACAGAATCATATAACAGCTGCTGGAAACTCTACGGATAACTCACCAGTAGAAAGGCTACATAACACCATACTTGAAATTCTTAGAATACTAAAAAATAAAGAAAACTCACCGTCAGACGAACTATTAGATTTGACCATGATTGGCCAACTCTATCCACTCTTCCACAAAACTTACACCCTTCGAAATCATACGTGAAATTCGAGAAAAGACTATACTTAAACCAAACGATAACGCAATCACGGAATTTATTAATAACGAAGCAAAACGATAAAAACATACAAATTTTAGACACGAAAAACCAAGACAGATCAGATCCCCCTACCCTAGGACAGGATGACGTGTATATAAAAAATAATCAAAGAAATACTAAACTACGACCACCATATGACAAAAAGAAAGCAACCAAAGAAACTAACTTAACATTCCACACAAATAAGAAAATGAAGTACCACAAATCAAAGACTAAACCTAAAGGAAATGAATCTTTTTCAGCTGCCTGACACCTTCCTCTCTTCCCAACGTATAGAATACCACGACCTTACCCACACAAAAGGACTATTAGCACTCAATCTAGGAGAAACTAAATTAACCTCACATTATAATAATTTAATCCACATAATTAATATAACTAATATAAAGGAATCTTTAGAACATTTGAAAACTAATGTATTTAATGTTGATCTACATATGACTTTATTTTATAATACTAATACCTTAGAATCCTTATACAACATATTAGAGAATAAAATAGAAAGTTTAGAACTGAAAACCTATAGAAAACCTATAGAACTGAAAACCTATAACGTGGCTTAATAGATGGCTTAGGCTATGTAATTAAAGCAATAACCGGTAATATGGACCACAAAGACGCGATAGAAATTAAGTAGCAGATAGAAGTATTTATAAATAATCAATTACTAATCAAAGATAGCACAAATTCACAACATAAATTAAATACATAAATGATTGACCGATTTGACAACAAAACCAAATTTATTAATACCGAACAGGCTAAACTTAAAACAATTGTGGATGCTATTAAATCTTATCCACTTCTCGAACACAAGTTCATTCACAAGTTATTCCAGTCACAAATATACTTCTCGGTTCAATCACAATTGCAGTATTAAGATGATCATAATAGTGACATTATTCTTTCTATGGATTTGGCCCAGTTGAACATTATCTCAAAACATATATTAACTAAACAAGAATTAAATATAGCTTATAATGCTTTAAAACCACAAATAAAAATCGGAAGTGATGAACAATTATACGAATTATTGAATATTAGAAACCAGCTCCAACCAATGCGAGATCCAAATATTAGAAAACAAACCAGCCAAATGCACACTTCATCGAACTATGGAGGAAGACTTCATAGAAGAAATCGAAACCAATCACATCATAGTATCGACAACCAATCCTGTTAACATCACTAATAATTGTGGGAAAAATATAACCAAGTTCATCGGAAAACTCAACATAATATTAAATGACTGCCAACTAACTATTAATCAAATCAAATATGGAATTTTATTAACCTCAACTCACAACATCGTGTTGGAACAAATAATGTATAATGTCATCAACATAACGAATATATCGAAGGACATTAATCTGGATTTATTGAAAGTGAAACACTTGGAAAACACGAAAGAACTCCAATCATTGAAATATCAACATTCTATGCACACCGGTGTTTGGACAGTAATAACTTTTATTTCTATAATTTGTTTAATTCTACATTTTATGTTTAGAAAACTTAGAAAGATTAAAAATGCACCAGTGGAAACCATGGTTAGACGTACATCATCAGCGCCTGCAGCCGCTCAACTTCCTTCCGAAGTTAGACTTCCTTCTTAAGGACGGAAGAGTTATAGATTCTAGTATGGGACACCCAATACTAAATAATAAAACTCGTGTACATGTGGATCAGCATTTCCTGTCAAACATCGATCAACGTGACCAAATTTATTGAAAAAACAGTTACTAATCCGAAATTATTGTATATAAACCGAACATTTTGATTGATTGAACACTTATTACTTTCATGTACATAATCGCTGTAAATTAACGTTTTGACTATTATTTTAAACTTCGTTGTAATAATTAATATTTTCAACAATTAACAATTGTATCAATTAAATATTTGTAACAATTAATGTTTTAAAAAAATAATTTTTTTTTTTAACTTTTACATATATATTATATATATATATATATATATATATATATATATATATATATATATATATATATATATATATATATATATATATATATATACGTCCATCGATATATATATATATATATGTCCATTATTTTCGTATGTAAATATAAAAATAATTACTCTTCAATTGAAACTTCTAGGACTATTTATATATAAATTTAAAAAGACTTGGTTATGTCATTTGCTGAAATATAAATTAAAACGCCTACTTTCAGTGAAAAAAGAACAATGATAAACAATCAGTTATATTTATCATATTATCTTTTTTTATTACATACTATCTGTATTAATATAATTAAAGGACAAAATCTATTTTGTTGTAGATAACCATATATTTAATACTACATATATAGCTAGTTGGTATAGCGAGAGAGACTTAAGCACTACGGTGCGTACATATATGCTCTTGCTTCATTCACTCCCGTTCAATAAAATTAAACCGATCTTTAACACAAATATTACCTATTTGTTAATTTTTATATTTATGAGATAGACAGAATACTTACTTTACATGTATTTTGTGTCTCAAAAAAAATGAAATAGAATTTAAAGATTCATATTTATTCTTAAAAATATTGACCATTTTTGAATAATTCAAAATTCATCGAATTATAGGATGCAATAGTAGAACGAAGGATTTTCAGATTCTAGATTATATAATTGTAATGAAATCCTAATCACTAATGAGAAAATTCTTAGTTAATACCCATTTAAATATATAATAACCAAATATTGACTTGCCAAATAATTTAAAAATGGTTATTAACATTAAAAATATTCGTGACTATGAGTTGATCTATATAATATAAAATCTGAAAGCCCTTCGTTTCGGTATCAAATTTTGATAGATTTTTAAAGGGTAGAAATGGCCAAATTAGAGATTTTTTAAATCAAAAAATTTATATCATCAATTTTATTTTAAAAATTCACAATATCTTTTAAATTTGAATGTAGCCAAACAATATGAATAGAATTTATTCCGTTCTAAAACAACAATGTTTTGGAATTATTTAAACAATTTCGCTATAAAAAATTGAGATCAAATTTGTACAATCATGTGCCAATTATTCTCGACTAACTGGACTGCAAACATTTTTTTCAAAAATAAATTTTGAAATTGGATACATGTATATTATTTCAAAGTAATAAACTTTGTACACTCGCCAAAACAATTGTAGACTTTTACAAAATGTAACCAAATTAAAAATTCAGATCGGTTCAATTTTATTGAACGGGAGAATCTCCATACTTATACACATGCGTACAACGGTTAAAAATAACCAAAAGAGGCAGAAATAGACAATTGCTGGCTCACTTCATCGTCCACACTTCCACTTATGGGAACAAGCAATATATATAGTATTAAATATATGTATATAACCAAAAAATTTTTTTATGCATATAAAGGGGTGGTAAATTTCTTATGTATTGAATACTATTAATTTAGCTTATAACAGCCAATAGCAGTAACTAAAATGAAATAGAAATATATGATATAACGTGTCCTGAGACTTTAGAAATTTATCTTATTCCACTGTATATCCAATTTAAACATATCCAATCGTAAGGCTTGAAGAACTAATGTAACTTTAACCATTCTTATTTGGAAAACCGCTTTTCTTTATTACTTTTTTTTTCACCAATGAATATTGAAGACGATTCTTAAAGAATGTTTAAAATTTGTACATTGAATTTGTTTAAAAAATTGAAAACTCGTGACACGCAGTAAGAAGTAAATCTTGTAACACTTAGTAACGATTAAAAAAAATGAACGACAAATGTAGTATGTATGTTATACACACATATCATATTATCTCTCTTACTACATATATCAAACACGACATCTCTCATACTACATCATATACGACAAAAATTAAGGGGAGTTAATATTATATTATATATTTGTATCCAAGTTGTATAGCTTATAATACCCACTATAGTAACTAAAATGAAATAGAAATATATTATATCATAGTATATTAGTCGGATATATTCGTTTTTAAAAAGCCTTTTATTATAATATTATGAATTTTAATTTAATGGTGTGAGAAAATTAAAGAACGATAGAGAATATACTTGTTCTTATCTTTTCTGTATTTCAAGCACTATACTTGTATGAAGGCAAATTTTCCAATTGTTCTTACACCATTTTAATGGGAGGGTATTTTTACCTGCCCTGGGACTATAGAAATTTGTCTTATTCCACTGTACCTGGGTGTGAAAAATGAAAATTGGGAAAAGCAATTTTGGATTTGGGATTTTGGGATTTTCGAAAAATAAAAGTACCCAGGGCAGGTAGAATATGAATATCTGTAACATATCCAAATTTCAAATCGATAAAGTAAAGGGTATAATCGTAGTGCTTGAAAAACAAATGTAACTTTAACCATTCTAATCTGGAAAACCGCTTTTCTTATAATTTTTTTTTCCACCAATGAATATTTAAAAGAATTGCTTTGTAATTATTTGATTTTAAAAATAAATAAATAAATCAAAACTTGATCTTATTGTTTTCTTTTTGTAATAATAAAAAAAATCCTTTCTCCAAGGAGAAAAATATTTTCGTCTTACATATTTTCTTTTTACTTTCTTTTATATATTTAGAACTTTTCTTTAATATACTTAGAAATATGTGTTGGGTCTAAAGAAATTATTCTGAATAACTTTCAATACAACATAATACAGAGCAGAGGTGGGCGTAGACGCCTCTCCGGAGCCACGGGGCTCCCCATTAAAAAGTGAGAGTAAGTAAGCAAGGTATGTTTTGAAGTAAGACGGAACGATGTTTCAATACAGGTTGTTCTACCAATGCATCATTATTAATATATAATTTTTTGGCGGACGATGATTCAAAATAATTATTTTTAAAAACAGCAACTACGCGATCGCGTTCTGCTGTCCCTATTTCGAATTTATCAAACTTGGCAGAATGTTTCGCGGTATAATGACGTTGGAAATTACTTCTTTTTAAAGAAATAAACGTTTTACCACAAAATAGGCAAATTACCTCTTTATCAGTTTTGTTAAATATACCAAAACGATGCTCCCACTCGTTGATGCCAAAAAGTATCATCCTTTTCTTCGCAGACGCCGCTGCACTTCCAGTACTGAACTTATCCAAGACTGCTTGCGACGTATTCTCCATTATTAAAACCACTGCTTTCATTTAAAAAAAAAAATAAATTATGCGAAAAATAAATTTTATTAACACGAATAGTACTTTTCACTTTTTAAATTCAAAGTAGATTAAATCAAAACAACTCAGTCAGGTTGAGTAAGCTATCATAAAATTCCCACTTTATGTAAAATTTAACCATTTAGACATTTGTAACAAATTAACCCCCACCCACCCAGCTTTATCATTGGCATGTTTATTGTTTCCATTGTCATCAAATTCCCATGACACAATACCTTCTACTAAGAAAAAATAATTAACATTTGTCAAGCGGTAAACGTAAAAGATCAAAAGATTTATATTTTATTCATACACAAATATATTAAAAAGGTATATTTTATGCCCAAAATTCCAGAGTTTGTATTCAATGTATTGTATGTATTATATACTTTAATGTATAGTCAATAGTGTATACATTGTATAATTATAATAGATAGTAACCAAAAAAAAAGGGTTGGTATTATTATATTTTTTTCAGAAAATGTTTTAATTAAAAAAAAAAAAAATAATTGGTAGGGGATACCCTGTATTTACTCTATCTCTCTTCCTACCTTTCACTCAGAGCTTATAAAGTCAAACTCTTCCCACCTATGATATAGAGTATTTTAAATACCCTGTTATGATAGAAATATGATAAAAATATAGAGAAATATGATAAAAATATTATCCAAATTAGAGTAGAGTTCCCTTTCCCAATCGATGATTGTGATAAAATGTATAAGCTTTTTTGAGATAATATAAACCACTGCTTCAATATTAGTTTTTCTGTTATAAAGGTTAAACTAACAAAACGACAAAAATCATAAAAATTAGGTCCCGAAAAAATTAATTGAACAAGGCCATTTTGATATATTTACATAAATATAAAGAGAAAGATCTTAATACGATGAATTTATATAAAAAGCTAAAACTTAAGCAAAAACTTATATGCTCTGAGATGGACAGTACGATAAATAAAACTAAAAACCTTTGGATAAATACAAATAAATCCTTCAACAAAATAACAGTTCGTTACAATAATAGAATCATCCATGATCATGATGTCCTAGCCAAAAAATTTTAAAATTTTTTTGCTATCGTAGTTAAAGAAAAGTTAGGCAAGCAAATTGGAACTAATATAACGACAAAATGTACACTCGAAGTGAAACGAAATACAAAGTCAACGGTTTTACATCCAGTTTCGGAAAAGAAATTGAAAACAATAGCAAATACGCTCCCGAATAAGTTGTCAACAGGTAACGATGAATTACCTGAATAATCCTGAAAGAGTCGATATCAATTTTATGCTACGAATTTACATAATATAATAAATACACCTTTTTTAAATTCATATTTTCCAAACGAACTAAAGCTCGCAAAAATAATACCACTGCACAAAAACGGTGATAAGCAAGTCATAGATTATTGTAGGTCAATCTCTATATATATCATCAGCATTTGCGAAACTATTCGAGAAACTAATATACAACCGAATTACAAGGCTTTTGAATAAGTGTAACATGGTTTTAGGTAGAGACTGTCAACAGCAACAGCTTGTTACAATTTGAATGAATTTGCCTACAGAAACTTTAATGTAGGAAAATTTTTTATTGGAGTTTTCTTCGACCGTAGTGCCGCTTTTTATACGGTCAATCATGCTTTTCTTATTGAGAAGTTGGATAGAATGGACATTCGTGGAAAATCAAATGCATTGATTAGGTTATACCTGTACAATCGCAACATAATAATCAAAGTAAATGAGTCACGTTCGTCTATCAAAAATAATCAATTCAGCATTCCTCAAGACAGTAATTTGGACTCTTTCATCTGTTCATCTGCTTCATAAATAATTTACCTGAGTACGTAACGCTGGGTAAATTAGCGATGTATGCCGACGATATAACCGTTTTATTAGAAGCATAATCGTTTTATGAAATGCAAACAAAATTAAATCTAGTGATTGAACAATTTAATTTATGGTGGAAAATAAAATTATCTGTAAATACAGACAATAATTTAACGACTAATGATATTAAAAAGTTATCTATAATAATATAATAAAACTGAAGTGTTTTTTGGTTCTTTGTTTGTTTGAACGCGTTCATCTCTAGAATTGTTAGTCCGATTTGAAAAATTCTTTTTGTGCATCATATCCACATTCCTGAGGAAGGCTATAGACTATCTAGCATTTCGCTACAATTCTTATTTAGCCTTAAATATTGATATTTGTAAAGTAAGTCGGAAGAAAAAATATATTCAATAGATATATCCATAGGTCGCTAATTTATTTTTTATTTTAAAAAAAATATTATTTTTTCATTTATTAATTAAAATTTAACGCGGGTCAAACCGCGGGGGATAGCTATTCATATATATGTAGCTTTCGTATACATGCGGACGAAGTCGCGGGAACAGCTAGTCTAAAATAAAATACTTACGTATTATAATAGACAGTCAACCAAAATATGTATAGATCAAATAAATTGAGTATGTAATAAACTAAATAAATATTACTCCCAATTAGAACACTAAAACGACAGTTTGAAGTGCAGCACCTTTTAACGGTTTATTATGCGTTTGCATATTCGTCTATGAAGTATGATATCATTATTTGGGACAGAGTTTTTGTTCTGCAAAAAGAGAATACTCAGATTAATTTTTGGCATAAAACAAAGAGAATTATGTAGGCCACTATTCCAGCAACGTAATTTATTGACTTTCTATGTCATTTATGCATTAGACTTTTCTACTATATATTAAAAAATTTAATGAGTTAAGAACGTTCGATAGAGTCATTTTGCAGGGAAAGACGTAAGGGGGTATCAAGCGACTGCACATGCCTGCAGCGTTATAAGGTTAATGTATTCATTGAAACTAGATTTAAATATTCTATGGTTATTTGGTAAATAAATATACTCGCCGTCGTGTCTCGTAATGTTCTTTTATTTTAAATAAAAAAGTTAAATCTAGTGATTGGCATCTCTAGAGTGATAAAATTACTTATATAATTCATTATTACTTTCCAAAATGCATTTGAACATACCTTCATCTTTGGCTCAAATAAATCCTTTTTTATTTATCAACAATTTACATACTTTTATAAAAACTCCTTTGCATTTTAAACTATGTTCTATTCGATTATAAATATATACAATTGTAGTTTCTTCGTAAGACCCACTGTTAAAAGTATGATTTTCAATAAAAAAAAAACGAAAAAATTCATCGGAACTAACATTTTGAACCATACTAATGATTGTATTGACTTTTTTTATAACATATTTAATTTACAGGAACTCTGCATTTTTCTCTCTTTTAAACGGCCTTTAGTAATTATGACAAAGACAACTGTTACAACATAAGACAGAGTATTGACTTTTTTTTATAACATATTTAATTTACAGGAACTTCTCTGGATTTTTTTTTCTTTTAAACGTCCTTAAGTAATTATGATAAAGACAACTGTTACAACATAAGACAGAGTGAAATTGTTATACCCCATAGAACTGTATTTTTTAACAGTTGCCAGAAAAATAAAACGTGAACATAACTAGGTACTAAAAAATGTAAAAGTTTAGTTACGAGTCATTGATTAAAATTATTGAGTTCAAAGATGCTAGAACCTCATCCATGGAATTTCGAAAAAAAAATTATACCATCTAATTGGTCATAATTGGTCAGGTAGTCCCATAATTTGGTCAGCTATAGGAAACTTTTTATCGATATTTTAAATTTTTTTCAAGGTCAAAAAAGATTTTAACAACCCCATCCATGGAATTTCGAAAAACAAATTATACCATCTAATTAGTCACTAATTGGTCATAATTGGTCAGGTAGTCCCATTATTTGGTCAGCGATAGGAAACTTTTTATCCATGTTTAAATTATCTAAAACTAGAAATTACCTTTAAGTGTGTAAATTTAACCCACTTCCAGACATTTTAGAAGTATGCAGTTTTTTGCATAAGACGCGGAATACCTTGAAATCTTTAAGAAAAATGGGAAAACTTTTCAATTTCAATAGCTCGGTAAAATTTTTAACAAGAAAATTAATGAGGGGTAAATTTATGAAATGTTAGAAAAAATTTGATTGAAATTTATTTCGTAAGTTTTCCCTTAGACTAGATAGATTGTAGAGACTGCCTTGGACGGGCTACACTTCGCCCATAAGGTCCATTCTGATGCCTAAGAATATGAGGATGTGAGTGGACTGGAAGGAATTTTTGTGTATAGACTAGGAATTGGCAGGATGTGCGGCTGAAGCCGACTATGATAAGAACAATGCCGATATTCATCTGGAGTTCGTGAAGAAAACTGCAGAAAACCTTCTCAACCATAGCTGGTTACTTCGTTCTTGTCCATACGCCGACAGTTTAGTAAATTAACCGCCCCTTTTTTTCTGAATAATTGACAAACTGCCAATGTCGCGATTCGAACCCATAACCTCCCAGGTTCCAAGTAGGCACTCTGCGTAGACATAATGCCTTAGACCGCTCGGCCACTTGGACTGGTGGCTTTCGCAAGTTTTCTCTTAGTAGTTTTTAAAATTTTAAAAGCTACTATATTTTAAAGTTTTAAAATATTTGAATCAAAAGAATATATAACTTGCCGCGTTGCAAAATTTTAAAAACATACTAAGGGAAAACGAGTTTGTTTTCTTCAATACAACAGATGATAGTTGGGCTGACATAAACTTTCGCATGCTTTTAATTAGAGAGAATGAGAGAGTATGATTACTTTGTTATTAATTATCTCGCCTTCTTAATGGACAAAAATGAAATGGTCTGAAAGCTCGGGATTTTATTAGAAAATGTGATTTTTAGCCTGTGAAAAAAAATTAGCAAAATCTATCGAAAAGTGATTTCATGCTGGAACTACCTTAAGTTTCAGTCAATTACATCACAATCACAAACATCCATAACTATGTGTATTACTATGTTTAATTCACGAAACAAAACATGTCAAAGTTTTCGATTTCGTGATAGAAATTTTGGGTTTTTATCATTTATCTTTTGGTTTGGTTACTACACCTAATTGCATGCCAAATATATCAACTTAAAGAATATCGTGAAGTAACATTTCTATTTTAATCGTTTCTACCAGTTTCTTGGATATGAGACTGAAAACGGTCTATTAAAATTATCATTAAACATTATCAGCTATTTGGTTCTCTTTTGGTTCCAAAGCAACAGAAGGGTTATTTGTCACTTAATATTGCGTGTATATATTCACAGCAGCACATATGGCTACACCACATTCAAACTTGGCCATGCGCCCTTGGGCGCTCTGATATATAAAAGTAAATTATGTTATCGATATAAAAAAAAATTATTTTTTTAAAAATCATTTACTAAGTTTATGCTTTGTATCTAACATTTTTAAGGTAGTCAAATCAGTACTTTGTAATTATTAAGTTATCTGATTTATCCCGTATACATAATTATCGGCACGTATATAGAAAACACAATATACTTAAGTGCTTATACTTAAGTACTTAAGAAAGTAGGTACATATGTTAATATAATTGTCCAGCTAGTTAGCGCACTTATAGTATAACTATAATGGGATTGATTGTATTATAATACAGTCAAATTAGGTTTAAAAAGCCGGTTTCAGGCAGGTTGCTCGGAACCGCAATTTTATTTTTTATCGATTCATCTTGACGTCCTGGATATTACCCAAAATTTTTATGGTCCGACTCGTGACGGAACAGGGTCAAAATTTAATTTGTTTATAACAAAAAAGCGTTTTTTCTTAATATCGCAGCTTCAGCCCCGATTTGTCAATGTCTGTATGTTTATTACCTTGCAATTTTTTATGGAGCTCCCTCAATAAATGCATTTGAATGGAGACTCCAGCAGGACATCAACAAAGTTGTTAATTCTGCAGAAATGGTTGGTTTTCGGTTTTCCACGATTAAAATTAAAGTGGTCCATTTCTGCAGAAAACGAACATCCTGATCTGACCTTCAATTTAATGACTCACGCCTTGGATGTGCCGATCTATTAGATTTAAGACTTTCTTTTGACAAGGCAAGGCAATGAATGAGCTTAATAAATTGGCTGGAACATCATGGGGTGTAGACCGGGAGATACTTTTGTGGCTTTATTTATCGCAGGTTTAGTCCATAATGGATTATGGCTATTCAGTTATCTCCTCCACCTGGACGTCGAAGCTCAAAATCCTAGATCCTATTTACCACGCAAGCATTAGATTTACTCCAGGAGACGATTCCCTCTATTATTCTTTGTGCAAAGTCGGGATTGCCCATTGAGGTTGAGGCGTGAGCACCTGCTCCTCAATTACGTCGCAGCAGTATGGACAAATCCCAAACATGCCAATTTCCCGACTCTCTCCATAAAGTTAAGATTTATCGAGAGACTCTGAGAGAAACGTGTCACGGTCACTAGACCGTTTGCCATTCGACGCAGGAGCTTTTAGAGAGTCTTTATGTCGAATTCGGTGATGTAATTCTCTATAATTTTCGTAAAGTACCTCCTTGGATGATCCCTAAGGTAAAGTGCTGCTTTAAAATCTCTCCGTAAAGAAGAGACCAGTTCTCGGTTCTATCTGACCAGCTTCCAAAAACAGATCGGCGAATACAATGACTCTCTATGCGTGTATACGGATGGATCCCAAACCATTTCTGGTGTGGGGAGCGTTATTGTCATTGGAAATGACTCACATACTAGGTTGCTCTCCCCACAGACATCCGTGTACACTAGCGATATTTCACGTGCTCCAGTACATATCCATCGTTTTTGTATGGACGCCTAGCCGCGTGGGTATACATGGGAATAAGGTGGCTGATGAAGCTGTGTGGCTCGCGACTTATTCAGACCACCTGGATCAAATCCCAATACGACCAGAAAGTTTGCATATGCTTTTGAATTATTGAAAGGTAGCAGCGTGAGTGGAAAAACCTCACGGAAAGCTCAAACAGGTCAAGTCAAACATCAATAAGATACCGGCAACTGTAAATCTGAGCAACAGAAAGAGTGTGGCTCTGACTCGTTTGTGAAGGTGCACTGTTTGTAGTCTTTGAACTTTTACGGCAAAAATTGCGGCTCCGAAAGGATGTAACGCAAGCAATATCGTATAATGACACGCTCTATGAAGAAGATGATTGCATTTTTTAATGAATCTCAACTTCTATGGAGACTATAGGGGTAACATCTCTTATTTTAAAAAGTCTCTTTTATATGTATTTATATACAGCCTCGTACAATTATTTCTTTTTTTTAATGTTATGTGTTTTTGTACTTATTTGTTGATTTTAGGTGTGATATTGTGGGCCCTTTACACCCACATTAGCACATTATTCGTAATAAGGGGCTTGCTCTCGAAACCCTTAAAACGGTGTGGGTTTTAATGAGTAGACAGGTTGACCAGGAGTTCCACACATTATTGCGTCAATACATTTCGCACCACCCTGCCGCATAAAAAAGAAACCCATAATAATGGTATTTGTAATATTATTCACAAATATAAATAAATGTTTTCGTATCTGATATTATTTTGGTAAGAGGCGTTTAGATAAAGAATAGAACACAAAATATGGACTACCCTTTTAGACATTAGCAAAATTCATTTAAATATCAAGTTAAAAATCAAGTTACCATGGTAATGCATTTTTAATATTCAATATTATGGGTATTGTACTTAAATTACAAATATTTCTGTAAATATTACAGAATTACAATGTTACAAATTTATTATTATTTGATTATTCGAGTTAATTTGCGTAAACTTTACTTCTCGTGTTTTTCAATTTTTCCGATAATATGAGAGATACATCAAATTTTGTATGTGTCTCTAAACCCCTTTCCCCTTGACCGATTTTACCCATTAAAGAACTTAGCCCTTAAATTATCTAATATACGTCACATACGAAATTAATAGAGAAATACTGTAACAGGTTGTAAAAGTAAAAGTGAACAGTGGAACCTCGTACGCAGACGTTCTTCGTCAACTCAAGACCACAGTTCAACTAGAGACCATTGAAGTGGGAATATTAGGGATTCGAAGGACTCGTGCAGGCCAGCTCTTGGTTGAAATTAAGAGCTGGTGGCCGATCGAAACAGTACGGAAAATAACCAGGGAAGGCTACCCACGAATATCGGATAGCGGATAGCCATAAAAACTAATAATAGGCTTTGTTGGGAACCACTAACCGCATTAGCAGACAAAGATATTTAGGTCTTACCCTACAATATTGCCTTAAGAGGCTTGTGAAACGCGTGAAATGTACATTGTTGCGATTTCAAGAAACACCAAGACTGCAGTCATAAGGGCAAGATATCGACATTGAAAGCAAGCTTTTCACAATTGCTGATCTACAGGCAGCAGGGAAATGGCTTCAACCTGGAAAGACACTTGGTCGAAACAGCATCCCAAATTAAATTTTCTAACTGGTCATAGAAATATTGGTGTAATGGGGAAGGTGTCTTCGAAAATGCTTGGACATTAAGCTGAAATTAATGCTACTGCGAATAGGAGACTACGGGAAAACTCTTCGAGAGACTGCTTGTCCAACGCCTCGAAGCGCATAGTATATGGACACAGGAGGACTGTCACCAGGACAGTATGTATTTCAAAAAGTTCGATCTATAGTGAAGTGAAGTAAATGGTAATCCAAAATGGTAACCCCTCTTTAATATGGCCAGATGGGACAAAATATTAGGGCGCTTACAGCTATGAGAACGTCGAAGTTTCAGATGCGTATGATGAACAACTATCTTCAGGATAGGGTCTTTATATACAACAGCGACGACAGGTGCATGGAGTATACCATAAAACAACAAGCATCATTGGTGTCGCTAGTGATGTTCGAGTCATCGTATCTACAAGGACAACACAGACATAGTAACAAACGAGAAATAGTCACAAACAAGAGCCTCCGCAGAATTACCAATTGGTAGACCAAAAACGACTAAGGAATGGCTGTGCCAAAAACGGAAGCTGTTTTAATAATATATAAAAATTTACTCACACCATCAACGATTACCATACAAATGAAAATGTGCTCTGGAATTTTTTTTTAGGTACCTGGGTGCCCATATTGATACCGGATTGCGTTATAGTAATCTTGTGTGCATAGTCATAGATAAAGTAAGGAAAGCCGCAGCTGACCTAACACGTTTGATGCCAAACGTACGAGGTCCCAGAGAGTAGATACGAAAACTTTTGAATAGTGTGGTCCACTCGAAAATCTTGTATGCTTCTGAACTATGGGCAGGGGCCATATATAGAACTGGGGAAATAAAAAAATTAGCGCCAGTTCAGAGGCGTAGCGTACTGCGTATAATAATAGCATATCGAACAATATCCGAAGGTACAGCACTGGTTCTATCTAGTTCTCCACCAATTGATTTGCGAGTTCAAGAAAGAAAAGAGGATTCAGAAGTGTGCCAGAAAATGGAGAACCGCAAGCATGTGAACAGAAGAGCTAGAGAAAGGCAAGTAGAAAAATTAAAAGCTCGATGGGATATGGACACATCAGGAAAATGGGTTAGAGCCGTGGATCAACATGACTCGTGGCTATTTTAACCAGTACTTTGAGCACTTCAAGATAATTTAGTACAAATATTGTTCACTGCAAGTACACCAACACGATGGCGCTGCGCATACAATATTTCGATATGCTGACGAAAAAATCAAAACAAACTTTTTAACAATTAAACACTTTCTTTAATATGACACGAACAAAACTTGTTGATAGCCATTATTACTTCTTACTATTATTATTATTATCACAATGGGAGCTCATATAAGATTGTAAGTAATATAACTACCAACCTTATATAAAAAGTAACATAGACTAGGATCATATTAAATGCGTTTCTGCGACGGTGACAATTTCAAATCAAATCACTCTATGAACGACGAAAATAAATAAATAGAGAAAATCTTCAAAAAAAAATGTTTATCTCATATAAACAAACAAGTTTTATTTGAAACTTTTTTTCATGCATCCAATATTTCTAGCGTAAATAAAAAATGTACGCCACATTTACTGCGTATGTACACCAAAACAATGCGATGTATAAAAAAAGGTTTCAAACAAAAGTTTGTTTTAATGACATACATTTTTGTTGTTGTTGTAATTATTTTCTCCATCTCACAACGTTCAAAAGATATTATTAACACGGATTCATAGAACAAAATATATTATACGTTTCATCATTTGAAATATGAGCATCTTTTAAATATTTTAGAAAAAATGTTTAAAACAAAAGTTGCATAGTTTAAAATGGAAACATAATGCAAAAATTACATTTTTATTCCATGCATTCGTGCTGCGTAGTATAACCTTTAAACGGTGCAAGATCTTTAAATACAAAATTGGGAAAATCTTAAAATACAAAATTGTCATAATCAAATATCCCCTATTAACCAAAATGTTGAATATATAGAGCTTGATGAAGAAATGGTTTAGAAACCCTCCAGAAAAAAAACATCGATTGAAAATTCTTTCGAGGTCTATCATGAATTTAGAAAATTTTAAAAGTGGTCAAAATTTGAATTTGTTATTTTTTTTGTTATTTTTTTTTTTTGTTATTCATATAAAAAAATTGGAACTAAAATTTATCTATATGTAAGTTTAGATACACGAAAATTGGTAGTTCAGCTATTTATAACAAAGAAAAACTTGTTTCAAGGTTTTTGAAAATCAACCCCTGGGGGAATTTAATCCACGGTGAAACATTTATTTATTGGTGAGTTTCCGTTTTTATTTAAAGCTAGAGTCATTAAAATTGGTATTAAATTTCAAATTTTGCCCCAATTCCTAGAACAATTGTTTGTATTTTATATATACGTATTTCGACTTATCCTGGAGATAGTTGAGATTATAAAATACAAATAATTGTTCTAGGAGCTGGACCAAAATTTGAAATTTCATTTAAAATAACCTTGAGTTCTCTTTGATTATTTTAATAATCTTTATATTATTATGGCTTCTCGGTGATTTGAAAACAACAAATTCCGCAATTTAGCGAAAAAGTTATACCTACTATCAGTAGATATACATTTTTTAACAAAGGGTAATTTACACGGCTTATTTCATAATTTTATACACTGCCAACTAAATAAGTATTAGCTGCTAAAAGAAAATGGCTTACTCTATAAATTAAATCTTTGCATGCTGAACGCAGCCTAATTGAAATGGAAACATATATAAGTAACATATCTTCGACTCCATACCTCGGAGATAGTTACGATTAGCTAATGCATACTGATGATGACTACTTTGTAGACGCAATACGTATTTATAAAATAGAAATAATTGTTCTAGGAATTGGGGCGAATCTTGAAATTTAATTTCAAAAATCCCAGAGTTCTTTTTGATTATTTTAACAATCTTTATCCGATCCAAAACATAAATGTAATAAAGGGCCGAGTTTTCGGGGATATCCTTAATGTAATAGTTCCTTCTTAAAAAGTGATGATATGAGAGTAAGGACCGAGCTATTTACAAAGTTAATAGCTCTAGACTTCATATAATAGTTGCTTCTTAAAAAGTGATGATTTGGAAGAAAGGACCGAGCTATTTACAAAGTAAAT
Source organism: Nineta flava (assembly GCA_963920215.1). Taxonomy (NCBI): domain Eukaryota; kingdom Metazoa; phylum Arthropoda; class Insecta; order Neuroptera; family Chrysopidae; genus Nineta; species Nineta flava. The sequence continues at coordinate 65,061,356 of OY986042.1, forward strand.
TGCTCTAGACTTCATATAATAGTTGCTCTTTAAAAAGTGCTGCTATCCCATTAAAGAGCCGAGCTATTTACAAAGTAAATAGCTCGGTAAAGTATTTACCAAAAAAATTATTGAGGGGTAAATTGATTAAATGTAAGAAAAAATTTGGTTAAAATTTAAATTTCAACTGAAATTTAAAATTTAAATTTAAATTTAATATAACGCGGCAAGTTTTAAAATATTTGAGATCAACAGAAAAAATAACTTGCCGCGTTATATAACATTTTAAATTATAAAGTTTTAAAAACATAATAAAAAAAAACTTAAAATAATTTCGATTTTTTGCCCCAATTTCCTAGATCAAATTTTATTTATTTTTTGTATTTTATAAATAAACATAATAAAAAAACTTAAAATAAATTTCGATTTTTTGCCCAATTTCCTAGATCAAATTTTTATTTTTTGTATTTTATAAATACGTGTTTTGACTACAAGTAGTCATTATCAGTATGAATTAACAAATTGTAATTATTCTCCGAGGAGATGTAACTTGTTGCTAATTTGGTGGCGGAGGTCACCAAATTAGCAACAAGCATACATTTATGTTTTTGATCGGATATTATTCCTTTTTGAAAGGCTTAAATATACGAAGCCGAAGGCTTCGCACACAACGCTACTCGTTTTGTTACGCTTCACGTAACAAAAAAGCATATGCTTTGTGTTTCTATCTTAGGTTGTAATCAAAAATATTAAGTTTTTCGAAATAACTTCCTTATTTGTAGCTATTTAGCGTCGATTGCAAAAAACTACATCTTTCTAGCATATATAGAACAAAAGGGTTGGTTTTGGGGGTGTTTTTCCCAAGTGCGAAGGGTTGTGATGGAAACATTTTCTTCCTTCAAATAATTCTGTTATTTTGAGCCTGTTCCACGTCGAATGGAAAAAACCCGATCTTTCTATCATGAATAAAAGTGAAAAGGTCATTTTAAGGAATGTTTTTCCCAGGGTTGCGATGTAGGTAATGAAATTTTTCAAAATAATCTGGTAATTTGACGTTATTTCGGGTCGATTTAAAAAAATCCTGTCTTTCTAGCATGTATAGAACAGAAAAACATAATTTTACAGGAAGTTTTTCCGATTTTCCGAGGGGTTGCACTGAAAAAATTGAAGTTTACCACGTCCTGACATTTTTGTATTTTTGTTTTTTTATTAATAAAAAAATTAAATGTGTAACACTTGTATGTTTATTGTACAGAATCTCGTACAACATTGTTAAAATGTTAATTTGGTTCAATTAACTTATAATATTTTATAATTGATCATGTGTTAGGTATTTACCAATAGTATTCAAGAAATTTTCTTAACCAATCATCGTACAGCATTTGTATGCCATGTATTATATATATATATATATATATATATATATATATATATATATATATATATATCTAGAGCACGGTAGTGCGTAAGGCCGAGATTTAAGGGAGACATTCGGACTTTTCACTACAGTGCTATTACTACACCTTAATTTATAGTCGTTCTTTAGGTGCTGTATCTTTTGACGAAAAGAGCTACAGTGTTGATATTTCGAATATAGATACTTTACGGAATTATAAAAAACAGTTTTTTCAATCAACGTTAACGAATTAACCGTTGAAAAGTTATTTCACTTCAAAAACGCAAAATTCGCGGGAACGCCTACAATTCTTGGTAACTAATAGATCAATATTCTACGATACTTCCAGATATGTTGTAAAGTTGATATTTGGAATGCAGGTAACTGTAGTACCCAAACCTACGGGAAAATTGCGAAAACTGGAAATTTGTATCGGGAAAAAGGAAATTTTTACAATTTTCGTTTTAATTAAATTAGCATTAGAACGCATATATTTATCTTATTCGTTAATATTTTTATAGAGTCCTATCTGATTGGATGACACTTAGGTATTTTAATATTATTGTATTAGACCATTTAAAACTAAACATCCATGTAGAAAACACAATGAACTATATTATCACTAAAAATTTCTTTAACCTATAGTAGTGAATTGGCATGTTGTATACAGCAGTTGGCATATAGCATTTAAAAGTTAAGCAACGTTAGTTAAAATCAGTAATTGGATGGGTGAACATTGTGTACAGATTTTTTTTTTTTTTGTAATAAACATTAATTTATATTCTCATTTTAACTTTTTTATTGTATTTTGCATTGATCAATTATTGTTTATTAACTTCAATTGTTTCAGTGCAACCCCCCGGAAAATTGGAAAAACATACTCCAAAATTACGTTTTTCTTTTTTATAAATGCTAGAAAGATAGAATTTTCACTAATCGACCCGAAATAACGCTAAATTAACAGAATATTTTGAAAAATTTCATTACCTATATCGCAACCACACCGAAAATGGAAAAACATCTCTAAAACTGACCTTTTCACTTCGATTCATGATAGAAAGATCGGTTTTTTTTCCATTCGACGTGGAACAGTTTCAAAAAACAGAACTATTTGAAGGAAGAAAATTTTTCCATCACAACCCTTCGAACTTGGTAAAAACACCCGCAAAACCAACCTTTTTGTTCTATACATACAACAAGATGCAGTTTTTTGCAATCGACGCTTAATAGCTACAAGTTAGGAAGTTATTTCGGGAAACTTAATTTTTTTTATTGCAACCTATCGAAAAATCGAAAAAACACCCCCCAAAATTACGTTTTTCAGTTCTATATATGCTGAAATGATGGAATTTTCACCAATCGACCCGAAATAAAGTCAAGTTAACAGAATACTTTAAAAAATTTCATTTCCTACATCGCAGACCCCCCCCCCTCCCGAAAATGAGGAAAACAACCGTAAAATTGCCATTTCATGTCAGTTCTAGTTAGAGAGATGGGATTTTCTTTTTAAAGTCAAGTTAACAGATTACTTTGAAAAATTTCATAACCTACATCGGAAACCTCCGAAAAAACACCCCTTAAACTGCCATTTTAACTTCTATTCATGTTAGAAAGATCAGGTTTTTTTCATTCGACTTGGACCGGGTTTAAAATAATAGGATTATTTTAAAACCGTAAATTTTTCTATCGTTACCCTTCGCAAATGGGAAACACATCCCTAAAACTACCCCTTTTCTTGTATACATGCTAGGAAGATGCCGTTTGTTATATCCGACGCTAAACAGCTACAAATTAAGAAGGTTATTCAAAAAACTTAAAAACTTTCATCGCTTCCTCCCAAAAATAATCTTTAAAGCACCCCCGAAGCTACCCTTTTAACTTCTATTCATGGCACAAAGATCGGATTTTCACCAATCGACCCAAAATAAAGTCAAATTAACAGAACACCACGAAAATTTCATAACCTACATCGCAATCCCCAAAAAGAGGAAAAACACCCCTAAAACTGCCCTTTTCATGTTAGAACGGACGGTTATTTTTATTCAACGTGGAACTGGATTAAAATAACACTATTATTCTATTAGAGTAAATTTTCCAATCGCAACCATTCACAAATGGAAAAAACACCCCTAAAAGCACCCCTTTTCTTCTATGCATGTCAGAAAGATGAGGTTTTTTGCATTCGACGCTTAATAGCTACAAATTAAGAAGGAAATTAGAAAAACTTAAAACTTTTCCTCACCACTCCCAAAAAAGATAGGAAAACAACCCCCTAAAGTTCTATTCATGGTAGAAAGATTGGGTTTTTTGCATTTGGTGGAGAATTTCTAAGACATTTCTATTATACTGTTGGTCAATACCTAACATAAATGAGATTCTATACTATAAACATACAAGTGTTACCCATTTAATTGTTTTACCTCAGAACTCCGTTATTTATGAACCGATTTAGAATTTTTTGTTTTAAGGGGTTTGATTTCTCATTGTCACTATTATTATATAACAACCATACTATATTGATTTTTAAGCCTTTCAAGAAGCGAGCAGAGCCAGTTGACGTTATATAACGCGAAGCGGTCTCCTTTGTATATGTGAATCTAAAAAGAGTAAAGTATCGCTAAGCGTAGAGAAACGCAAAGCATACGTGAAGAGTAACAAAACGCGTAGCGTTTTGTGCGAAGCCTTCGGCTTCGTATATTTAAGCCTTACAAAAAGGATTGATATCCGACCAAAAACATAAATGTAAGGGCCGAGTTTTCGGGAAAATCCTTAATGTAATAGTTCCTTCTTAAAAAATGATGATATGGAAGAAAGGACCGAGCTCTTTACAAAGTAAATAGCTCGAGACTTCATACAATAGTTGCTCCTTAAAAAGTGATGATATGGAAGAAAGGACCGAGCTATTTACAAAGTAAATAGCTCTAGTCTTCAGATAATAGTTGCTCTTTGAAAAGTGATTAGACCCCATTAAAGAGCCGAGCAATTTACAAAGTAAATAGCTCGGTAAACTATTAACTAAAGAAATTAATGAGGGGTAAATTGATTAAATGTAAGAAAAAATTTGGTTGAAATTTATTTCGTAAGTTTTCCCTTAGTATGTTTTTAAAATTTTATATAACGCGGCAAGTTATTTTTCCTGATGATTTCAAATATTTTAAAACTTGCCGCGATATGTAAAATTTTATAAACATACTAAGGGAAAACTTACGAAATAAATTTCAACCAAATTTTTTCTTACATTAAATCAATTAATCCCTCATTAATTTTTTTAGTTAATAGTTTACCGAGCTATTTACTTTGCCCTTTCTTACATTTATGTTTTTGGTCGGATATATATACATATATATAAATAATAAATATATATATATATATATATATATATATATATATATATATATATATATGTACATACATGTATATATGTGTATACATGTATATATTTAATAAAACTTAGCAAATATACAAACACAAAATATCTCTCTTAATACTAGAACAATCGAAATATACGTAAGAAATAAAGTTGTAAGAAATCAAGTTTGGTACAATTCATCGCCTTATGATTTTTGCTCAAGCTCTAATGAGTACAGAGATATTAAGGAATTTTATTTTCAATCTTAAACCGTCAATATTTCGGTAAATATTAGTCTAACAGAAAAAATGAAAACAATAAAAGCAACAAAATTATAGTAAGACTTTTTCTACAACTTTAATTCTTATAAATTTTTTGATGTTTCGAATATTAAGGGAGATATCCGTCCTTTTATCTTTGAATAATTGTACTCATATTGAGGCAAACTAAATAATGGATGGAAATTTTTATTTAAATTATTCAAAGAACATAATAACATATTCCATATTCAAAATTTATTGCCTATATCTGATCAAACTACCATGTAGAAAACACTTTTGTTTTTTCCCATTTTTTCGAGTTTTGCGTGAGGAAAGTTGTATTTTTTATCTACGATCTACGAATAGGTTTTGAGATATCCCACGTCGAATGCAAAAACTCGCATCCTTATAAAATGACTGGAAATGCCTTATACTTAAATTTAACACATTAATTTAATTTTTGATTTTCCACATGTTCCGTTGGGAAAATTAAATTTCCTCACAGATTCTTATTTAAGGTTTCAAAAATTCCGTGTCCAATGCAAAAAAACGCATCCTTCTAGTTTTTCTGGAAGTGTAGCACAAAGTTTTAAAAAATCGCACACACTCTCAATCGCGTTCTTATCAAATGTCTGGAAATGCCTTATACTTAAACACATAAATTTAATTTTTGATTTTTCATATGTTCCATTGGGAAAATTAAATCTTTAAAAAAATTCTTATATCTTCTTTCTTATATAATGGTATCGAAAATTTTGCGTTGAATGCAAAAAACCGGATCCTTCTAGCATTTCTGAAAGTGGAGCAACAAAGTTTTAAAAAATCGTGCACAAATCTCACAAGTGGTATGTGCTAACATTTTAGAATAAATATAAAATATATGGACCAATCATGGAGCAGCAATATTTCCTATGTTAATTTTATCGAAACAAAAATGCGAAAGTGTTCACATTTCCCGATATAAATTTCGTGGTTTGATAATTTTCATTTCGGTTTGGTCACAATATCTAACTTTATGGCAAATATCAACTTTTAAGGACTTGTGGTCTAGGCCCTGAAATTATGATCCTGTATGGCCAAGAATTGTTGGAGTTTCCGCTTTTTAACCACTTTTTAATGCGAATAACTTTTTAACCGTTTATTTCTTAACGATGATTCAAAAAACAGTCTCTTATAATTCCCAATCAGCACTATTGCTCGTTTCGTTCAGAAGATATTTCGGAGTCAAATCTGCTCTAATGTAACGTGTAGTAATAGTACTGTAGCGCGAAGGCAAAAAAAAACCTTAAACTCGGCCTGTCCCACTACCGTGCTCTTGATATGAAAATTGGTATTTTGGCTATTAATAATAAATAAACAAAGACACGTTTCATCGTTTTCGAAAATCACCCTTTAAAGGTGTAAAATAGGTGGTCAAAGCTCCGTTTTTTCTGAATTTAGAGACAAAATTTCGATTTCAGTTATGCATCCAAAACTTGTGTTTCCAAGTTTTTGAAAAACGGAACCTCCAGGGAATGTGAAACACGAGGTGACCGTTTGTGCAAAAGTTAAATATTTTAAAATTAAGTTTATGAAAATTGATATTAAAGCTATAAATTATAAATAAACAAATAAGTACGTGTAACAGCGTTTTTAGATAATCAGTCCTTGACGGGGAGAAATATTATGTTAGTCAGTTATAAGGTCTATACTCAATACTAGCTACTAAAATAATAAGAAAATAATATGAAACTATTTCGTTTTAATGGTATGAACTATCCAATCAGAAATATAAAAATAAAACAACTTCGCTTTTAGTTCCGCAGTTATAGACATTTTACATGAGTAATATTATATGATGTGATAAAATATAATATTTGATGCGATAAAAGCATGAGATTGTAGATACACAGATGTTGTTGATCTAGAGCACGGTAGTGCGACAGGCAGAGTTTAAGGGGTTTTTTGCCTTTGCGCTTACAGTACTATTACTACACGAAATATCAGAGCAGATTTGATCCCGAAATATCTTCTGAACGAAATGAACAATAGTGCTGATCTTTCGAATATAAGCGACTTAGAGAATTATAAAAGATTGTTTTTTATATCACCGTTAAGAAATAAACGGTTAAACAGTTATTTCGGTTCAAAAACAGTAAAATAGCGGGAACGCCCACACTTTTTGGGAATATAATCATAATTCCAGGGCCCAGACCATAGATCCTTAAAGTTGATATTTGGCATACAGTTAGATATAGTGCCAAAACCGAAATGAAAATGATAGAACCACGAAATTTATATCGGGAAATGGGAAAACTTTCGCATTTTTGTTTTGGTTAAATTAACATAGGAAATATTGCTGCTCTATGATTAGTCCATATTTCTATATTTATAATAAAATTTTAGTACATACCACTTATGAGAGATGTGTGCGATTTTTTAAAACTTTGTTGCTCCACTTCCAGAAATGCAGGAAAGGTGCGGTTTTTTGCAGTCGACGCGAAATTTTTGATACTTAAAATAAGAATCTTTGGAAAAATTTAATTTTCCCAACGGAACCAAAGACGATTGTGATTGTCACAATCGTCTTTGGTGTAGAAGAAGCATACTGGACTAGTTATCCAGAGGCCCGAGGTTCGATTCCTGGTTGACGGGTTAATTTTTTCAAATCAGTATTTAATTTAATTAATGGTATATTACGTTTAGTCCCGACTTTGTAACGTTTGAAAAAATTAATCCTTGATATAAATGCTTGTTTATAAAATGGCTCCTTTCGGCTATTTCCGCATGTCCGTCTGTCTGTCTGTGGACGCAATAACACAAGGACGAAACAGATAAACAGCTAATTTGTGTGTGTGTGATCTAGAACAAAAAAGTAAGGTCAAATTCGATAATGGGCCATTTTTACTTTTAACCGAAAATCAGATCCACCCTTCTTCCATTTCGAAGGTGATTTTTTGGCGCCGACTCAAATTTATTTAGGTATCTACATTAGTGTAGGATGTCATGTTAAATCGAATATGGCGGCCGCCAGAAATGGCGATTTAAATTTTCCAAATTCACTCCTATGATATGGGTATCAAATAAAAGGGCTTGATGACGTCATTCTAAATCCAATATGGCGGCTGCCGCAAATAGCGATTTATAATTTCCACATTAACCCCTATGATATGAGTATCAAATAAAAGGGCTTGATGAACGAAACACAGTAGATCAAGTAACGTTATTCGAAATCCAATATGGCGACCGCCGCAAATGGATATTTACAATTTCCACATTAACCACTATAATATGGGTGTATCAAATGAAAGGGCTAGATGAGCAAAACACAATAAGTAAAGTGAAGTCATTCTAAATCCAATATGGCGGCCGCCGCAAATGGAGATTTACAATATCCACATTAACCCGTATGATATGGGTATCAAATGAAAGGGCTTGATGGGTGAAACACAATAACTCTTTACGTCATTCTAAATCCAATATGGCGGCCGCCGCAAATGGAGTTTTATAATTTCCTCATAAATCCATATGATATGACGATCAAATGAAAGGGCTTGATGAGTGATTATATATATATATATATATATATATATATATATATATATATATATATATATATATATTTTTATATATATATATATATGCGTTCAGTTAATAGGCCGAAACGCTGCCCTATAATCGATTTAGTGGACTGTATATTAGGGAGTAAAATTTTGTACTTACTTGTCGCTTTACTTCGTCAAGAATCCAAAACTACAATGTAATTTAGGTAAAGTTAAGGATGACCAAAATTTAATAAGATTAAAATTGGCACTGAAGTTATTATGGCGTTCGACACGTGCTGTTACACGCAGTACAAAATTTTTTGTTGTTGATTAGATTGAGTGCAAATAGTTTGGCAAAGAAATAGTTAACTTAGAGTGATGATGAGACACTTTTATACGCCTTTTTTAATGTTGAAAACGATGATGTTGAAAAAAAAAGTTTAAAACTTTTACACAGATTAATTATGTTGTCTCGAGTTTAGGAATCTAACAAAACGATTGTCTTGCTTTGTCAAAAAAACGAATTGAACCGCACGAGATACTTTTACTAACAGACCAAAAAGAAAGTCGTTTTGAACTTGCTAAAAGCGACAAACAAATTTTATGCGTAAGCCAAGAAAACAGTTTAAACTTGTTTATATAATAAGTTTAATTATGAAAATATGTATCGCACGGCCGATACAAACGATTAGAAATAAATTTTTAGAATCAATGGCAATAATTCCAAATGATACCGACAGATGTGGCCAGGAGGCCAAATTTGCCCAAACATACCGCCCACCCCAATCAATCAATGATTTTTGAGAGAGGAAAAGCAACAAAAGAGAAAAATACGAAAAAATAAAAAAAGTGAACATTCCCGAAAGAGATTAATTCCGGGAACGGTTAGGAGTAAATAAACGAAATTCTAGAGAGGGTCACACAGCGGTACCAAACGGTGAACCACGCGAGTGAGTGTTTGTGGGTTGGCTAGCTGAAGCGTGGCATCCCGTGAAACGCCGTCGGCAGGGGTGGATAAACCCGTGACCCGAGCCAACGGCAATGTGAGAGGTGTGGTGAAATCACCCTTAATAAGTACTACATAACCGAGCTGAGGTACGGAATTGACAAGATACTACCGAGACCATCGATCCCAAAAATGTTGGACCAACTGCCTTTGTTTTTGCCAACGAGAACGGAGCGTTTCCTTCATAGGAAGAGTTTTGTCAGGAACCAAAATGAGGGGAGCACCGATGGGAAAATGTCCAGGGCTTAAAAAGGTGGGAGATTTAGAGGGATCTGAAGCCAATGCACAGAGAGGACGAATGTTTAATACAGCTTCTATGCGCGAGAACATTGTGGAATACTCCTCTGATGTAAACGGTGGCCAAACATGCGTTTAAGCAATGACTTGGCCGATTTAACCCCGGCTTCCCACAAACGACCAAAATGGGGGGCATAGGGAGGATTAAAATGCCACTGAATGTGACGAAGGGCAAGATGATCCGAAATTCTAGTCTGTTCACGAGTAAGAAAGGTAGAAATTTCAAATAATTGGCATGAAGTGCCGAGAAAGTTACGACCCTGGTCTGAATAAATGTCTGAAGGCAGACCACGTCTGGCCACGAACCAGTCAAGTGTGGCGAGAAATGACTCAGTTGAAAGCTCTGAGGCGAATTCGACGTGGACACTTGTGGTGGCAAAACACACAAAAATACAAAGATAACGCTTTGTAAGCAAGGGTTTTCGAGGATTGCCTGATTTTACGGGAAAGGAGCCAGCAAAATCAACGCCAGTGTGTAAAAAAGGTCTGGAAGGAGCCGCAGGCAATGTGGCCATTTGAGGGGTGTATGCTACGGCCCGAAAACGGTAACAGGTCGTACAATTGCGAATGACCCTTCTTACGAGAGTACGTAGTCGCGGAATCCAATAAATGGACCAAATAGATGCTTGGACGGCTCTGGAACCCGAGTGTTAAGTGAGAAGGTCAAAATGTCTACATAGCAATTTGGAGATGTGTGCCGACTTGGGCAACAATAAAGGATGCTTGGCATCTGGAGAAAAATGAGAATTCAAGGCGAGCACCCACCCTGAGAAGCTGGAGGGCATCGATATGAGTAGATAATTGGGCTAAGTGGCACTTGAGAGGTTTACCAGAAGTGAGATCTTTGAGTTCTAACGAGAAATGGGACTGTTGTGTTGCGAAAACTATTGAATTCCTTGCGGAATTCAATTCGGACACGGTCAACGGACCGTAAAGAGGAGAAGAATGTAGCACGCGGGCTTTACATGGGTAAAAAAAGCAAACCCAATGGATCCCTTGGTTAGGTCATTGATGGTAACGACGCGATTTGCTACAAAAATCTTTTGCAAATGAGGAAATGTGTTTAACCAATACAAAACGATTTGTGCATTGGTAAACAAACGAGGAGGTAGAGAAAAAAATTGTGGCATTGAAGCTCGAAGAGAGGAAAGGAGTTTGCTCAGAAGCAAAGCTCTACACAATTCCAGTCTAGGAATTGTTAATGTCTGAAGAGGAGCTACCTTGATTTTTGCCTTGAGCAAATGTGATACAATGGTCGAACCGGCTTGACAGCATAAATATAACGCTGTAGCAAAACCAACTTGACTTGCATCACAAAATCCCGCTAACCACATGACGGGGATATAATTCGGGAGAATGTTACTATCCCAATCGCAGTGGTCCAACCACAATTGTGGACACTAAACGTTCACTACGGGAAATGATTTTGAACGCAAGATGAAACAATCCGATGTAGGCAATAGCAATCCAAGAATTTTAAAAACAGTTTCAGTTTCGAAGATGAGAGGAGTTTCCAAATGTTCCAACGGTGTGTCAGCTAGCACGTTAGGGTCACTACTGCCCCATTTACGTAGTTAAAAACCACCTTTGCGCATTAGTGACTGCAGAAAGTATTTGCCTAGTGCACCAGTGCACCAGATGCACCAGTGATATCGTCATCAACGTAAGTATTGGATATGAGAGCGTCACTGGTCATGGGGAATGGTTGACCTTCATCTTGAACAAGCTGTTGTATGCAGCGTTGCGCAAGAAAAGCAGATGGAGTGAGGCCGTAAGTGACTGTGTTTAACTCATACTCCAATATTTCTGAGGATGGTGTAGGGCGATAATAATTATGCTGAATTTATCATTTTTATGTCGGTACACAAGGCGATAGCATTGAAACGAAACGACATTAAAATATCTGCAATGTCCCGTTGAATACCACACGCAATTTCGTGGTGGTATTAGAATCTTTAAGTACGTAGTGATGTGGAATCACGTACGTAGGGGGGTTTGAGGCAATGGCCATGTGATGGAGAGAAATAAACTCATCCATGAATTGAGTATATGCGGACAATTTTTCTTTTGATTTGGACAGTCTTTTCTCCAAACTGAGAAAACATAAACGATAGCGTTCCTTATTATACAACATGATTCCTTATTATACAACAGGAACAGTTGAGGTACGAAAAGGTAGGACCACTACTTATCGACCGGTTTCGTCCCGAGACTGAGTTTAAGAAATGATGGATATTTCGAGAAAAAATGCTCACCTTGACAATGAACACACCTTACAATTCTCTGAGTATTTGAGGGAGATGCCGAATGTTTTGAATTAATAGGTGATGTCATTGACTTTGATTGAATAAATGAATTTAAGGAACGAGAAGAGGAAGGCTGCAACTCCATTGAACGCAGTTGTGCAGCAACGAAATTGATCAAGTCGGTGTAAGTTGGCACCTCCTTGGTACAATGTCTTAATTCAAATTATTTTCTTGTCAAAGAATCCAAATTGTTTAACGTACGCGAAAATAATAAAAAATCAGTTAAATCTAGAAAATCCATCGAACGCATGGATTTGACAGCTGCTTCGTGTATACTCAGAAAATTGTTAAGAGTGTTTGAATTAACATTCACGAGTGTTTTGAAATTTAAAATCTGTTATCATCTTAATCGTAAACTATCGTATGCGACTTGATAATTTTCACTAGTTGATGGATCCTGAAATGGCCGATGCAGCATCGCCTTTAAGTGATTCTCGAAAGGTTTTTCGTGAGTTAGTGTGTCGAAAATTGAAATTAATTCGAGTCAATGCTCGATTTCACCAGAAAATGTGGGTAAAGCTATGCGAGGGAGAGATAAATCGTAACTGGTAGATGCTACGTTTGGTTTAGCATCATAATTGTCAGAAATTTGGTCGGATTGAAACGCCCTCAACTAACTATGACGAGTCCTTACCAAGAAAACGAGTTGGTTGAAAGATATTTGTGCTTGGATGTGGTCAATCATTTTTCTCTTCTCTTGAGTAGCATTAAATTTAAGTATATTAGATTGACAATGATCGTGTTGTTGAATTGTTGAACTTCAAAAATGGCGTATAATTTTGACAAAAACAATTTTTAAATAAATAATTTTGAGAATACAATTAGAAAATATTAAAAAGTGTATTAAAAAGTGTTTACAATGATAATATTGACAAAAAAACAATGTTTTATTACCATGTGGTTCAGGTTTTTTGGTAATATATTGAAAAATGTTAATTATTTAAAAATGAATATTTTACCGAGACGATGGTATTATCGCATGTACAAATAATACCTTACGAGTAAGAAAAAACAAAACTTGAGTACAGATTTTATGATTAAATCTGGGCTCAATATTTTGACGAGAAATAATATTACTGGATACAAACTAATACCACATATATATATATATATATATATATATATATATATATATATATATATATATATATATATATATAAATATATATATATACATGTATATATATATTTATATATATATATATATATATATATACATATATATATACTTTATAAGGATATACATATATATATACATATATATATACTTTATATATATATATATATATATATACATATAAATATACCTTTCAAAAAGTATTGATATCCGATCAAAAACATAAATGAAAAAAGGGCTGAGTTTTCGGAGAGACACTTCATATAATAGTAGCTCCTTAAAAAGTATATATTAATGTATATATATGTATATGGTATTAGTTTGTATCAAGCTCGAATCTATAATTGGGATATATATATATGTATATATATATATATATATATATATATATATATATATATATATATATACATATATATATACCTTTCAAAAAGTATTGATATCCGATCAAAAACAAAATGAAAAAAGGGCTGAGTTTTCGGAGAGACACTTCATATAATAGTTGCTCCTTAAAAAATGATGATATCCCAATTAAAGATTCGAGCTTGATACAAACTAATACCACATATATATATATATATATATATATATATATATATACATATGTATATATATATATATATATATATATACATATGTATATATATATTTATATATATATATATATTTATATATATATATATATATATATATACATATATATATACTTTTTAAGGAGCTACTATTATATGAAGTGTCTCTCCGAAAACTCAGCCCTTTTTTCATTTATATATATATATATATATATATATATACCTTTCAAAAAGTATTGATATCCGATCAAAAACATAAATGAAAAAAGGGCTGAGTTTTCGGAGAGACACTTCATATAATAGTAGCTCCTTAAAAAGTGATGATATCCCAATTAAAGATTCGAGCTATTAATAAAGTAAATAGTTAAAACTAAAATGTAAGAATATAAGTGCAAAGTAAAATGAAAAAATATTTTGGTTGAAATTTATTTCGTAAGTTTTCTTTAGTATGTTTTTAAAATTTTATAAAAAATTTTAATTTTTTTTTAAAACATACGAAAAAAAACTTAAAAATTCAACCAAATTTTTTTTTTCATTTTACTTTGCACTTATATTGTTACATTTAAGTTATAACTATTTACTTTATTAATAGCTCGACTCCTTAATTGGGATATCATCACATCATCACTTTTTAAGGAGCAACTATTATATGAAGTATCTCCCCGAAAACTCGGCCCCTTTTTACATTTATGTTTTTGATCGGATTAATACCATACAAAAGAATTTAAAAAAAAAATTATATCTAAAGTGCCGAGAGAGTACCAAGAAATTATGATGATATAAATTGTATTACGAAAAGTATAATCTTTAGCGTAAACATCAGCAATCACAAAATTAAAACAAATTAAATTTTCACTCAACAAGAGCTGTAAAATTCCCACCCTTAATGTGTATAATTTTGCATATCAAGCATTTAATGCCAAATAATTTTATCAATGTTCATACATAATACTTAAATGTCAAATTAAGAAAATGCGAGTCACTTCCGTTGGTATAATAAAACTGAAAGGCAGCCAGACAACGCTAGTTTCCAAAATAAATTAATACATTTATTTTCAAGTCAATGGTTTCGGATGTATAAAAGATAATTGAAATTTGATTACATTGTACCAACATTTATTAACACGCTTTAAGCGTATGGAAAATCGAGTTCAAATTTTTATTTAATTGTTTCATATACAAATATTTTACACTTTTGTTCGAAGTCTGCATAAACCCTCGGTACGGTAGTGTGATGCGTGCCCGACTAGGTTAGCAAAATTCCAACAATAGCTGTTCATAATCTCAAACTTCTATCCTAATATGTATTATAACGTCTCACAAGAAAATCCGTTTACTGCAACGGGAAAATAGCGAATAAGATGTGGTACTAGCAAAGTTTATTATCAAATCAGCTAAATGTTGTAGTCGCATTGTTAAAAACATTGTTAATAACATTTTTGATTAACATTTTTTTAGAAATTTTATTAGTGTTGATTTTTACCGTCCTGTGCATAGAAAATCATGGAATCATCTCGGTATCTGTGGACCTTTCTATCAAAGATGTTTTTCTCAGAGATTATTTCACGTAAATGCTTAAAATATGTCATAGTTGTAATATATATTTACATAAATAAAGAACATGAGATTTAAAGTTCGAATTTTTTAGTTAAGATATTAGTTTAGGGGTTGAACCGTCAAATAAAAAATTTTTAGAGAATCGAAGTAAGAGGTCAAATAGAAGATAGATAAGTCTATGTATAAGAGATGAAAAGATACAGCAGGCATACAAGCCCAACAAATTATATTTGGGTACAATGTCGTATGGTCAATCTAGCTTATTAGTTAAAACCGGAAGGAGATAAATATTCTGGTTGCGGTGCTTATTGGGCACTGCAGGCTCAAAAAGCATCCATCCCTCATGAGGTTTGAGGGCAATGCAATCTGCCCAGACTGCAACGCGGGATGATATACCGTTTCAACTTCCGGAATGTTCAGAATGTTTACAGAGCCATAATGAGGCACCCAGCATTCGACTCAACCGAAATGGAACAAAAGGTAAAACAACTAAAGTGGAGGTCCATTCTATCATTCGCAAAGAAGACGTGTACGTTCGACGATTAGATGCATCTTTGTCCCCGGACAAAATATCTTGAAAACTTTGAAATTACAGACTAATATCAATAGAAATAATAATAATAATAATAGTTTTTACCACGATACCTGAAGTATATAGCACGCTTTTTAGTGCGGGGCCCAAAAACACGAAAACCCGACAAACGCGGGGTATGACCGATGAAGTGAAAAATTATAGTACTTGGTTGTAATAGTTACCTTTTTTAATTTCAATAATTTTTGACACTAATCTCAAATATATAGAACGCCTTTAATGCGGAGGCCCTAAAACACGCAAACCCGACCAACTCGGGTAATGACCGATGAAGTCAAAGATTGTAGTACTCGGTTGTAATAGTTACCTTATTTAATTTCAATAATTTTTGCCACGATATTTGAATCATATATAACGCTGTATAGTGCGAGCGCCCAAGAACATGCAAACCCGAACAACTCGAGGAATTTTTTTTTTCGTTACCAAAAGATATGTCGAGGGATATTTTCTCCTTGTGATATTCTGTCTGTGTTATTTTATCCCGGGGATATTTTGTTCTGGGATATTTTCGACAACGAACACAGGCATAAAAGAAATGAACCAGGTGTGGTAGAGGATAATAGAGGTTGAGGGGATTGGTTTCTTAGGGGTTGGTAAAAACGGCCTAGAAATGCCCACTTGCCAGGCTTCGACCTCTCCTCCACTAAAACTGTTACAAATTAGCTACTACTAAGGGAACAAATAAATGTTTATTGAAGCAGTTGTAGAAGTAATGGATTGATATAATAAATATTTATTATTTAAATAATTTTAATAAATATGAATGACAGATATAATTGATCTTTATTAAATTGATTTATGACATATTATATATATTTATATGTAAATTATCAAAGTTGTTAACATTCAAAGCAACCGTGATAATAGAGAGAAGTTATAGTTGTTAAGCAACAGATAAAAATGATAAATAAAATTATAATAATAATTTAATGAAAATGCGATACCGCTACATACATATCAATTTAATAAAGATCAATTATATCTGTCATTCATATTTATTAAAATTATTTAAATAATAATAATTTATTGTATCAATCCATTACTTCTACAATTTGGCGCCCGAGATAGGACATGATCGTGTCAAATTTTTGATTCTCGAAATAAGATCAGGGTTAAAAAAGAATGAGCGTACTTTTTTCAAGGTTTGTCTAATTGATGGATGACCAAGATTATGGACAGCTTTCCATACATCTTCTATATCAATGTCAGGTACGAAGATTCTGGGAATTTTCAAAGAAGTCTCCACATAAACCTTAAAAAGAGAATTCGGAGGATTACGTATTTCTAAAGAATATTTTTGATTTTTTAACAAATTAATAAGAAGAGGATCACATTTCTGGTGATCAGAAATCTTCTTAATATCAATCAAATCAATACCTGAAGGTAGTGAAATTGTATTAATTCGAGATAAACAATCAGCCGGAATGTTTTCACTACCTTTAATGTATCTAAGATCAGTTGTATATTGACTGACAAAGTTTAAGTGACGTATATCACGATTTAATAAATTTTCATTACGAGAATTAATAGCATTTATTAAAGGTTTGTGGTCAGTCTGAATGAAAAAATTTCGATTTGAAATGAAATGACGAAACTTTTTTATGCCAAAAACAATAGCTAATAATTCTCTTGAAAATGTACTATATCGTCTTTCAGTGTCTGTCAGTTTTCTTGATGTGAAAGCGAGTGGCTTCCAGACGTTATGAATTTTTTGTTGCAAAACTGCACCAATGCCAGTACCGGAGGAATCAGTGAGAATGCAAGTTTCAGCGTTCGAAACAGGATGTGCTAATTTAACAACATCAATTATTTTTTGTTTAGCTAAATTAAAAGCTGAAATTGCACGTTCATCAAGAATAACTGACTTCGTTGAAGTTTTACCTTGTTCAACAAGTTTATTCAATGGAGCTAAAATGTCACCACAATTCCGAATAAAGCGATTATAAAAATTAATCATCCCAAGAAAATTTCGGAGTGATTTTTGATCGTTCGGAATAGGAAAATTTGAAATAGATTCAACTTTGGAAGGAATAGGGGTGATTCCTTCAGAATCTACGTGATGTCCCAAAAAGTCTAATTTTGTTACACCAAAAATAGATTTCGAAGAATTTATTAAAATTCCAGCTTCATTGAGAATGTTGAAAACAGTTTTGAGATCTTGAGTGTGTTTTTCTTCGTTTTCACTCGCGATTAAAAGATCATCAAGATAAGTGAAAACAAAATCTACATTTCTAAATAAATCTGCCATAAATCTAGAAAAGGTTTGAGCTGCATTGCGTAAACCAAAAGGCATTCTCAAAAATTCAAATAGACCAAAAGGAGTGATAATGGCAGTTTTCGCGACATCATAATCGTGTACAGGAATTTGATAATAAGCTCTTTTTAAATCAACTTTAGAAAAGATCTTTTTATCATTTAATTTCACATTGAAATCATATAAATGAGGAATTGGATATCTGTCAGGGACCGTGATCGCATTCAGTCGACGATAATCACCACATGCACGAAAAGAACCGTCCGGTTTCTTTTTCATGAGAAGAGGTGATGACCATTCAGAATCCGAAGGTCTACAAATACCCAAATCTACAAGTTCCTGAAAATGTTTTTTAGCAGCTGACAACTCTTCAGGACATAGCCTGCGATATTTAGAAAATATCGGATAAGAGTTTGTTACAATGCGATGTTGAGTATTATGTTTAGCATTAACATTGAATTTTTCTGATTTGGTTAAATTTGGAAAAGAATTTAAGATTTCCGTAAATTGATTTTGAAGTGAGATCACTTCAACGCATGAATTAATAGGTTTTAATAATGTTTGATTTTTAAAATCGATATTCAAATTGAATTTCTTTAGAAAATCTAAACCTAGAATGCCATGAATTACATCCCCAACAATGAATTCATGACGAAAAACCAAATCATTTCCAAAATTGAGAAAAATTTCAGAAGTACCAAAAGTATTAATTTTAGTATTGTTTGCTGCAATAATTGAAAAAGGTAAATTTGTAAATTTACATGATTTACAATACGACTTTGGAATCACAGATAGTGAACTTCCAGTGTCAACTAAATATCGAGTACCTTCATGTAAGAGATCGTACATGAAGATTAAGTTATACGATGATGATGTTGTGTTATCGAATTGGGTTTTTTTATTGACAGAGCTACTGACCAACTCAACAGGAGCTCTTAGAATTTTTTTGAAGTTTTATTTGAATTTATACATCGAGTATTTAATTTACAAAAAGAACAAGGAAAAACACACTTACGTGCTTTGGTACCATATTTATTATGATACCAACACGCAGACTTCACCTGAACTTTGTGTAAATTGGTTTTTGGAGTATATTGAATCCTTGAAGGTGACTTTTTTGAATTTTCCAGTTCAATGACTTTATTTTTAAGAATATTTAATTCTTTATTTAACATAAAATTATCTGTTTTATAAATTTCTGAAACGGGAAAAGAACTGATATTAGATACAGAATTTAATTTATAAATATCATTAGCGAAATTAACAATAGTTTTCAGATCAACATTATTGTCAACGGTGACAAGTTGAGTTTGAATTTGTGTGTCTAATTTACCAATGAATAATTCACGAATGAAATGTGAATCAAGATTTAGACCACTTGATAGGGATTGTATTGTATAATAATTGAGGAGTATCGAAATCTTTTTGAGATAAATTTAATATTTTATTTAGACGATCTTTACGAGAAAGTCCAAAAGTTTCCTTTAGAATATTTTTGAGTGCATCAAACTTATTTTCTTGTGGTGGATTTACAATAATATCTCTAACATGAGAAGTGTAATCCTCAGGTATAGCTAAAGAAGCTAGCGTGAATTTAGTTTCATCGTCAATAATATTTTGAATAATGAAGAAACGAGAAACTTGAATTATCCATAATTCAATGTCTGTTACATTAAATTGTGGAAGTTTTTGTAAATTTGGAAGATGTATTGTAGGTGCATCTAACGGTAACTCATTTCGATTTCTAGGCATATTAAAAATGAAATGTCAAAAAAAATAATAAAAATATTTTTTTAGAAATCGAAATAGTTATAAGCGTAAAGCAAAAATAAATATTATAACAGAAATGAAAGACTTATCTGTTAAATTTGGTGGGCGGTATGCTATATTTTGTAAGAATTACAATATTAAATAATAATTCATCCAAACCAATCATCCAATAGTCATCTGTTGGAAGATTTTGGAAATTTTTTCTTTAAAAATATGTTAATTTACCACCCTCTTCGCTTGTCCCTTCTCGGGCGCCAAATTGTAGAGGTATTTGATTGATATAATAAATAATTATTATACCGTTAATAATTATACCGTTAATAATTATGACCGCTACACAGTCATTCAAGAATATATATACGATGTGTTTAGTTTATGCACTTATTTTAAAGATTTTGTGATCACCAACAGTTTAAAAATATTTAAAACAAAAGAAATAAACAATCAAAATGATGGATCACAAAAATAATTCAGTAACATCAATTCGCATATCAATGGATGAGGCCTGTTTTATTTCATATTTAAAAGTCCAAATTATGGAAGAAACAAATCAAATTTCGTTCGTTGATTTGGCTGGACTGTGTAGATTGAGTATATTATAGGAGTATTATATCCATCTATCTATCTACTCCGACCCAATAACTATGAGCAAACATTACATTTGTCACTCAGCATTCTGTTGAAATTTAAATCTATTTAGCGTTTTTGTTATTAACATTGTTATTTGTTTATTTTCTTACCATAATTTAACTTGTACCTACGTTATTTATGTATAACAGTGCCGTACTATTTGTGATTATGATCACATGATGAGACATGAATATATCATATACGTCATAGCATAAAATAAGAGTTGATAGGAGATAGGTAATATTAAAAACGTATCTACACAATGTATATTCTCATGCAAGAAGAATGAAAGAGATATTTACATTATATTAATGTCTAGAAATTTTAAATGAGCTAGCCATCAAGAAGCAAAACGACCTACATATTGTCCAGAAATATAATTTTTATTGATTACTATGATACTAGATAATGATCGAAAAAATATTTTAATATATTTATACTCTACAATTCCAAATGTGCTGTATAAATATGCCATTATATTGTTGTATCTCGTCAAAAATATCAGTGCAAAGAACATCAAGTTTCCATATGATAAATAAATAGATAGATATATCCTGCGGTCTAAAAAGTATTGCACTTCGACCTTATACCGTTGTGCTCCCCCTTCTACTTCAGTCCGACGAGATTCGCTTCTTCCATTCCCATATGATAGATATATCTTTTACCCATAGTCAAGTACATATACAACGAATAATCTTGATTGTAAGTTATGTGAAAAATCCAATATGCGCGTGTTATAGTACAAGACACCATGCAACGGAACATTGTCTCATAAATCACCAAAACTGGATGATAATATTCTGAGTTTAAAACCTTTGACAGACCACCATTTCATGAAATAATTGAATGTGAACTTTTCAGACCTGCATATGGCGTGCAGATGCCAAAAATAAGAATTTTACCTCGAAAAATAATAATAAATAATAACATGTTTATACAATCCTACAATGCGACCAATAGCATTAATTCAGGCATGAATTCTCCAACCTACAAAATTTCAAAATGGCTAGTGACCCAATTTCAATCACTAAATCAATTCAATTCATTCTCAGCCAAGAATAGTATCGAATAAATCCAAAAAATCAAAGATATTGATTTACTGCCAGATTCAGTTTTAATGTCTTTTGATGTAGAAGTATTATACCCAAGCTTCCCAATACCATACGCAATAAAAAAACTAGAAAAATGGCTATCAAATAAACGAATACCCACAGATGAAATAATTGAATATCTGAAACTAACATCGCTTCGCATGAGACAAAATGTGTTTACTTTCGAAGTAAACACATTTAAATTTATAATTTATTTATTTTTATTTAATTTAATTTAATTTAATTTAATTTAATTTAATTTAATTTAATTTAATTTAATTTAATTTAATTTAATTTAATTTAATTTAATTTAATTTAATTTAATTTAATTTAATTTAATTTAATTTAATTTAATTTAATTTAATTTAATTTAATTTAATTTAATTTAATTTAATTTAATTTAATTTAATTTAATTTAATTTAATTTAATTTAATTTAATTTAATTTAATTTAATTTAATTTAATTTAATTTAATTTAATTTAATTTAATTTAATTTAATTTAATTTAATTTAATTTAATTTAATTTAATTTAATTTAATTTAATTTAATTTAATTTAATTTAATTTAATTTAATTTAATTTAATTTAATTTAATTTAATTTAATTTAATTTAATTTAATTTAATTTAATTTAATTTAATTTAATTTAATTTAATTTAATTTAATTTAATTTAATTTAATTTAATTTAATTTAATTTAATTTAATTTAATTTAATTTAATTTAATTTAATTTAATTTAATTTAATTTAATTTAATTTAATTTAATTTAATTTAATTTAATTTAATTTAATTTAATTTAATTTAATTTAATTTAATTTAATTTAATTTAATTTAATTTAATTTAATTTAATTTAATTTAATTTAATTTAATTTAATTTAATTTAATTTAATTTAATTTAATTTAATTTAATTTAATTTAATTTAATTTAATTTAATTTAATTTAATTTAATTTAATTTAATTTAATTTAATTTAATTTAATTTAATTTAATTTAATTTAATTTAATTTAATTTAATTTAATTTAATTTAATTTAATTTAATTTAATTTAATTTAATTTAATTTAATTTAATTTAATTTAATTTAATTTAATTTAATTTAATTTAATTTAATTTAATTTAATTTAATTTAATTTAATTTAATTTAATTTAATTTAATTTAATTTAATTTAATTTAATTTAATTTAATTTAATTTAATTTAATTTAATTTAATTTAATTTAATTTAATTTAATTTAATTTAATTTAATTTAATTTAATTTAATTTAATTTAATTTAATTTAATTTAATTTAATTTAATTTAATTTAATTTAATTTAATTTAATTTAATTTAATTTAATTTAATTTAATTTAATTTAATTTAATTTAATTTAATTTAATTTAATTTAATTTAATTTAATTTAATTTAATTTAATTTAATTTAATTTAATTTAATTTAATTTAATTTAATTTAATTTAATTTAATTTAATTTAATTTAATTTAATTTAATTTAATTTAATTTAATTTAATTTAATTTAATTTAATTTAATTTAATTTAATTTAATTTAATTTAATTTAATTTAATTTAATTTAATTTAATTTAATTTAATTTAATTTAATTTAATTTAATTTAATTTAATTTAATTTAATTTAATTTAATTTAATTTAATTTAATTTAATTTAATTTAATTTAATTTAATTTAATTTAATTTAATTTAATTTAATTTAATTTAATTTAATTTAATTTAATTTAATTTAATTTAATTTAATTTAATTTAATTTAATTTAATTTAATTTAATTTAATTTAATTTAATTTAATTTAATTTAATTTAATTTAATTTAATTTAATTTAATTTAATTTAATTTAATTTAATTTAATTTAATTTAATTTAATTTAATTTAATTTAATTTAATTTAATTTAATTTAATTTAATTTAATTTAATTTAATTTAATTTAATTTAATTTAATTTAATTTAATTTAATTTAATTTAATTTAATTTAATTTAATTTAATTTAATTTAATTTAATTTAATTTAATTTAATTTAATTTAATTTAATTTAATTTAATTTAATTTAATTTAATTTAATTTAATTTAATTTAATTTAATTTAATTTAATTTAATTTAATTTAATTTAATTTAATTTAATTTAATTTAATTTAATTTAATTTAATTTAATTTAATTTAATTTAATTTAATTTAATTTAATTTAATTTAATTTAATTTAATTTAATTTAATTTAATTTAATTTAATTTAATTTAATTTAATTTAATTTAATTTAATTTAATTTAATTTAATTTAATTTAATTTAATTTAATTTAATTTAATTTAATTTAATTTAATTTAATTTAATTTAATTTAATTTAATTTAATTTAATTTAATTTAATTTAATTTAATTTAATTTAATTTAATTTAATTTAATTTAATTTAATTTAATTTAATTTAATTTAATTTAATTTAATTTAATTTAATTTAATTTAATTTAATTTAATTTAATTTAATTTAATTTAATTTAATTTAATTTAATTTAATTTAATTTAATTTAATTTAATTTAATTTAATTTAATTTAATTTAATTTAATTTAATTTAATTTAATTTAATTTAATTTAATTTAATTTAATTTAATTTAATTTAATTTAATTTAATTTAATTTAATTTAATTTAATTTAATTTAATTTAATTTAATTTAATTTAATTTAATTTAATTTAATTTAATTTAATTTAATTTAATTTAATTTAATTTAATTTAATTTAATTTAATTTAATTTAATTTAATTTAATTTAATTTAATTTAATTTAATTTAATTTAATTTAATTTAATTTAATTTAATTTAATTTAATTTAATTTAATTTAATTTAATTTAATTTAATTTAATTTAATTTAATTTAATTTAATTTAATTTAATTTAATTTAATTTAATTTAATTTAATTTAATTTAATTTAATTTAATTTAATTTAATTTAATTTAATTTAATTTAATTTAATTTAATTTAATTTAATTTAATTTAATTTAATTTAATTTAATTTAATTTAATTTAATTTAATTTAATTTAATTTAATTTAATTTAATTTAATTTAATTTAATTTAATTTAATTTAATTTAATTTAATTTAATTTAATTTAATTTAATTTAATTTAATTTAATTTAATTTAATTTAATTTAATTTAATTTAATTTAATTTAATTTAATTTAATTTAATTTAATTTAATTTAATTTAATTTAATTTAATTTAATTTAATTTAATTTAATTTAATTTAATTTAATTTAATTTAATTTAATTTAATTTAATTTAATTTAATTTAATTTAATTTAATTTAATTTAATTTAATTTAATTTAATTTAATTTAATTTAATTTAATTTAATTTAATTTAATTTAATTTAATTTAATTTAATTTAATTTAATTTAATTTAATTTAATTTAATTTAATTTAATTTAATTTAATTTAATTTAATTTAATTTAATTTAATTTAATTTAATTTAATTTAATTTAATTTAATTTAATTTAATTTAATTTAATTTAATTTAATTTAATTTAATTTAATTTAATTTAATTTAATTTAATTTAATTTAATTTAATTTAATTTAATTTAATTTAATTTAATTTAATTTAATTTAATTTAATTTAATTTAATTTAATTTAATTTAATTTAATTTAATTTAATTTAATTTAATTTAATTTAATTTAATTTAATTTAATTTAATTTAATTTAATTTAATTTAATTTAATTTAATTTAATTTAATTTAATTTAATTTAATTTAATTTAATTTAATTTAATTTAATTTAATTTAATTTAATTTAATTTAATTTAATTTAATTTAATTTAATTTAATTTAATTTAATTTAATTTAATTTAATTTAATTTAATTTAATTTAATTTAATTTAATTTAATTTAATTTAATTTAATTTAATTTAATTTAATTTAATTTAATTTAATTTAATTTAATTTAATTTAATTTAATTTAATTTAATTTAATTTAATTTAATTTAATTTAATTTAATTTAATTTAATTTAATTTAATTTAATTTAATTTAATTTAATTTAATTTAATTTAATTTAATTTAATTTAATTTAATTTAATTTAATTTAATTTAATTTAATTTAATTTAATTTAATTTAATTTAATTTAATTTAATTTAATTTAATTTAATTTAATTTAATTTAATTTAATTTAATTTAATTTAATTTAATTTAATTTAATTTAATTTAATTTAATTTAATTTAATTTAATTTAATTTAATTTAATTTAATTTAATTTAATTTAATTTAATTTAATTTAATTTAATTTAATTTAATTTAATTTAATTTAATTTAATTTAATTTAATTTAATTTAATTTAATTTAATTTAATTTAATTTAATTTAATTTAATTTAATTTAATTTAATTTAATTTAATTTAATTTAATTTAATTTAATTTAATTTAATTTAATTTAATTTAATTTAATTTAATTTAATTTAATTTAATTTAATTTAATTTAATTTAATTTAATTTAATTTAATTTAATTTAATTTAATTTAATTTAATTTAATTTAATTTAATTTAATTTAATTTAATTTAATTTAATTTAATTTAATTTAATTTAATTTAATTTAATTTAATTTAATTTAATTTAATTTAATTTAATTTAATTTAATTTAATTTAATTTAATTTAATTTAATTTAATTTAATTTAATTTAATTTAATTTAATTTAATTTAATTTAATTTAATTTAATTTAATTTAATTTAATTTAATTTAATTTAATTTAATTTAATTTAATTTAATTTAATTTAATTTAATTTAATTTAATTTAATTTAATTTAATTTAATTTAATTTAATTTAATTTAATTTAATTTAATTTAATTTAATTTAATTTAATTTAATTTAATTTAATTTAATTTAATTTAATTTAATTTAATTTAATTTAATTTAATTTAATTTAATTTAATTTAATTTAATTTAATTTAATTTAATTTAATTTAATTTAATTTAATTTAATTTAATTTAATTTAATTTAATTTAATTTAATTTAATTTAATTTAATTTAATTTAATTTAATTTAATTTAATTTAATTTAATTTAATTTAATTTAATTTAATTTAATTTAATTTAATTTAATTTAATTTAATTTAATTTAATTTAATTTAATTTAATTTAATTTAATTTAATTTAATTTAATTTAATTTAATTTAATTTAATTTAATTTAATTTAATTTAATTTAATTTAATTTAATTTAATTTAATTTAATTTAATTTAATTTAATTTAATTTAATTTAATTTAATTTAATTTAATTTAATTTAATTTAATTTAATTTAATTTAATTTAATTTAATTTAATTTAATTTAATTTAATTTAATTTAATTTAATTTAATTTAATTTAATTTAATTTAATTTAATTTAATTTAATTTAATTTAATTTAATTTAATTTAATTTAATTTAATTTAATTTAATTTAATTTAATTTAATTTAATTTAATTTAATTTAATTTAATTTAATTTAATTTAATTTAATTTAATTTAATTTAATTTAATTTAATTTAATTTAATTTAATTTAATTTAATTTAATTTAATTTAATTTAATTTAATTTAATTTAATTTAATTTAATTTAATTTAATTTAATTTAATTTAATTTAATTTAATTTAATTTAATTTAATTTAATTTAATTTAATTTAATTTAATTTAATTTAATTTAATTTAATTTAATTTAATTTAATTTAATTTAATTTAATTTAATTTAATTTAATTTAATTTAATTTAATTTAATTTAATTTAATTTAATTTAATTTAATTTAATTTAATTTAATTTAATTTAATTTAATTTAATTTAATTTAATTTAATTTAATTTAATTTAATTTAATTTAATTTAATTTAATTTAATTTAATTTAATTTAATTTAATTTAATTTAATTTAATTTAATTTAATTTAATTTAATTTAATTTAATTTAATTTAATTTAATTTAATTTAATTTAATTTAATTTAATTTAATTTAATTTAATTTAATTTAATTTAATTTAATTTAATTTAATTTAATTTAATTTAATTTAATTTAATTTAATTTAATTTAATTTAATTTAATTTAATTTAATTTAATTTAATTTAATTTAATTTAATTTAATTTAATTTAATTTAATTTAATTTAATTTAATTTAATTTAATTTAATTTAATTTAATTTAATTTAATTTAATTTAATTTAATTTAATTTAATTTAATTTAATTTAATTTAATTTAATTTAATTTAATTTAATTTAATTTAATTTAATTTAATTTAATTTAATTTAATTTAATTTAATTTAATTTAATTTAATTTAATTTAATTTAATTTAATTTAATTTAATTTAATTTAATTTAATTTAATTTAATTTAATTTAATTTAATTTAATTTAATTTAATTTAATTTAATTTAATTTAATTTAATTTAATTTAATTTAATTTAATTTAATTTAATTTAATTTAATTTAATTTAATTTAATTTAATTTAATTTAATTTAATTTAATTTAATTTAATTTAATTTAATTTAATTTAATTTAATTTAATTTAATTTAATTTAATTTAATTTAATTTAATTTAATTTAATTTAATTTAATTTAATTTAATTTAATTTAATTTAATTTAATTTAATTTAATTTAATTTAATTTAATTTAATTTAATTTAATTTAATTTAATTTAATTTAATTTAATTTAATTTAATTTAATTTAATTTAATTTAATTTAATTTAATTTAATTTAATTTAATTTAATTTAATTTAATTTAATTTAATTTAATTTAATTTAATTTAATTTAATTTAATTTAATTTAATTTAATTTAATTTAATTTAATTTAATTTAATTTAATTTAATTTAATTTAATTTAATTTAATTTAATTTAATTTAATTTAATTTAATTTAATTTAATTTAATTTAATTTAATTTAATTTAATTTAATTTAATTTAATTTAATTTAATTTAATTTAATTTAATTTAATTTAATTTAATTTAATTTAATTTAATTTAATTTAATTTAATTTAATTTAATTTAATTTAATTTAATTTAATTTAATTTAATTTAATTTAATTTAATTTAATTTAATTTAATTTAATTTAATTTAATTTAATTTAATTTAATTTAATTTAATTTAATTTAATTTAATTTAATTTAATTTAATTTAATTTAATTTAATTTAATTTAATTAATTTAATTTTATTTTATTTTATTTTATTTTATTTTATTTTATTTTATTTTATTTAATTTTATTTTATTTTATTTTATTTTATTTTATTTTATTTTATTTTATTTTATTTTATTTTATTTTATTTATTTTATTTTATTTTATTTTATTTTTTCCATTGTCTCCGTTTCTAAGTAATATCTTCATGACAGATCTTGAAGAAAAAGCCAAAAAAGATTTCAATTATTTTCCAACTGTACGGTTAAGATACGTCGATGATATCTTTACTATTTTTGATACGAACAAAGAAAATCCCCAAACATTTTTAGAGAACTTAAATAAAATGTACCCATCGATAGAATTTACAACCGAAATAGAACAAGGAGGATCTATTCCGATTTTAGATACAAAAAACGATATCGATATCTACAGAAAATTGCATGTTTCTATATAACTTTAACGATATTCCGAAGGACCAAGCAACCGCCCTTTCGCCGACGATACGGCAATTTATTGCTCATCCTGGCAACATATTAATTTACAGCCAGATTCAGTTTAAATGTCTTTTGATGTAAAAGTATTATACCCAAGCTTCCCAATACCAGACGCAATAAAAATACTAGAAAAATGGCTATCAATTAAACGAATACCCACGGATGAAATAATTGAATATCTGAAACTAACATCGCTTTGCATGAGACAAAATGTGTTTACTTTCGAAGTAAACACATTTAAATTTATAATATTTTTTATTTATTATTATTTTTTTTCCATTGTCTCCGTTTCTAAGTAATATCTTCATGACAGATCTTGAAGAAAAAGCCAAAAAAGATTTCAATTATTTTCCAACTGTACGGTTAAGATACGTCGATGATATCTTTACTATTTATGATACGAACAAAGAAAATCCCCAAACATTTTTAGAGAACTTAAATAAAATGTACCCATCGATAGAATTTACAACCGAAATAGAACAAGGAGGATCTATTCCGTTTTTAGATATAAAAATTATGAAAAATAACGACACTAATAAATTAGAATTCGATATCTACAGAAAATCTACACACACTGAACGATAGATTACAGCCGATTCGCACAGCCCACCTATATCCTCAAATTCGTGATTTGCTATTTACCTAACAGCAATTCCCAAATCCATCTCCCTCAAAGTACATCTAACCATTACCGTGTCGGGGCGTACCACAAGGCTCTATACTTAGACACTGCATGTTTTTATATTATATGATCACCATCATGGGTGGTGGTCGCGGTCTATCATGTGCTCGATGTAAAAAAGTTATTGATCGATATTGTGATTCTATAAATTGTGCAAAATGTGATGAAAGTTATCATATTGAATGCGTTAACATTAATCTGGAAGAATTCAGAAGACTTATTGGTGCAAAAGAAATTAAAGATTGGGAATGCAATAATTGTAACATAACCCCAAAAGTGAACGTCAAAACAGTTATTAAAAGTGTCGAATTTGAAATAATTCATATACCGGAAGAAAACAAATATGTGCCTATACAAGTAATCATCAATGAAAACAAATTTGTTAATCAAGAAAATGATTTACTTAAGAGATTAATACAGGAAATGACAGATAAGAATAAAATGTTAGAAGAAAAATTAAAAGCGGCTGAAAATCATATAAGAGCCATACAAGTCAATCAGAATAGAGTTATACAACGTGATATGGGTATGGAAAACGAAAATAACATATCTAAAATGCAAGCTAACATTAAAGAAAATCAAACAAGAAAAATATCAGAAACAACTACTAATGAAGTTGGTGTAAGCAATCGTAGTTACAAAGATGCTGTATGTAATGGCTATACTAAACAGGGCGATGGAATTTTAAAAAACACTAACGATAGTGACATAGGCAATGATACTAACAAACAATTAAATCATAGTGCCTATACTAAGCATAATATTGAAGTTGCAAAAATTGTTACGGCCGATAAAATAGAATCAGATAAAACAGAATTTAAAACAGTGACATACACGAAAAAAAGGAAAGAAACAATTATTGGGACAGGAAAAACAGATGAAGCTACAGCCTTTCAAGCAGCCGAAACACAAATTTGGGTTTATGTTGGTAGAGTAAAACCAAATGTCACAAAAGAAAATGTTTTTAATTACATAAAAGAAAAAACGGGAGAAGAAAATGTGATCTGCGAGGAGTTAAAGACCTTGGGATCAAATAAAGCATTTAAGGTGGGCATTAATAACAAGTACAAGGAGAAAATGTATGATCCTACTTTTTGGCCGGCGGGAACAGCTATTAGAAGGTTCAATTTGAATTTATTTCGTTCCAAACCAACCGCAAATTGGCGAATGCAACAATCCGAAACGACAAAAGACATATGAAGTAAACATTATGCATTTTAATATACAAGGTATAACAAACAAAACGCCACTTTTAGAACTATTACTAAGTGAACTACAAATGTCGTTGGATGTTATGTGTATAACTGAACACTGGCTCGTACAAAAACAGTTGCCAATGCTATCTGTCAACAATTTGGTTGTAAAGTCTTCTTTTACCAGAAGTATAAAAAAGAGAGGTGGAAGTTGTATTCTCATAAACCGAAGACTAAAAGTAGAAAACTATAAGGAATTGGAAGCCTTGTCATCTGAAATGGACTTCGAATGCAGCGCTGTAAAAATAGAAGAATTAAACATTGTTGTTATTTGTATATATAGGACCCCATCGGGAAATATTGAAATATTTTTTGCTCAATTGCAAAAGTGCCTAAATTATGTATCTAATAAGAAAATATACAACAAAGTTATCATATGCGGGGACTTCAATATCGATTTACTTCAAAAAGACACCAGTGCTAATACACTTCAAGAAATTCTTCTATCATATAACTTTCAAATACTCATTAATGAGCCAACTCGAATTGCAAATAACAGTGCAACATGCATCGATAATTTTTTCATTAATTTTAACTATCGTAAAGTAAATATACACCATAGTCCTTTGTCAGATCATACACTACAAATTCTCACAACAGATATAACTAAAAATTTAAGCACCAAAGGTTATTATGAAAGAAGAAACTTCTGTCAAACCAACATAAAGTACTTTGAAGCATTATTGAATACGGAAACATGGGAAGAAGTATTATTTAAAACGGATCCAAATAGTGCCTTAGACTCATTTTACGAAGCGTTTATGTACTATTTTGATGTAGCATTCCCCTCAAAGATCATCTTCCACAAATACGAAGAAAAAAATGCGTGGATAACACCTGAAATTATAAATCTATCTCGAAATAAAAATGAATTATGGAGAGAAATTAAATTTCGCAATAAACAAAACCCAGAACACACTCTCATAGAAAAAAGAAGCCAATATAATAAAATCCGCAATCATCTTAAAACACGGATTAAAGACACAAAAATATCGCACTACTGTAGCAAAATAAATCGATCTGAAAATAAGACAAAAGCTGCCTGGAATCTTGTAAATAGACTCACTCAACCAGTACCAAACAATAGTAAGGAAATAGAAAGTATAAATAATATTGAAGGTAATAAAATCACCAATATAGAAGAAATTTCAAATACTTTCAACGATTATTTTATTAATATTGCTGAAAATCTTGGGCTAAATCAACCAAATTTTAATACGAAGCTAAGCAACGCAAATAATACACTATATCTACTTCCTTGCAATGAAATAGAATTACTGGAGATAATGCGGAAACTAAAATGCAAAAAATCTTGTGGTTGGGATGAAATCCCTACCGAAATAATAAAACTCAGCGCCACACAATTAATAAAACCTTTGCTGGATATTATTAATAAAATGTTATCTAGTGGTATTTTCCCTGACGCATTTAAAAAGGCTATTGTAACACCCGTACTCAAAAACAACGACTCTATGAACTTAAAAAATTATAGACCGATTTCGATACTGCCAGCTATTTCGAAGATATTTGAGAAAGTATTGTACAACAGATTAATATCGTTTCTGGAAAAATTTCACATTATTTCTCCAGCACAGCATGGATTCACGAGGGAAAGGACCATTG
The DNA here is from genome assembly GCA_963920215.1 of Nineta flava. Lineage (NCBI taxonomy): Eukaryota > Metazoa > Arthropoda > Insecta > Neuroptera > Chrysopidae > Nineta > Nineta flava. Next base: position 65,094,231 of record OY986042.1, read on the forward strand.
ATCAAGCAATTTTCAAAGCTTTTGCTGAAATTTACCAAGCACTGAATAGTAAAGACATAACGATTGCTTGCTTCTTAGATCTAAGCAAGGCCTTCGACTCACTAGATATTGATCTGTTGCTACACAAACTCGGTTTCTACGGAATAAGAGGTAAAGTCCTTGATTTAATAACGTCATATCTGACAAATCGGCAACAGTGTGTAAAACTGAGTTGTATTGTGGGAAATAGACGAAAGCAAAAATTTTCGACCTTCAAGCAGGTGCAAAGAGGCGTACCGCAAAGATCACTATTGGGTCCTTTATTGTTCATTTTATATGTAAACGATCTTCCTCTAAGAACTACAAACAAAATGATTCTCTTCGCTGATGATACGACTGTTCTTTTTCGCGGAAAAAACGAAGAAGACGTTATATCAAACATCAATAAAACTTTTGAGAGTTTAAATAAATGGTTTAAAGACAACACATTAAGTCTAAACGTTGACAAAACTAATATCTTATGTATAAGAAATGATATTGAAGAAATAGAAATTGAAAAAATGTCTGCAACACTTAAAGCATCACAATATGTAAAGTTTCTCGGATTATACATAGATAGTAACTTGAACCACAGAACACACATAGACTATCTGTCAAAGAAACTGTCGAAGCTAATATATTTGCTATACAGGCTGAGAGACACCGTGTCTCAAGACATTGTCCTACAAGTTTACTACGCCCATATACACTCAAATATAAGATACGGCATACTGTTTTGGGGAAACTCCCCCAACGTACATAAAATACTTAAACTTCAAAAAAGGTGCCTACGTGTAATAGTGAGTGCAAAACCAGACGAACCAGCAAGACCTATTTTCAAGAACCTGGGTATCCTTACAGTGATTGACACGTTTATCTTGGAAGGAGCTTTATTTGTTAAAAACAACCTAAATTTATTTCTAGATCATCAACTGGAACACACATACCATACAAGAAATAAAGATAACTTGGTAGTAATGCAAACCACAAGAACGTATATCGATTCAGCTGTATTAAATACATGTATTAGAATTTACAATACAATTCCCACAGACATAAAAAATTTAAATTCAAGCTTGTTTAAAAAAGAATTAAAAAAGTCGCTGCTTACAAAAAACCATTATGATTTAAAAGAATTTATAATTTAAAGATATCAAAAAATTTTTGTTTACTGTTATATCTAATATTATGAGAGTTTATTATTAGCTGTTAATATTGTTTATATATTTCTATCAATTCTGTTATATTTGTTATTGTTGTTATCTTTACTAGCTTTGTTATTGTTATTTATTAGCTTTGTTATTGTTATCATTTCTCTCAATTTGTTATTGATATCATCTTTGTTAATTTTCTTATTGTTATCATTTTTTGTTAATTTTCTTATTGTTATCACTTTTGTTAATTTTCTTATTGTTATCATTCTTGTAATTGCTACCATTTTTGTTACCTAGGTTTGACGCATTCAATGTACTCAGTACGAAAATTTATGAATAAAGTTTAATTATTATTATTATTATTATTATTATTATTACATTAACGATATTCCGAAGGACCAAGCAACCGCCCTTTCGCCGACGATACGGCAATTTATTGCTCATCCTGGCAACCGAAAATTATTTCCAGCCGCCTCCAATTCCGATTAGTCGTGCTCGAAACTTATTTCAAGTTATGGAAAATCAAAATCAACCCCGGTAAAACTCAGGCAATCCTATTTTCTCACAAGCAACATTTCGCTTCTTACCCTCTTAAATTGAAGATGATTGAAACAGAAATCGATCAAACTCAAAGCGTTGAGTACCTGGGTGTAACCCTGGAAAGACAGTCTGAAGCATCGACTTTACAAGTCACCGATTCACCCCATACTAACGTATAAAGCTGGGTACACTGCCATCTGGGTACACGTTGCAGCCTCGCAGCTTACAAACCGAACAAAACCGACGTCTTCGAGCAATTTCGAAGAAACCCATCAGATTTTCCACTGAAATTCTCCACAAAACCGGTCACCCCACTCTTCTCGAATTCATCAAATCCACTACCTTATCTTACTTCTATAGATACTGTGAAAATCCGTTTTCGGAGATCAACGGATTGGGCCGGGCAGCTCAGCCGCGTGAGCTTCTCTTTTGAAAAAAATTCCCCATGCCACACGACGTCGATTGTACGTAATTCCGACACAGTATAATTGTACATATCTCCCTATTTTTCGTATTATTTCATTATTTCATCATTTTATTATTTTATTATTTTATCATTTATTACTTTATTAGAGAATTTCCTCCAAAGGAAATGCAGCTATTGTTTTTGCACCAATGTTGAAATTTCGTAAAAACTTCTTCAAATGTTCATCGATCCTATCTATTAGATGTTAAAAATCACTAATGCAAAAATTTATATATATATATATATATATATATATGTACTTTTTTATGTGTAGACTCTCTAGCGGTCACAGTTTTATTCCAATTGGAATGAAATTTGGTATTTGAAGCGCTTTTAGTATTCTATACGTCAATTAAATGAGGAAGGGGTTTGGAGAGAGGAGGAAACATAATATTCGACATATCTCCCTTAATATTTGAAAATTCGAAAAATTTGTCAAAAGTTAAGTTGTAGGTATTAAGTTTTACTGTAATTTTGATTCTTCTCATTTTTCTGTTAAAGGGCCTAAAAACGAGGAAAATTGTGCAGCAACGTTATGCAGCAACCTATTATGTTCCAAATGTATATAGTGGTTGCAGCAACAAAAAACATGTCCTTGAACGGTTGCTGTAAAAATCAAAATTATTTGATACTTTGTAGGAGGAGTTAAATGTTCCTGTAAAAATTGGTCATATTATCTAATGTTTTATGCTTTCCTAATACTTTATTATGTTTTATTACCTAGATTGGTTACAACTTACATTATATATTTTATTATTTGTAATAATAATACATAGATATTATCCAACAGTAGTTTTATACATATAAATATACTAGATACATACATATAAATAAACTGTACAAATTAAAAGAGATAGATAGAGACAAGATGAGAAATGATTGAATTTTTATGACTAGCCTCATAAAATTATAAAATAAGAATTTTATGTTCCATAATTTTGGTTGCACGTCTGTACAGAAAATATTTTGAAGGCGGAGTTCAATGTTGCTGCAACAATGTTCCGCGCCTGTTCCATACTTTACACTAATATGTATAGAAATATTTACAATTAAAGATTGAAAGATTAAATTCTAAATATCTCTGTTCACATTTGAGTTTGAGAAAAATTATCAGGTAACGAAATGTAGCAAACTTAATTTTCTACAACTTTACTCCTCGTACATTTTTTGATTATTCTAATATTAAGAGAGATATTTAATATTTTGTGTTTGATTGACACGAATACATGAAATATATTTTATAGTAAACAACTTTAAAAAAAAATTCAACCAACTTCAAAAAACACAAAAACTCACTATATTAAAAAGCTGAAAATAACAATTTACAGATATAATCCAAAAGACAATTCTTCCCAAATCTATTACGCATAATTTAGTATATGTAAATATACAAGGTATATTAAGTTTGATCACGAATGTAACGCTTAAAACTATTGATCGTAGGCATGAATATTTGGTATATATGTTCATTAAATTTGACCATTTCCGCATGTCCGTCTGTCTGTCTGTGGACACGGCAACCAAGAACGAAAAGAGATAACGCGCTGAAATGTGTTCTAGAGCAAAAAAGGAAGGTCAAGTTCGTTAATGGGCAAAATCGGACTATATTAGGGCAAAACTGCTTATCCTTGAAACCATTGCTCTTCGCTTGGAGGGGAGGGGGTATATATACATCTTTGAAACCGTAAGACGTAGAAAAAAAATTTGTTTAAAAAAAACTTCTTTTTAAAATAAACAAGTTTTGTTTGAAAAAGATTTTCATAAACTCAATAGTTTTCTCTTGATTTGTGATTAAAGGTTCCTCGGAAAGAATTGTTAACATTTCGAATACGCATCATTGTTAACAATTTAGTCATTGATATACAACTCAGTAAATACTGGGTATTCAAACATTTAAGTCAGTTAGTTGTTACATTACTTAACAGTCAAACATAGAATCTCCTCCATCTTGTTTTGGAGTTGGTTAAAATTCGTGTTGATTTTGTCATAAAATAATTTTATTAAAATTTTGTTTTAATTTTGAAATGTCAATTTTGATTGTCGTTTCCATAGTAACTATAAACTATAATCGTTATATATCGTTCTATTTTGGCTATTTATAAATTTAATTTTTGCAAATACTTAAGTCATTATCAGACATTATAATTCATTTTGATCACACTAAAATTATGACCGCTAGAAAGTGATTTATGTATTCTAAGGAAATTCGCTAAGTTGACGCAGCTTTTTATTATTCTATTACATATTATTTTTTAGTTTATTATTTTATTTTTTATTTTATGACTTTATTAATTTATATTATTATTTCATTATTTAAGCTAGTTTCAAGGATAGCTTACCCATTCATTTAGTTGTAATTTAAAAATGGAATCAATGGTTTATTTTAAGAATATTTTTCCATTCTGTAACGACGATTTTTGTAAACGATGAATATCCTTAAACTGATGTCAATTTATAGGTAAAGCTTCGGCTAGGGACTATAGTTCGAAAGAGAACGATTGTATTACTATTTTAATTCGAAGATACCAATAAACTTTTATACATTGCCAATATATTTTTATAGTATAATAAAATGTCATCCGCAAAAGTCAATTTCAAAATACGACAGACAAAAAGTGGAAACCAAAAGTTTTAGTAATAGTACTTTTAGAATAGCACAACTGACTAAATTAAAGTTTTAGACACAAGAAAGAATAGAAAATATATTGTACAACAGGTGTGACAAATATCGTTGTCATGGCTAGTAAGTCAATCAAAAACTTTTTTTGATATCTCCGAACGTAAAAATTTTATTAAATGATCAAATTTTTCTATGAAGAAAATTTTCATTAATTTTACAAATTTTACATTAAAATTTGATTGAAACCTATGGCATCAATGTTAAAGCTATTGGTACAAGTAAATTTATTAGTTGATAGTTGAGAAAAATTTTTTTATTAAAATTCTATACAACTTTTTGCAAAGAATAATTTTGTTAATTCTACCAAACAATACTAATAATAAAATTTTATTATAAACCAATGGCATCAACACTTCCGCCATGAAAGTAAAGTTCAATTCATTGACAAATTGTATATTTAGTTGTATTTGTATTTGTAAATTTGCGACTATCCATTCATGTTAGTCATATTTTGTTAACGAAGGTGGCAGAGTTTACTTACTTTAAAATTAAAGTTGATATGATAAACCCTATTTTGACAAAATGGAAACCCGACTTCAAAAATCAAATATTCTATACCAAAAAATGCACTAAAAAGTAAAAAATAATTGCATATTCTTGTGCCAATTTTAGTTCACCTAAGCAAAAAATTTTAAATATATATGTACAATTATTGTTATTTTTGGAGGCGGTGTCAGCATAGAGAAATTCACATAACTTTTGGACACCTCCTTCAAAATAACAATAAGTGTACATATATATTTAAAAAATTTTGCTTAGGTGAACTAAAGTTGGCACAAGAATATGCAATTATTTTTTACTTTTTAGTCAATTTTTTTGTTATAGAATATTTGATTTTTTGAGTCGGTTGTCCATTTTGTCAAAATAGGGTTTATTTCTCGCTTTTTAGTGACTTTGAAGTTCTACAACTTTTTTTATTTGTCTAAATATGGGTAAACAAACTAACTTACTAACAAACGTTTAGTGCATTTTTTTAACACATTTTTTTTATCCTTTTTTTTCTTTTTTTTTTTAATTTTTAGTTTTTTAATTTTTTCATAACAGATTTTCAGTTTTTTTTACATGCGTTTTGTTTTTTTTTGTAAAAATTTTCTTTTTGGGGTCGGTTTTTTTTGTAAAAAATTTTTTTTAAGTCGGTTTTTAAAAAAACTTTTTATTTTCCCATTATGAATGAGTACCCTTTTTTTGTGAATACCCAAAAAAAAAATTAAAAATTTCGCAGAAATCGGTTATCACATATAAAATGAGGATTTTCCTCGATTTCCCGAGGATCCCCTCATCAGAATTCGATTTGCCAATGGCACCAATGGGAAACCAAACCCTTTAAAACAAAAGAAAAAAATTGAAAATCGGTTCATAAATGACGGAGTTCTTAGGTAACACACAAAAAAAAAAATACAGACGAATTGAGAATCATCTTCCTTTTCGAAGTCGGGTTAAAAATGGGTTCGATTCCTACCCATGATGAGTACGATTTTTCATATCAAGCATTGATGTCAAAGAATGAAATTGAAATGAAAAGTATACAAATGATAGATGTATAGAACAAACTTTATTTTAATATCAAGTCTCTTGCAATTTCAATGTTTTATTTGTTAAACATTCGTTAGAATGTGATTTTCTCCAAATAAGTTTTTTGTTATTTGACTAATTAAAAGTCGCCTCTAATCAAGACGATTGCAGCATATGTTTTTTTTTAAAATAAGCTGGTTCATCTTTTAATAAAATTGAAAATAAAGATTATAAAAAACGACCATAATTGAATACTCATTCTGATGTATATGGTTCGTTCTTATATATATGGTTCGTCACCCGCAAAAATAATAAGTACTATTTCGAATTACTTGAAGATGAATTCACACATTATTGTGTAACTTTTTAATTAAATATAAATCGGGTGTATTTACGTTGTTTAAAGTACCTAGCTAAAAACGCTCGATTTAATTTAAAATTAGTTAATTAATATTTCGAAAACTGTAGAGATCAGGCCTACTTGTCAAATGAGATGTAGGATTGTTGAGTCTAAATAGGTATAAGTAAGCCTCACTGTCCAAGCAATGATATCTGGTGAAATGAAAAATTAGACAAAATATTTTAGAATGCAGTTTTAATTTCCATATATCTAATAAATTAGGCAACAACGACATCATTGAAATCAAGCAAACATCATAGAAAATATTGTGGTATAACGTAAAGCGTCAGAAAGTATCCAAAGATTTTTGGTGCAAAAGTTTATTTGCATATGAAAATCAGTAAATTGAAAATTTGATGAAAATCATTAAGGGAAATACTTATCAGTTACGAACCAAGTAAATATAAGGTTTAAAATGTGAATAGTGTGAAGTAAACTATTGTGAGAGATATAGTTGTAAAATATAAGTTTTCTAGTATAAAATAGCCTAAAGTTAGAATAACCGGAGTCTCAAAACGGGTGGCTAAGCTCCGATAAACTAAAAAACTGAGGTCCTAAGGAAGCATTTAACTCAGTCCCCAGTATACGCTAAACTCATTAAGAGAAACTTAACTCTCTGATGTATCTTTAAGCTGATCCCCTAAAGAAAACTTAGTTTAAACCGACGTCCTAAACTAGTTCCTAACGGATCGTTTAACTCAGCAAAATCCTCACACAATATTATATCAAATAAAATACCATGACTTGAAAACACACAATTAGATATAATAGAAGAGCATACAAATGTTTAATCTCACGACAAACAAAAAGTTTAAACGGAAGTTCCTAACGAGATCGTTAAACTCAGTAAAATCCTCACACAATATTATATCCAATAAAATACCACGATTTTGAAAACACAATTAGGTAAATAGACAAGCGTAGATAAGTTTTCATCTCAAGACAAATAAACTTTAGCAGATTATTCACCTAAGGATTATTTAACGAATGCTCAAAACAGGAATAAATGTGAATGAAGGAAATTTTTACAAGAGCAACTTCAATATATATTAAAATTTATTATATTTTAAATCTAGTATATTTTAATCTAGTTAATTTTCTATTTATTTTTATTTTTGTCTATTGATCTCGACTTTATATCTATTTCTAATTGTCAAATAGTAAAGTACGACTAGCTAATTTATACTGATGATGACTACATTGTAGTCGAAATACGTGTTTATAATACAAAAAACTGATCTAGGTAAAGGGGGCAAATTTGAAATTTTATAATAGGCCTGTCAAAATCAACAATAAATTTACTAAACATGATGTATCTCTGATTTTTTAATATGTTGTTTGGACCCAACTCCCAAATATATGTGGAAAAATTTTTACACACGAAAAACCGCGAAATTTTTGGACTTGTTTCAGATTCTACTCTATATCTCCTAATCCATGCATTTTAAATCGAAAGCTATTCTATACGTTTTTTATGAGCATTAAATTTATGACAAAGTCCAACCAGAGCTATGTAGGTCAATTGGTTACCGAATTACGGCAATTTGAAAATAAGCCAGTGTTTCCAACAATTGAAAATTTGAGTTTTATACCTGCTTTGGACCGAAACTGCGTCGAAACCATTGATCCTACGAGGAGAACTTGTAGAATATAATTTGTAGGAAATTTAATTAGCTTTAAATTAAGATTAAAGCGAGATCATAGTTCTCTCAAAATCTCAAAAAAACCCATATAAGGTAAATCGCATTTTTCCAGGAATGTTCCATAACCTTTCCTATCATTTGTTTTTTGGTTTGGTAATGAAAAAAAAGGCACGCAATCATTTAAAAAAACGGTGAATTGTATTTTAATTTAAACATAAGTATTCAAAAGTACAGTAACTTATTTAATCAATCAGTCAATCAAATTAGACACATGGTCAAATTCGTCGCCTTGTTTTTGATGGCCCTGGGCCGTCAATAGGTAGGTCTTCCACTATTGATGGTTCGTCGTCTTCGTCCCCTATAGGTAGGTACTTCAGTATTGGTGGATCGTCAGGGTTGTCTTGAGGCTCGTCATTATCGTCCTGTTCAATGATAATAAGGGCAACGTTATGTATTAATATGACTGAACTAACGATGATGCGTTAGAAGTTTTTATTAGTACCTGCTGGTGATCTCGAGGTTGATGGTTGGGGAGAAGGAGTATCATCTCCTCCACGACGAACAGAAGATTCGGTGTTACGTGGGGCAGTATACCTATGAGGCAATATCCATAAAAATAAATGTATTGATAGAAATGAAAATTATTGTAATTGTAAAGAAATCAAGAGTGGAGAATCTTTGACTACATTTTGATAAAAATATGAAATGGAAAACACAATCCAAAGATTTGCTGGCATATAAAGTTCACTATTTGCTAAATCATTTGTCCATGAACCTGAGAAATTTGAAGACAGAAAAGAAGATTAAGAATGACATTTTGAATAATTTATTACAAGAAATTAACAATGCATAAAATAAAACAGTTGGAAAGAAGAAACTTCAAATAAAGAAGAAATAGATTAAAAAAGATAAGGAAGAAGAATTTGTTTCTGAATAGTACAAGAGTACTGACAAAGGAATAAAAAGAAGAGATAATTACTGTAATTGTTAAATAATTAAAGAGCATAATTATTATTATTACCTCTTCTTTCAGGCATCATGAACACTTACTTCATTTAGTTTCTCCTAAAACTGAGCATTTTCCTGGAGACCATGTTTCACACTGATGACAACCAGTGACTGAATACCACGTTTTTTAACAACTACCACTGATTCGTCCTAAAGTGGACACAGACATATAAAACACGAGCCCGGAGTCACTGACATTGTTGGAATCTTTTCATAACATGAAAAACATTATTATTACTATTATTAGGTATCTGACAAATGAATGGGTGTTTGGAGAGTTTTTTCAGGAGAGCGTTTTAAAGTTGAAAGTACCAGAATATTTCTCAATGATTATTTTATTTTCTGTTTTTTTAACATACACTCTTATTCCAATAAAAGAAAATTCGTTACGCCAGAGCTGCGTCAACTTAGCGAATTTCCTTAGAATACATAAATCACTCTCTAACGGTCATAATTTTAGTGTGATCAAAATGAACTGTAATATCTGATTTGACTTTAGTATTTACAAAAATTAAATTTATTAATAGCCAAAATAGAACGGTATAACGATTATAGTTACTATGAAAACGACAATCAAAATTTTTACAATAAAATATATTTCATGTATTCGTATCAAACACAAAATATTAAATATTTCTCTTAATATTAGAATAATCGAAAAATGTATACGGAGTAAAGTTGTAGAAAATCAAGTTTGCCACAATTCATTACTTTATCATTTTTCTCAAACTCTAATGTGAACAGAGATATTCAGAATTTTAACTTTCAATCTTTAATTGTAAATATTTCTGTAAATATTAGTGTAACAGAAAAATGGTAAGAAACAAAATTACAGTAAAATTTTGTACCTACAACTTAACTCCTGATAAATTTTTTAACTTTTCAAATATTAAGGGATATAGTCAACGTGTTTCCCCCTCCCTCTAAACGAACCCATTAACGAACTTGACCTTTAGTATACCAAAAGCGACTCAAATACCAAATTTCGTTCCAATCAGAATAAAACTGTGACCGCTAGAGAGTCCACAGAGATTTTAAAAACAGTACATATATAAATATACATAAATATATATATATATATATATATATATATATATATATATATATATATATATATATATACATATATATACATATATATATATATACATATATATATATATATATAATATATATATATATATATATTATATATATATATATATATTATATATATATATATATATATATGTATATATATAAATATATATATATATAATATATATATATAGATATATATATATATTATATATATATATATATATATATATATATATATATATATATATATATATATATATATATATATATATATATATATATAAGTCATATATTCTGGTATGGCAGCCTAATTAAATGACTAGTCAAGCGGCGACTAACTTTCTTATTTTATCAATATTATGCACCATTTGTTTATATCTAATTAATAATAAATATTAATAATAAATTATATATTTCGGATACTTCTTCGAAATATTGCTCTAGTGATTTATTTCCTTGTTTAACTTGGGATAATTGATGGTATAGGGTTTTATTATTTCGTTGGTCTGTGAAATGTATTTTTAAATATCCTTCGATTGAAGCTCAATCTTGAGGATTTCCTAAATTAATTTATGTTTTTCTAGCGTTTCCTATAATTTTACTTTTAAGTACCTTTTTAACCATTAACCGTTGATTGTTTTCGGTTAAACTACCTAGTATATCGTAAGAATTCATTTAAAGTACCGGGTGTTCCGTCAAATGGGATTATTGCGTCTATCAATTTTTTAAGCACAGGGAAAGCTATTGTGCTTGATTTCTTATTACTATTTTTATTCGTATTAGATTTTAAATTATTACTGATAGGATTTGTTTCTATCAATTCAATTCAATTTAAATATCAAATTTTTCTTTTTGCGTTAGTGCAACATCTTCCGTAGAGTTTCAGGGTAAGTCTACGTTATTTGTGTAAACTCAATTCAAAGCTTTTTGTCTTTTGAATCTAGCTTGTAACGATGTTCGCTCGTTACTATAACTTTTTGTTAATTTGAAAGGAAGTTTAAGCATAGGATTTGGATAGAAATTATTCAAAAGAAAATTTACTTACAGTTAAAGAATCCTCCACTTCCACATTGTTTTATCAATTAGGATTCCAAAAACCAACCAGTTAACCAATTAAATTGAATACCACTTGATTCGATATGCGTTCGAATTGTTAAGTTTTGAATCCAATGCTGCTTTTATTTCTTGGATATCACTTATTTATTTTTTTTGTAGATTCGATCCATTAAGTGTTGAAACACAATCGTAAAAAATTTGCCGATTTTGTACTTGAGTTTACGATGGACGTGAATATATATATAAATCATATATCCTGGTATGGCAGCCTAATTAAATGAATAGTCTAGCGGCGACATAATTTCTTATTTTATCAATATTATACACCATTTGATTATATCTAATTAAGGTTAATATCAAAAAACTAGCTTAGCAAATATTTGTTACAATAAATAAATACACAATGTCTTTTTTGCCTACCAAAGCTAATATTTACACACTGCCAAGGCCAAACGTTACTTTATGAAAATGACATAAAATCATTTATTTTAATTCGTTAACTAATTAGGTTTGACATAGTTCGCTAATTATGTACCACGTTTAGGCAAGTGTAATAAACACCATATTTTTAAGATATGTAATTATTGTAATAAAACTTATTTGAAACTTTGAATTAAAACTGTGAATTTGGAAGAAAAATATAGATTGTTCTTAACACTCGAATCATGACTGGAATTGTAACGGGCGCAGCGCGTAGGATCGTAAAGAAATCTCTTTACTATCGCGTCCATCGTGAACTGAACTACAAAATCGGCAAATTTTTTACGATTGTGTTTCAACACTTAATGGATCGAATCTACAAAAAAAATTAATAATTTATATCCAAGAAAGAAAAGCAGCATTGGGTTCAAAACTCAACAATTCGAACGCATATCGAATCAAGTGGTATTCAATTTAATTGGTTAACTGGTTGGTTTTTGGAATCCTAATTGATAAAACAATGAGGAAGTGGATGATTCTTTAACTGTAAGTAAATTTTCTTTTGAATAATTGCTATCCAAATCCTATGCTTAAACTTCCTTTCAAATTAACAAAAAGTCATAGTAACGAGCGAACATCGTTACAAGCTAGATTCTAAAGACAAAGAGCTTTGAGCTCAGTTTACACGAATAACGTAGACTTACCCTGTAACTCTACGGAAGATGTTGCACTAACGCAAAAAGAAAAATTTGATATTTAAATTGAATTGAATTGATAGAAACAAATCCTATCAGTAATAATTTAAAATATAATATTAATAAAAATAGTTGTAAGAAATCAAACACAATAGCTTTCCCTGTACTTAAAAAATTGATAGACGCAATAATCCCATTTGACGGTGCACCCGGTACTTTAAATGAATTCTTACGATATACTAGGTAGTTTGACCGAAAACAATCAACGGTTAATGGTGCAAAAGGTACTTAAAAGTAAAATTATTGGAAACGCTAGAAAAACATTAATTAATTTAGGAAATCCTCAAGATTGCTTCAATCGAAGGATATTTAAAAATACATTTCACAGACCAACGAAATTATAAAACCCTATACCATCAATTATCCCAAGTTAAACGAGGAAATAAATCACTAGAGCAATATTTCGAAGAAGTATCCGAAATATCTAATTTATTATGAAGTTCTATGGACATATCAGAAGCATTAAATATTAGAGTAGCTAGAATTCAAGAACGAAATTAAATTATACTCTTTAATTTCATTAGCGGACTAAATACTGATTTATCTAACGCAGTACGCATGCGAAATCCAACAATCATGAAAAATTCTTACAAACTGTGTAAACAAAAAATTAATGCTAGATACAATAATGCCATTAGAAATAATAAAAGCGATGCCAAAACTTATAACACTTAACCAAATTTTGTACCTCTACAAAATCATAATAGACCACCACCTAAATTCAACTATCATCCAATCTATGCTCAAAGCCCTCCAATGCATAGACCACAACATCAACAGAATAATCCCAATTCTTTTAGACAAACATACCCCTATAGAAATCCAAATTTACCAAATAATAAATTCCAACAAACATATAGACCTGTTCAACAAAACAGACCTCTATTCAATGGTAACCAACAACAATCATTTAGACCAAACTATAATAGAACTAATCCAACTCCTGTGGACACAAGTTTTGGCATTACGAAACAAGTATTACATAATAACATAGAATATAACGATCCGACATGGTACGTACAAAACGAATATTCTTATAACAATTACCCCTACGATGAAAGTCAAGATTATTATTCATACGACTACGAAACTCCAAACGAAGCAGAACCGACAAAAACTGAAACTATTCAGAATTTTCAAGAAACTCCTTCGAAACCACCGGATTTATAGAATTGAATTATAATAATATCAACGGAACCTTACCCTATATCAAAATTGAAAACCGGAAATACTTAATAGATACAGGAGCAAACGACAACTTTTAAGATCCAAAAAATACTAACAGGCTTCATTAAGAACCTACTAATGTTATTGTAAAACCAGCTTTAAAAACCTACCACCTCATTAAATAATCAGGAACCCTTAGAATTTTTAATCTTTAAATTTCATACATACTTTGACGGAATTATCGGTAATAATACATTACGAAAACTTCACGCCAACATCGACTATAAAACTGACACTATTACTTTCGGACAAAGTAGAATAAAATTATTTAGAAAACCCGTAATTATACCAGAAATTCATAACTTAGAGCCATTCGAACAAAAAACTGTAGAATTACCAATAAATATCAAAAACGGAGACGTTTATATTTCACCTATGGAAATAAACTCAATTCAATTAATTTCGGGAATTTATTCATTTAACAATTTTAAAGTAAAAGTACACATAGTAAATAACAATGACATTGATCATACCCTATTTTTATCACATCCTGTACATTGGGAACAACTTAAAAATTATCAAGAATTGAACATTCATGAACAAGTTGATGACTCAATAGATTATCAATTTGCACTTGAAAACTTGCGAACTAATCATTTAAACCCCGAGGAAAGAAATAAATTACTAAATTTTTGTTCAAACTATAGCGACATATTCTATTCACCAGGTCAGAGTATGACTTTCACCTCCGAAATAAACATCGCATAGAAACTAAGGACGACATGCCAATCTATACAAAATCCTATCGTTACCCTTTCATTCACAGGGAAGAAGTAACCAAACAAATTAAAGAAATGTTAGACAAAAATATCATCAGACCTTCCAATTTACCATGGTCTTCACCCATATGGATTATAAGCAAAAAGGCAGACGCGTCAGGCAAAAAGAAATGGCACTAAGTCATTGACTATCGTAAGCTAAACGAAAAAACCATTGACGATATATACCCAATGTCCGAACATTTCGGACATTTTAGACAAATTAGGATGTTGCCAATACTTTACGACGTTTGATTCCGCTGTGGGCTTCCACCAAATTGAAATGGACAAAAGCGATATAGCAAAGTATTTTCGGTAGACAACGGAAACTACGAGTTCACTCGTATGACCTTTGGCTTAAAAAACGCACCTGCTACATTTCAAAGGGTAATGGACAACATGCTTAGAGAATATATCGGACACAATGTATTAGTCAATATGGACGACATAAAAAGATTGAAATCATAAAAAAATTCTCAATATCTAAGACAACAACCGAAATAAAATTGTTTCTCGGATTGATAGGTTATTATAGAAAATTCATTGATAACTTTGCAAAAATTACCAAACCTATGACCGAATGCCTACGAAAAGGGACGGTCATGGACATAAAGGACCCAAAATATGTACAATGCTTTAATTATTGCAAAACCCTATTAACAGGTGACCTCATTATGCAATACCCTGATTTTGAAAAACTATTCATCCTCACCACAGATGCAATGATGCCTTGTGACAATACGGTTTCTATAGCAACTACTCTATAGAAGCCGTATTGTCACAAGGCACCATTGGACAAGATCGACCCATAAGCTATGTCTCTCGCACTCTAAATAGATCTGAATGTAACTATAGTACCATCGAAAAGGAACTATGGGCCGTAGTCTGGGTATGTAAAAGTTTAGACCTTATTTGTTCGGTAACCTTATCAATTTTAATATCTTGACAGACCATAAACCACTAAAATGGATTATCTCCTTGAAAGAGCCAAATTCTAAATTAATCAGATGGAAAACAAAATTATCTGACTATAACTTTAACATAGAATGTAAACCTGGAAAACAAAATTCTAATGCAGACGCGTTATCCAGAGTTGTAATTAACAACGTTGAAAACGAATCCCTTAATGTTGAAAAATCAACTCAACATTCAACAGACAGTAATATAATAGAAGGAATAAGAATATCAGAAAAAGCATTGAACCAATACACAATAAACGTTACAATGACGAATAAAATAGCACATAAACACCTATTCAAGACAAGAAAACGCACCAAAATAGAATTAGCTACTTTAAATGAACCAAACATAATCAAACTGTTTAAGGAATATTTTTTACCTAACAAACTTAACGCAGTACACACTGACGACCATACATTCTTACTATTAGCTTAAATACATAAAGAATATTTTTCAAAATATCAAATGATACGTTGTATAACCAAATTAGTTGACATCGAAAGTACTGACGAACAAACACGATTAATAAAAAATTATCACGAACTTTCAATTCACAAAGGTATCGACGAGATGTTAAGTCACTTAAAAACACGTTATTATTTCGACAACTTGAAATCAAAAATAAATTCATTTATTAACACCTGCGACACTTGCGCAAAAGGCCAATATGAACGGCATCCCTTTCATTTAAAAAAACCTCTTGACATTATACACGATCACACTGACTACAATAGATAAGTGTTCGAAATATTGTAAAACATATTACATATTACCATACAAAAATGATAACGAAGTGTTAAAAGCCTTAAGAAATTTCATAGCCGAAAGAGGAATAGCCAAGAAAATAATACACGACCCTGGTTTAGAATTTGATAATATACAATTTAGACAGTTCTTACAACTCTACGGAATACATAAACATGTAACCGCAGTGAGATCATCTACAGGAAATTCCCCAATAGAACGATTACATTCCACACTTTTTGAAACTATTAGGATACTAAAAATCAAAAATACGGATTTAAAAACTCCCCAATTATTAGACTTCGCAGTTATAGCCTATAAAAATGCAATCCATTCTACTACTAAATTAACATCTTTCGAAATTATGAATAATCATAATAATTTCGTGAAACAATTGTTAATCAAAATACTAATAATTCCTTTACAGAATTTAACGAAAACCAAAATAAAGAAATTAAACTAATTCAAGATATAATCTTAGTTATTAGTTAGAATTAGTTTAATACAGCTTTACGAAACTAAAGCTGAACCACCTTTAATTAACGGACCCACTTATATAAAGACAAACCAAAGAAGTAGTAAAACCCAACCTGCTTTCAACAAAGTAAACGCAATAGAACAAAACAAATTAACCTTCCTAACTAATAAACGGTTAAAGTACCACAAAGGAAAAATAAAGTTTAGAAAGTAAGTCTCTTGTTTATGTTGACCGCTAGCGAGCACATTGATTACTAGTATTGAACCTCGGACAAACTAAAATAATAACTCATTTTAATAATCTTATTCGGACTAATTTAAAAAATATAAGGACTCACAGTAAATACTAGAAATAAAAGAGGACCAATAGACGGATTAGACTCAGTAATTAAAAAAAATAACAGGCAATATGCATAACGGTGACGCTATCAAAATTAACGAACAGATTAATTATCTTTAAGACAACGATCTTCTCATTAAAAATGCAGACATTATACTTAAATAATCAAATGATATAAAGATTTCATTAATTTTATAAATACAGAATAAGCAAAATTATAATTACTACTTTTATAAATACAGAATAAGCAAAATTGCAAATCATAGTAAAACAATTAATCATACAAACTATTTCAAGGTCAATTTTATTTTTCGATGCAATCTCAAATTCAAATACTTAATGACCACGTAGTCGCAATTATAAATTCAATCGCATTAGCAAAATAAGGAATATTACCTAAACACATACTCACTTGAACATGATTAAAACTAGTTAAAAGTTCTTTGGATAACTAATTGGATATGCTTAACGATGAACATATTTATATGCAATACTACAGCTTAAAGTTAATTTCAACATTATAAACATAGTACTCGCAATTCAAATCCCACAAATATCCTCGAATACGTTTAAAACATTACGTTTAAGACCCCTGCCCAAAAACAATAAAATCATCAAACCTTCATCAAATTACCTTTTATACAATCCTAAGCAATTTAAATTCATAGAAAAACCTTGCGACCAGAATCAATCTATCCAAAATACTCCAATCGACCAATGTGAAACTAATATAATCGAGAATAGACCTACAAAATGCCTTTTAAACCGAACTATGGAAAACAACTTCATAGAAGAAGTCCAAGATAATCGTATCATAACCAATACGGATCAGCCAATAAAAATATCAAATACATGTGGAAAAACATACCAACTTTATTGGAAAAATATATATAGCCTTTCAAAACTGACAAATCAACATTAAGAACATATTATATGGAACTATATTCAAATTAACTATAAATTATCCTGATCTTAAGGAGGGAAGAGTCATATATTCTGGTATAGCAGCCTAAATAAATGAATAGTCAAGCGGCAACTTACTTATTTTATCAATATTATACACCATTTGTTTATATCTAATTAAGGTCTAATATCTAATGTTAGACCTTAATTAGATATAAACAAATGGTGTATAATATTGATAAAATAAGTAAGTAAGTCGCCGCTTGACTATTCATTAGATAAAAACAACATGTCTATATCAACAAACTAGCTAAGCAAATATTTGTTAATATAAATAAATAGATAATGTCATTTTTGCCTACCTAATCTAATATTTACCCACTGCCAAGGCCAAACGTAACTTTATGATAATGTTATAAAAACTGATCATTTATTTTAATTCGATAACTAATAAGTTTTGACATAGTTCGCTAATTATGTTCCACTTTTAGGCAAATGTAATAATCGCCATATTTTCAAGATATGTAATTATTGTAATAAAACCTGTTTTTGCAACTTTGTATTAAAACTGTGAATTTGGAAGAAAAATTAAGATTGTTCTTAACACTGGAATTATATATATATATATATATATATATATATATATATATACAATATATATATATATATATATATATATATACAATATATATATATATATATATATATATATATAATATGTATATATATATATATATATATATATATATATATATATATTGTTGTAGTGAAAATTATTGAGAATAATTATTTTTAATCCAACACACATTTTAATTATGAAATAGAAACATATTAAGTAAAATATTGCGAAAAATATTTAAGAAAACGATATTTTTCTCCTTAGAAAAAGGAGGTTTTTTTTCTAAGTACAAAAAGAAAATAATATAGTTCGATAAATTTTTTTTTTTTTTCTTAAACTAAGTTTTTTTTTTAAGTCGAAAATTGAAAAAAAGATTAATAGATGCTTTTGATTTAAAGTTTTTCTGTTTTAAAAAAAAATCAAAAATAGAAAAAAATTATTACATAAAATTTAATTTAAAAATATCAAAAGTCATAAAAATTGAATGATGAATAACATAAATAGATCACAAATAAATAATTTGGTAAAAACAAGTAACCAGAATAAACAAGCTTGTTATGAATGTATCAGAAAATTTGTGTATAGATTTTGAATTCACACTGGCCGTGTTCATTAAGTCGGTAGTTAAATATCAACCAAGCGGGGTTTGATTATGGTTCAAATCTCGGAAAGGTATTATAATTTTTATTTAGTTTTATAAGTAATCTGAACACTCCGACTACGTCCATGGTTGTTGACAAACTAAAATATTCTAGAAGCCTCCATGCAAAAATATATTATCAAAAAAAGTATTTATTCAAAAAAACAATCATGTTCTCGAAAGATCTTTGACGGGTATATAAACCGGTGACCAGTGTTGATTCAAATCAGTTTAATATCGACTATTGTCTGATTAGTTCATAGTTTAAAAAAACTACTGTTGTCTGATTAGTTCAAAGTATATATTTGTGGAATTTGTACAAGTAATTCAATGTTTAACATTGTTTTGAAAAATTAAAATAATTGTGAAAAAAAAAAAGAAATTGGATTCTCACTTTTTTTAAAGCAATAAAATCAGGTTTTTTTTTTGTTCGTAAAAAGTTGTGTTTTTTATTGAATTTTTTTTTTTCTTTTCTTTAAAAAAAAAACGTGCGTGTCATTTCAATTACAAAATATTTAGTAAAATCATTTACTTATATATTTGTTTTTGTTTTTGTCGAGTATCGGAATCATTTGCAGATTCGGGCTGATTTTAACCATAGTGATTTTTAACATCTAATAGGTAGGATCGATGGACATTTGAAGAAATTTTTACGAAATTCCAACATTGGTGCAAAAACAATAGGTGCATTTCCTTTGGAGGAAATTCGCTAAAAATACAATTTGATAGGTACAGGAAAACTCACCTATGTTGATGATAAATTTTCCTTAAAAATGAAAAAAACGATTTTTCATTTTCGGTAAGATACGCCCTTATTCCAGACACCTATTCTAATGTTTTATGTTTCTATTTTATTTTTATGTATTTTATTTAACATTTTATAGAAATCCATAAATCTAGAAAATCCGTAGTTCTAGAAATCCGTAAAGAAAATAATTCACAAATAAATTGAATCTTACATATTGAAATACGAGATACTCACAGGAGAAACAAAAACTGTACTGTGAGCTCGGACTCGAAGATAAGAAACCGGATAGTGTGGCGTGAAGGAGGGGGTGAAGACAAGGAGGCCTTGAGCCAGCTCCTTCGATGCGAGAGAGGGTTGAAAGAGGGGAACCAAGGATCACCAGCCTACGCACAACAAAGAACCGCTACAAACCTCAAGCGCAAGGGCGCTTGCCACTCTACCAGTTTTTCCACTCATTAGTTTCTTGACTAATAATATTGGTACCAGCCTACAATTTATTCAACTTACATACCTCCTATATGATCGTAACACGCTTTGCAAGTTTAAATCTCACTTCATGCAACAAAAAAGTGGTTTGGTACATTTCTACAAAAAAGGGAGTTTATCTTATATGGATTTTTTTTTTTGAGAGAACTACGAACCCGCTCTGCGCTTAATTTAAAGCATTTAAATTTCCTACAAATTATATTCTACACGTTCTATTCGTAGAATCAATGGTTTCGACGCAGTTTCGGTCCAAAGCAAGTCTACAACTAAAATTTTCTGGCATATTTTCAAAGTGCCGTAATTCGGTAACCAATTAACCACCCAAATTAAGCACACAAATTTAATGCTTATAAAAACGTATAGAATAGCTCTCGATTTAAAATGCATGGATTAGGAGATATAGAGCTGAATCCGAAACAAGTAAAAAAATTCGCGGTTTTTCGTGTGTAAAAATTTTGCGACAACTTTTTGGGAGTTGCAAACTTGGGTATACATAGCTCTAATGGGTCCAAACAACAAACTTAAAAATCAGAGATACATCATGTTTTGCGAATTTAGCGATTTTTTGTGTCGATTTTGACCGGCCTATAAATATATTTATTAGATACGTAAATAAATATCATAAAAAGTTTTGGCAAACTTTAAAATGAGTTTTTATATATTTAAAGGGTACAATTAATTCATATTATATTTTATACAAATTATGTACGAATAGTTTTTGTAAATTTTTGTAATGCTATGTAAATTCTGATTAATTAAATCGGAGAGGAAAAGATAATTGTGAAAGAAAAAGTTCAACAGGATTTTGTTTAAGTTGGTCAATAATACCTATAAAATATGTCAGAAATACAATCTAGAGCACGGTAGAGTGACAGGCCGAGTTGAAGGGGTTTTGCCTATGTACGTTACCGTAATATTACTAGCCGAAATATTAGACGAGATTTGACCCAGAAATAACTTTAGAACGAAAAGAGCTACAGTGCTGATTTTTCGAATATATTCTATTTAAGAAATTATAAGAGACTGATTTTTCAATCATTGTTCAGGGATATACTGTTAAAAAGTAATATCCATTCAAAACTCGTAAAATGGCGACCATGTCCAGAAACCTTGGATAACAGGATCATAATTTCAGGACCTAGACCATAAGCCCTTAAAAGTTGATATTTATGGATACGGTTAGATATAGTGCCCAAACCGAAAGGAAAATTATGAAACCACGCAATTTATATCGGGAAATTTTTGCAAATATAACAATTAAAATTATTATAAATGAATATAGAAATGTAGCCTCCTGTAATTAGTCGATACTCGATTCCTATTGGTCGACGCTAAAGTCCTTGTTAGCATAAATATTATTCTCAACTTCAGATATTTGGTAAAGAATAAACTAAAAATTGTGTTTTGTCGGTAAAAAATATTAATTTTTGTAAATTAATTTCGTATTAATCATTGTGTTGAATAAATTAACATCAATTTTAATAATGAGTTTCAAATATAATAAAATATTTATTGAAAATTTCGTTTACTATTTAATATTGAACATATGAAAGAAACATATATTTATTTGGATTCTGATACGTCAAGATATAATATGACCAATCCAAATCGTACATGCAATACTCGTCTAGCACCCTGAAAACTATAAATATTTCAAACAAAATTATTTCAATAATTCATTCATTCATTTATTTCAATAATCATTTAGTTAGTAAGAGTATTTATGTACGGTTGCCTCCAAGATAACAATAGACATGTCAGTGTACCCAGACTATAACACCCAAAATCGTGTAAAACTCTCGAAAGAGGTTTATTGAAAAAGTGTATCCATACTATACCATCCAAAATCAAATAGAACTCTCGAAAGATGTTTGTCAAATATGAAATAACATTTGAATGTTTGGCTCTGTCGAAATATGAACTAAAAATTTTGTAATTTGTTTAAAAAAAAATCGTTTGTAAATTAATTAATTTAATTATTGTGTTGGATAGAATAAATTAACATTAATATCAATAATGAGTTTCAAACATAAAAGATTTATTTGAAAATTTAGTTTTTTATTTAAAAAACTTTTGACCAAAAAAAATATATAAAATTTTTTTTTGAGTCAAAAAGTTTTTAATATCTCGGAAACCAAAAGAGATATTTCGTTTTTGAAGCCATGCAAATTTTAAAATTCTAACCCATTTCTAAACACGATAGAAGTATGCGGTTTGCGGTTTGCGTTCGGTGCAGAATAACTAGAAATTCATAAGAAAAATTGGAAAACTTCATGTTTCCGAACGTAACATCCTCGAAAATAGGAAAAATCAACAACAATTACTTTTTTAACTTCTATTCATGCTAGAAGGTAGCAGTTTTTTGTAATATTTCTTAGATGCGAAGCCAAGGCCGAAGGCCGCTTTTGGTTCACGGGGTGGAACCCACTAGCGAGCTGAGCGACTAAACGTTATATAACGCGAAGCGGTCTCATTTTTATATTTGAATTTGCTTAGAAAGAATAAGAGTAAGGTATCACGAAGCGTAAAGTAACGCAAAGCATAAAAAAACGCGTTTTGTGCGAAGCCTTTGGCTTGGTATATTTTAGCCTTGCAAAAAGTAGTCATATCCGATGGAAGACATAAATGTTAAAAAGTTCATATAATACTTGGTCGTTAAAAAGTGATGAACGGGGGTTTAAAGGGTGGGGAGGGGGTTTAAACACAAAATTTGGTAAATCTCCCTTCTTCTGGCCTACTGGAACAATAATAAGAAGATTTAATTTAAGTTTATTTCGAGACAAACAGTCAAATCCCCAACAACATCATACCGCTAGCTTCTGATCCACCTGAAATAAATATTATGCATTTTAATGTACAGGGTGTATCGAATAAAGAGCTTACATGGAAATAATGCTTAATGAACTGACTTCACCGATCGACGTCATGTGCTTAACTGAACATTGGTTAACTGAACATCAAATAGAAATGATATCAATTAATAATTTCAAAATGGGATCCTATTATACCAGAAAAGATTAAAAAAGAGGGGGCTGCTGTCGATTGAAAAGTTGTCGATGGAAACAGATTTTGAGTGCTGTGCAATCAAGATTAAAGACCTGAATATAGTGATTGTTTGTATATATAGAACACCAGCTGGTGACATAAAAATATACTTTGAACAATTTCTAGTCGTTAAGCCTAACATCAAATAAAAAAAACTTTAACAAAATTATCATTTGTGGTGATTTTAATATCGACATGCTACGACAAACAGACTCGAACGTAAGTACCAATAAATTCTCTTATCATATAATTATACAATTATTGTAAAAGATGCAACTCGTATCACGGAAAAAACCTCAACTTGTATAGACAACTTCGTACCATACGTCTTTATCAGATCACACATACCAAATCTTAACAATAAAGTCACCTAAAAAAATGTCTCAAAACAAATAATATTGTCAAATTAGGCATTTCTTACAGATCAATTAAAAATAATTTTCGGCTTTACTTGCTAATGAATTCTAGGAAGGCATTGAATCCATACAAAATCAAAATAATGCACTAGAGATATTCTATAAAATTTTCAAGTATTATTTTGATATAGCTTTTCCAATAAAGAATACCCTCATCAGCTGCGAATAGCGCAATAAGTGGATAACAGCTGATATAAAAAATCTATCTAAAGAAAAAAATAAAATTTCGAATCAAAATAAATTTCAAAATAAACAGCAACATATAAACTCTCAACTAGTCAATCATTATAAAAATATATGCAATACTTTAAAAACACTAGTCAAAGATACAAAAAGAATAAACTATTGTAAACAGATAGACAATTCTGAAAACAAAGTTACAGCTAGCTGGAACTTGATAAATGACTTAACACGGTCCAATGTATGTAATCAAAACTAAATAGAAAGTACACAAAATCATACAGGTGAAATAGTTACAGAAAAACAACAAATAGCCAAAACTGTAATGACCACTTTATAAATATAGTCGAGAACCTTGAATTAAAACCACCAAACTTCAATATTGATATAAAAAAAGGTTAACTTTACAATATTTCTGTATCCGTCCGATGAACAGAACTTTATAACATAACCAGTGGATTGAAGAATAAGAAATCCTGCGGATGGGATGAAATCTCATCTTTCATAGTAATCGAAAATGCTACCTTTCTAGTACATCTGTTGCGTAACAATATTAAGTGGTATTGTCTCAGACGTACTAAATCGAGCAGTTGTTGTACCCCTATTAAAATAAAAACGATAAAACGGATTTAAATAATTATAGGCCTATCTCACTTCTTCCGACAATTTCAAAAATATTCGAGAAGGTTATATAGAATAGATTAGTATCATTTATCCAAAAACACCATATAGTAGTCAAAAACCAACATGGATGTATTAAAAATAGGTCAATTGATCAAGCAATTTTTAAGGCCTTTTTAGAAATATTTTAAGCTCTAAATAAAAAGGAAATAACAACAGTATTCTTTTTAGATCTTAGTAAAGCATTTGATTCATTAAATATCGAACTACTGCTCCATAAGCTCACATTTTATGGAATTCGGGGAGTTGTTCTAAAGTTGCTAGAGTCATATCTCACTAACAGAGAGCAATGTACAAAAATTACCCATATGGAGACCTATAGGAAAGTGGAAAGTTTCTCGAAATACAAACCAGTTTTAAGAGGCGTGCCTCAAGGTTCTGTTTTAGGCCCATTGCTGTTTGCACTTTATATAAACGATCTTTCTACAAAGGTTAAAAACAAAATGATTTTATTTGCGGATGATACCACTGTATCTTTCATAACAAAAATGAAACATATCTAAGATCGAATATCAAAGAAACATTCACCTTCATGAATAAGAG
Source organism: Nineta flava (assembly GCA_963920215.1). Lineage (NCBI taxonomy): Eukaryota > Metazoa > Arthropoda > Insecta > Neuroptera > Chrysopidae > Nineta > Nineta flava. The sequence goes on from OY986042.1 coordinate 65,119,730, forward strand.
GTTTGAGGAGAACTCTCTAAAACTAAATTTAGAAAAAACTCATATGCTATGTATAAAAAGCAATATTAACCAAATTAAGCTTGGTAACAAATGAATAATTAATACATCGGACAGTGTTAAGTTTTTAGGGCTATATCTGGATAAAAATTTGAACAGTAAAGTACACATAGAATATCTCTCAAAATAATATCAGAACTAACTTATATGCTTATACAAAACTTATATAGTTACTTTCGACATTATGTTACAAGTATACTATGCCCACATTGATTCCAATATTAAATACGGAATATTGTTCTGGAAAAATTCCTCTGATGTTGACAAAATAATAAAAGTACAAAAGCGATGTGTGAGAATGGTTTCCAGATGAATATCGGCATAGTTCCTATCAGAGTCGGCTGCAGCCGCATATCCTACCAATTCCTAGTCACTCACAAATTCCTTTCACTCAACTCACATCCTCACATCCTTAGGCATCACAATGGACCTTATGGTCGAAGTGTAGCCCGTCCATGACAGCCTCTACAATCTATCTATCTATTTTAATTTATGTATATATATATATATATATATATATATATATATATCATATATATATATATATATATATATATATATATATATATATATATATATATATATATATATATATATATATATATATATATATATATATATATATATCATATATTTATATATATTACATACACTAAATATTTTTCCAGAAACATTGTCCAAACTTCTGGAGCAAGAATTATACTTTACTGCATGTGGTTTCTCTACTCTCTTCTACCCAAAAATATACAATTGAATATAAGCCTCATTCCACGACGGCTTAAACTTCGTTTTCCCAAAAATCATTAGTTGTACAAAAATTTGCACGTAACCTATTTAGCAGAAAAGGTTTTAGTAAACAATGTTTCGATCTACGGAAATTAGTAGACTATAGACCACCATAGTTATGCTCATGTTTTAAAATTATTTAGTTGGATTTTTACCTTATTCATTCAATTTTTGGGAAATGTTTCGAATAAAATTTGTTAGTATATTTATAAAGAACAACTTTTTGCAGAAGCATTTTTGTATTTTGTATAAGATTCTAAGCCTACAAAATTTTGTTATTGATTTTTGTACTAATTCTAAAAATAAATGTACGAAAAAATTTCCTCATCAGTATTAATTTAGAGATTTAAAATTTTCTATACGTTAAAGCATGGGAATAATATGCCGATATTAATTTGTATCCAACCAAAAACAAAAAAAATCGCCGACATAAGTACTGCAATCTAGGCAATGGAGAAGTTGTTTAACAAAATTAAGAACATGATTGGGATAAATTTATTGTGAAATATTCTCTTCGGTATGTATTTAATGAGGATAAAGTATGCAAATGATTGGTATAACTTTATTGTGTAAGTTTCTCAAAAGTCGGGTATTTCATGTTTTACTTGCCATGTGTTTTCTACTATATTCAATAGAATAAATGGAAATATATATAAACTTTTGAAAAATACAAAATTAAATTTTGTATTTTAAAGAAAAATACAAAATTATATAAGATGTAAAGTTGTAGAAATCAACTTAACTTCAATTCACTACCTGATAATTTTTTTTCAAACTCTAATATAAACAAAAATATTTAGGATATTAATTTTCATTCGTAAGTCGTTAATTATATTCAGGGCAAGCCTGGCTACGGGTTATATCCCAACCGTATGGAAGCCAGTAAGAGTGACCTTTTTGCCAAAACCGGGGAGGCTTAATGACTCCACGGGAAAGGACTTTAGACCAATTAGTCTGTCATCGTTTCTACTGAAAACAATGGAACGACTAATAGGATTTCATTTGACTGAGGGGGCATTGTCAAGAAATCCGCTTCATGCCAACCAACACGCTTATCAGGTGGGGAAATCCTGTGAATCAGCCCTCCACAACCTAATATACAGGATTGAGGAGGGATTCGCAAGGAAACAAACCACCTTGTGCGTTTTTCTTGACATAGAGGGGGCATTTGACAATGCTTCTCACAATTCCATGGTTGATTCTGCAGGTCGGCACGGAGTTGAAGACACCTTTTGTAGGTGGATAAAATCGATGCTGAGAGGAAGAAGAATAAAAACTTTTCTTTTTGGAGAGTCTGTCACTGTGAGAGCCACAAGGGGATATCCACAGGGTGGTGTCTTATCCCCACTCCTGTGGAGCCTGACAGTGAACAGCTTACTGACAAACCGCAACCAAAATGGATACTATACACAGGGTTACGCGGACGACATTGTAATTGCAATCCAGGGACCCTTTGAAGGCACAATCTCGGAGCTTATGCAATACGCTCCTAGAATCGCACAGGAATGGTGTATCAATCAGGGATTGAAAATTAACCCTGGTAAGACCGCACTAACTCCATTCACACGTAAAAGGAAGGTGGATAACATAAAACCACCAATCCTCTTCGGTGAAAGATTGCAGATCACAAGGGAAGCCAAGTTCTTGGGAGTAATGCTGGACTCCAAACTAACATGGAACCCTCATCTGGAATATATAACAAATAAGAGCAAATCTTCTCTCATGCTTTGCAAGAGAGCATGTGGAAAAGTCTGGGGTCTAAAACCCAAAATGATCCACTGGCTCTACACAACAGTAGTCAGGCCCATTATAACCTATGCTGCTTTAGTGTGGTGGCCAAAAGTTAAGCAGATTACCGCGTGCATAAAGTTGTCCAGGATCCAGAGACTGGCCTGCTTGTGCATCACTGGATCCATGAGCAGTACACCTACAGCTGCCATGGAAGTCATACTGGGGCTGCCTCCGCTAAGCATTATAGTAACAGCTAAAGCGAGATCCAGCGCCTATAGATTGTCTTGTAATAACAACTGGATACTTAATAAAAATCAGGTTGGACATGCAAGTATCGTGGGAACATCAATTATCTCAGACCCCGTCATTGAAATGGGCACAGATATACTTCCCAAGACATACTCCTTCTCAAAACCTTTCACTGTAGTATGTGATAGGGCCATGTGGTCCGAAGGAGAACCATCCTACCTCAGGAAAGGAATCGTCTGGTAAACAGACGGATCCAAAACTGAAGAAGGGACCGGGGCGGGAATCTACGGTGTGAGACCAAAAGCAAACATAAGCCTCAACTTGGGGAAGTATGCTACGGTCTCCCAAGCAGAAGTCTACGCCATACTGGCTTGCGTCCGTGAGAACCTACGTAGAGGCTACATAAACCAGAACGTATTTATTCTGTCGGACAGTCAAGCTGCTTTAAAAGCCTTGTCTGGAACTGAGATCACCTCAAGGGTAGTCAAGGATTGTCTGGAGGAACTTCTGGAACTGGCAAAACGGAACAATGTTAAATTGATCAGGGTGCCGGGTCACAGTGGTTTCGAAGGAAACGAAAAAGCGGATACCTTAGCAAAGAAGGGAGTTGGAATGCCATTCATAGGCCCAGAGCCTATTTTAGGAATTCCAAAGACTGCATGTAAACAAGTGATCAACGAGTGGTCAAATGCTAAACACCGTGATCACTGGGAAAAAGTACCGCGGCAAGAGCTCGGGAAGATACTGCTTCAGAGTGCAACAAAGAGGGTATCTCTCGATGTACTGAGGCTGAACAGGATGCAACTGCGGAGGGTTACCGGGTTCATTACCGGGCATTATCCCATGCAGAAGCATCTGCACACAATAGGACTTCATAACGGCTCCATTGTGTGCAGATTGTGTGGCGAGGAGGAAGAAACATCCAGCCACATAATCTTTGACTGCGAACCTCTGGGTTACAGCAGATACAGGATATTTGGTGCATCTCACCCCGAATATATGAACCTTCAGGAGGACCTGATAAGCAAGCTCCAGGCTATTGCCAACATATGGGAGAAGCGAGTCTCGTCAGACTGAGTTAGGAGGGGGAGCACAATGGACCATAGGGTCGAAGTGCAATAATTTTTACCCCGATATCAATCAATCAATCAATCAAGTCGTAAATTTTACTGTAAATAATAAAGTAGAAGAAATTGTAGACAAATTTATTTTCAATAACTTCGCATTTTATACATTTTTCGATGTTTCAAGTATTAAAAGAGATATACCAAATTTTTTGTTTCCTCTTCCCACTAAACCTCCCTTTTTCCTTGCTTGATTTTCCTATTATCGAACTTAGCCCTCCAAATACCAAAAAGTAATCAAACTGATCAATAGAGTGGCTACACACATTGCTAATAATAATTGACAATGTTTGGACAGAAATTATGGCAAATCAATAAATTTTATAGATTATATAGACTTTTCTGGGTGGTTTCAGCATAAGACCTAATTTTCCACCAAAAACCAACTTTCTGGGAAAACTGGAAGTACCCTTGAATATTAATGATGAGTGAGTGAGTGAGTTAGTCACCAAAATGTCGATTTTTAGGGTCGAGTTTTAGGTTTTAGGTTGAGCTTCAAAATTTTTTAGGTTCCTGAGATATAGAGGCGTAAAAACCGTCTCTAATCCTTCCAGTAAAACGTAGTACGGTAGGCGTCTATGCTGAAACTTTGTCTGATGCACTTCCGTGCTATGTGGTAAAAATAGTTTACTGTATAACACCAAGACATTCAAAAATATTTAGTTTTATTTTAAATATGAATTATGTCAGACATCTGACACGTTTACGTGTTGAAAAACATATTTCTAATAAATATAAATGAAAAAAACAAAAACCCATTTATTAATTAATATTCAACACCAAACTGTATTTTAAAGAATATACAGAATTATTATGTGTAAATTCAATATAAGTATTAAAATACTTTATAACATTGGTATTAAATGTATTACGCATATTGTACTTGGTGAATTACGTGTCTCGTTTTATTTATATTGTAACTAAACAAATTTTATTATTCGATTTGAATACAGTTATGAATTTTTTCATGGCTTTTGAATACATGTTTTTTTATAGCTATGTAATTATTGTAATACAATAGTTTCACTAATAGATAAATATGTGTACTGTGTGTGTATGTTGAAACAAATACCGTAACACATACTCACACTGAAAATATACAAGATGTCTCAAATATCTCGAATATTTCTTAAAAGTAGAGTTTTGGAAAAAAATTACTAATAAAAGTTGTTTTGTTCGAATATTAATAGAGGGCCAATTTTTGGTGACCTTGATCTTGAATTTCAAGGTTACTTGATGAAAATCCCTGTTTTAAACTTTAGTTTCTGAATTGATCTGAATGGGAAATTTCATATCATGTGTCAAAGTTACCTCCACAGGTCATTTAGATATCGTGTAAAGGTAAAACTTAAAGTATACCAATTTACACTATTTTGGGGTTCCCATAAAAAAAAACATGAGTTGATCTACGAGTGAATTTTCGGATCAAAATTATCGCCACAGGTCTTGTAAAGATAAAATCGGAAGGTAATAAGGTACCAATTTACCAACATTAAGGCGTTTCCATATAATGCTGTGCCATCCATTGCATCCATAAGTCATTAACATAGATCCTGAAAAGATCAAATCAGAGAGTGATAAATTTAAATGGGAACATAACATTTTGGTATACTTCTTACATGGGAACATAACTGAATCGCCTGGCACTGAATAACACAATCACACTTATCTGGGAACCGGGTCACTATGGCGTTAAAGGAAACGAAGCAACGGACTGGTTGGCACGACAGGGGCCATCTCAAACGACCCTTTCACCTGAGCCTGTCATCCCGGTATGTCCTGAATTTATGTAAAAAATTTATAACAAAACTTGTTTATTTAAAAGAAAAAAAGGATTATTTTTTGTCTTTGTATTTTTATTCTATATCTAAGGGTTGCAACGATGGGCAGTGCTGCCTATTTTGCCCAAACATTGTCCGAATTTTCCCCTTCACGAACTTGAACTTACTTTTAAGCTCTAGAACACACACAAAAAAATTTGCTTGTTATATCTTTTCGGTTTTTACTTTTCGTGTTCACTGACGGCCAGACGGATATTCGGAAATGGCCGAATTACGCCACTTTATGAACACCTATGCCAAACATTTATACCTGTGATCAATAAATTCGTTACAAAGTTGGGACTGAACTTAATATACCCTTTTATATGTGCATATACCGGGTATAATAATAGTAATTAAAAAATTTATTGAAATTAAGATTAATTGAAGTTATAAGATTCTTGAAAAATCCAGTAGGTATATTGGTAGAGAGATTTGCAGGTAAAGCACAAAATCTTATGTTATTTCCAATATTTGAATTTCGCAAATCATTATACCTTTTTGTGCGGCATCCTTCTGGTATCATGTTTGAAGACATGATCGCCGTTTTACTTTGTGTCTATTGTGTGATACCTGCTTGTAGCGAGATCGTACCCTCTTGAGAAACAACAGTTTGTGCAGAAATTACAATAGAAATACAAACTAAAGTCGATAAACACAGTTTTTTTAATAATATAATTATATCCATATTAAAATCTAGATTGTAATTATAATATTAAACGTATAAAACGGTAATTTCTGTAAATAATAAGACCCGTAATTGTCAAAAATATCATTTTCACATTTGGCTGTGATATTATGTATGTGTGTGAACTAGATGTGCAAATAGATTTCTGTAAACCCAAAATATTTGGAGTATTTTTGATCGGACATATAGTATATGAATGATGACAATGGGAATCCTGTATAATAACATTATTAATGTAATAATACTCGGATCAGTCAAACGAACGTGAATAATTGTTTTTGTTCAAATAAATGTTATATAAAATAAAACAACGGGTTTTTATGTAATGACCGACACTTTTGCCGCTAATTTACATAAACCGTATTTTGCAAGTGTCTAACATAAAACCTTCATAGATATTTTTATAAGAAAAATGCATTTACATAGTGTAAGCGTCGTCGTTCCAGAATCTATAGTTAGTGGCGTCAATAAAAATTTTTAAACAGAATGATTTAAAAAAAAAGTTTGTTTTTATATATTATTTGAAATCAAAAATATTTTGGCGGGCGGACTTACCCTGAAGGTGGATATTTTTCTGCAAAGTTTATAGTTTCTTAGTTATTTACAATTAGGCCAAGAAATGGGTAGATTTGCATGACACTTCTCCGTAATATTTGCAAATTGCATATTCTTGTAGGGCTGATAGCCCAGATAAAATATTTTGGCGGGCGGACTTACCCAGAGGGTGGATGTCACCTCATTTCGTTGGTGAAAGCATTTATATTCAAAATGACCCCATAAAGTGATAGAGTAATAAATTTGAAGCAAAAAATTTTCTAAACAGTTTTTCTGCAAAGTTTATAATTTCTCAGTTATTAACAATAAGGCCAAGAAATGGGTAGATTTGCAAGACACTTCTCCGTAATATTTGCGAATTGCATATTCTCGTAGGGCTGATAGCCCAGATGAAGGCCTACTATTTTCCAACCACCAATTCACCACCCATTTTTTTTGCCACGCGTTCAAAGTTGGCGAAACGGAAAAACAGAGGTTCTTGAGCGATAGCGACGGAACTGTGCATTTGACAGAAAAAAGTAAAGGAACCATTTTTATGTATTAACAAGACAAACAATTTGGCGTCGGAAATTAAAATCGATTAATTAGTTCTCTCGCAAAGTAATAAAAACTAGCGGGAGTGGTGAGGAAAAGTTTTAAGTTTTTCTAATTACCTTCTTAATTTGTAGCGATTAAGTGTCGAATGCAAAAAACCACATCTTTCTGGCAGGTATAGAAGAAAAAGGGTGCTTTTAGGAGTGTTTTTTCCATTTGTGAATGGTTGCGATTGGAAAATTTACTCTAATAAAATAATCCTGTTAATTTAATCCAGTTCAACGTTGAATAAAAAAAACCCGTTCGTTCTAACATGAAAAGGGCAGTTTTAGACGTGTTTTTCCTCTTTTTGGGGATTGCGATGTAGGTTATGAAATTTTCGTGGTATTCTGTTAATTTGACTTTATTTTGGGTCGATTGGTGAAAACCCCATCTTTCTGCCATGAATAGAAGTTAAAAAGGTAGTTTCGGGGGTGCTTCAAAGATTTTTTTTGGGAGGAAGCGATGAAAGTTTTTACGTTTTTTGAATATCCTTCTTAATTTGTAGCTGTTTAGCATCGAATATAAAAAACTGCATCTTCCTAGCATGTATACAAGAAAAAGGGTAGTTTTAGGGGTGTTTATCCCATTTGCGAAGGGTAACGATGGAGAATTTACGGTTTTAAAATAATCGGGGGAGGGGGTTGCGATGTAGGAAATGAAATTTTTTAAAGTATTCTGTTAACTTGACTTTATTTTGGGTCGATTGGTGAAAATCCCATCATTTGATCATGTAAAGAACTGAAAAACGTTATTTTGGGGGTGTTTTTTCGATTTTCCGGGGAGTTGCAACGAAAAAATTGAAGTGTTCCGATTTTTTCCGTCGGTTTCAAGCAAGTTCATGTCGAATGCCAAAAACCGCAACTTTCTAGCATGAGTCAGTCAGCTTCACTTTCAGCTGTATAGTATAGCAAAAATGTCCATCGATCATAGCTAATAGATGTCGAAAATCACCATCTGTAAAATTTATATATACATATATATATATATATATATATATATATATATATATATATATATATATATATATATATATATATATGTGTGTCTGTAATCACTCTGGTGCTGATTACAGAATAAACCATAGGATTGAAGTGCAATAGTTTTTACCCCGATATTATTCAACAATCAATGAATTAATTTGTTAATAAACAGACAAAAAAGACTCAGAGACAGTTTCACCACCATGAAACTGTCACCAAATTAGTAATAAGTTACATATCCTGCGACAATATAAGAGTAATTTTAATAAGAGTAAAATTAACAGGAACAAATGTGAATGAAGGAAATTTTAACAAGAGCAATTTCAATATAATTTAAAATTTATTTTTTTTTAAATCTAGTATATTTTAATCTAATTAATTTTCTATTTATTTTTATTTTTGTCTGTTTATCTCGACTTTATAACTATCTCTAATTGTCAAAGAGTAAAGTACGACTAGCTAATTTATACTGATGATGTCTACATTGTAGTCGAAATACGTATTTATAATACAAAAAACTGATCTAGGTAAAGGGGACGAATTTGAAATTTTATTACAGATATATATACATGGCAATTTATAAAATTATAATTTAATTACCAAATTTTTAAATCTACGATAAACATTAATTAGGGGTAAATTGTTTAAATGTCAGGAAAAATTTGGTTGAAATTTATTACGTAATAAGTTTTCTTAAAGTAAAATTTTTGTAGTATGTTTTTGAAATTTTATATAACGCGGCAAGTTGTATTGCGAATTTCCTGAAAGGAAATAAAATAGTGACCGCTAGAAAGTGATTTATGTATTTGAAGGAAATTCGCTCGAAGATGAAGCAGCTCCTGCGTAATTTTTGATGATTTCAAATATTTTAACACTTACCACGTTATAAATAAAATTTTTAATTATAAAATTTTAATAAAAACATACTAAAGAAAACTTACGACATATTATTTCAACCAAATTTTTTCTTTCATTAAACCAATTTACCCCTAATGATAACAAGAAAATTCGTATTATACCTCGTCATTTACAATTAGCAATTCGTAATGATGAAGAATTAAATAAATTACTATCTGGTATAACAATCGCCCAAGGTGATGTATTACCAAATATACAAGCAATGTTATTGCCAATGAAAACTGAAAAGAAAGCGCAAATTATTTACATTCGATTATTGACAATAATATTCATCGATCATAGACCTTTTATTAAAACGCCACAAATTAATGTGAAATAAGAGTGATATATTTTTTATTAAAATAACTATATAAAACTTAGTATATATAAGATGTTACTTGATTTGTTTCGATTTTGACTTCTAAACTAATCGTTTATTACAGATAATTGATTATCAACGTAACAGTCTTTGAACAATCATATTCCACAACAACGTTCAACGTAGCATGCAATAGTTTTGATATATATAACAAAGATAATGCGGCGATTGGTATCTCGGATTCGAAGAAATGACTTGACCCGTTGGCTTTACGTCACAAAAAAAAATTTGTTACGCAGGAGCTGTGACAACTTAGCGAATTTCCTTAGAATACATAAATCACTCTCTAGCGGTCATATTTTTAGTCTGATCAAAATGCCTTAAGGCAGTTTAGGGGTGTTTTTCCCATTTTCGGAGGTATGGGAAAATTTTACTTCAAGCAATTTTACTTCAATTAATTGGGGAGGAGGGGGTGGAATGCGATGTTGGTAATGAAATTTTTCAAAGTGTTCTGTTAACTTGACTTTATTTCGGGTCGATTGGTGAAAATTCCATCATTTCAGCATATATAGAACTGAAAAACGTAATTTTGGGGGGTGTTTTTTCGATTTTTCGGGAGGTAGCAATAAAAAATATTAAGTTTTTCGAAATAACTTCCTAATTTGTAGCTATTAAGCGTCGATTGCAAAAAACTGCATCTTGTTGCATGTATAGAACAAAAAGGTTGGTTTTGGGGGTGTTTTTACCAAGTTCGAAGGGTTGTGATGGAAAAATTTTCTTCCTTCAAATAATTCTGTTATTTTGAAAATGTTCCACGTTGAATGGAGAAAAACCGATCTTTCTATCATGAATAGAAGTGAAAAGGTCAATTTTAGGGATGTTTTTCCCATTTTCGGTGTGGTTGCGATGTAGGTAATGAAATTTTTCAAAATATTCTGTTAATTTGACGTTATTTCGGGTCGATTAGTGAAAATTCCATCTTTATAGCATTTATAGAACAGAAAAACGTAATTTTGGAGTATGTTTTTCCAATTTTCCGGGGGGTTGCACTGAAAAAATTGAAGTTTACCGATTTTTCTCGTCAGTTTGAAGCAATTTCGTCAAATACAAAAAACCGCATCATTCTAGCATAAGGGCTTGGTTATAAGAGCTTTAAAAAATTTTTGCAGGCGAAGCTGCAACGGGTAATACTAGTAATAAATAATAATTGATCAATGCAAAATATAATAAAAAAGTTAAAATAAAATGAGAATATAAATTAATGTTTACAAAATTACAATAAAAAACGTATAAAATAAAAACAAATTCACACAGTGTTGGGTCACCCATCCAAAAACTAATTGTAATCATATGTGCTTCACTTTTAATAGTATTTAAATAATAAACTAATAATAATAAACTGCTATATTCAAATTGCTATGACTGTTTCTATATGGTAAAGAGATTAATAGGTATATATCAGATTGCTCTTTTTATGTTTTCTACATGGATGTTTACTAATGATACAGTCTTAAGTTTAATTAAAACAAAAAAATGTTACATTTTCCACTTTTCCGATACAAATTTCCAATTTTTGCAATTTTCCCGTCGGTTTGGGTACTACAGCTACCTGTTGTGGCAAACTTCAATTTTACAGCATATCTGGAAGTATCGTAGAATATTGATCTATTAGTTACCAAGAATTGTAGGCGTTCCCGCGAATTTTGCGTTTTTGAAGTGAAACTTTTTAACGGTTAATTTGTTAACCGTTATCTTTATTCGAAATATCAACACTTTATTCGGATCTTTATTCGAAATATCAACACTGTAGCTTTTTTCGTTCAAAAGATACAGCACCTAAAAAATGAGTCTAAATTAAGGTGTAGTAATAGCACTGTAGTGAGAAGTCCGAATGTGTCTCTTAAAACTCGGCCTTACGCACTACCGTGCTCTAGATATTGAAATTTTAACTTAAAAAAAGGAATAACAAACAAGGCACTCTTGTACAAAATAATTGTACCAAACAGTTTTATATATATATATATATATATATGTATATATATATATATATATATATATATATATATACATATATATATATATATATATATATATATATATATATATATATATATATATATATATATATATACCTGGTAAAACTTAAATTAACATTTAAAATATAATAGTGTATGAGATATTTTGTCTATATATATCTCCGCCGTCGTTCGACTATCAAAATTATGTCTCTTGCTCTTTATGTTTGAGCAGGGAAATCTATTGCGTTATTGAAAAATTATTGAGACAAAAGTGGTTTATTTTGAAAAAGAAACATTTTTCACAATTTAGACAAAATCTTTTATATTTTAAAGATGGACATATTTTTTGCTTTCCGAGGAACTTGTGAGCACAACTTATGAAAAAACTATGAAAAATAAAAAAATTATTTAAAAAACAGAAGATGTTTTGTAAAACAATTTTGTTTCTATATCTTTCGGGTTTAAATATGTATATTTTCGCTCCTGGCGAGGGGAAACCCGTTCCGATTTTGCACATTTACGAACTTGACTTTAAGTTTTTGCACTAGAACATACACGAAAAATTTCTGCTTGTTATCTTTTTTCGTTCTTGAGTTATCGTGTTTACAGTAGGATAGACAGACATACGAAAATGGCCGAATTAGGCCATTATATGAACACACATGTCAAACATTCATACCTACGGTCAATATTTTTAAGCGTTACAAAGTCGTGACTAAACTAAATATACCTTGTAAATTTACATATACTAGGTAAAATAAAACATAATGTTATGCATAAAAAAGCAATATTTTTGTTCTCTTCTGTTTTTTGCGTATCTGCTTCCCATTTTGAACAAAATTCCGAAGTTAAAGAAAAACAAGTAATGTAACAACTAACTTAGTAAATTGTTTGAATACCCAGTATATACTGAATCGTATATCAGAATTGTTAACAATTCTGCGTATTTGAATTGTTTACAATTCGCTTTTCCGAGGAATTGACTTTATGAAAATATTGATCACAGGAAAAAAATTGCAGGTATAGGTGTTCATAAAATGAACTAATTAGTCCATTTCGCATGTCCACCAGTCCGTGTGTCCGTAGAGACAATTATTCAAAAGTTGAAATTGGGTATTATAGAGCTCAAAAGTAAGTTTAAGTTCGAGGAGGGGAAAAACTAGATCGGGTAGGACGGAAAATATGTTTAAAACCCTCAAAAATAGAAGAACAGTTTGAAATTTTCGCGTTTTAAAAAAAAACAACTTATGTTTCAAACTTTTTTTCATAAACTGAATAGTTTTGCCACAATTTCAGCTCAAAAACTAAAACAGTTCAGGTGAATGAATATTAATACGAAAAAATTTACTTATCCGCCAGGAACCGAAACGTAGACGTCTTTCTTCAGAGGTATATGGTTCGATTCCTGGCGGATGAGTTAATTTTTTTATAATAATTGTTGGATGTATGGCGATAAAATAATATTCCAAATTATAAATGAATAGCAAACAGTTTTAATATGATTTTTAGTTATTCATTACATAAAGAAATATGGCAACTTTTCTATATTACGCATAATAAATAACTGACATATATTTTTATATTAAACTTCGTACACGGTGCGTTTTTATACCTGGTGGAGGATTTTATAGTCAACGAATCAGGTTAATCTGTTTATTACTTAGCTCTGTTATTTTGAGAGATACTTTCCATTTCCACTCCATTTCAGGTTGAAACTATATACAAAATCCTGCTCACAATTTCTGGAATTATCTCCAATGGAACAACGATAAACTGTTGGAATATACAAATACTCTAACAAGGGATAATCGTCTATTTCAATAGCGAAAGTGTCGATGAACTTTTCCAAAATCTTTTGTATGGTATCTACGATTCGGCTTATCATTTATCTATGGTAGTAAAACACAAATCTGTTCTTTCAAACAACAAATCAATTTCTAATAAATAGGGGTCCACAAAAGATCTACGAGAAATGAAAAGGGAAAAATGCTACCGAAAGCTTCGAATTGAATACAGACGATCAATAAGAAACGCTCAACATCATTATTTTGGAAAAATTAGCGATGCTATAGCCAATACCAAGGATAATATTCAGTTCTGGAAGGCTGTCAGTCTGTTTTCTGGAAACAATTACACTCGGAATAACGACCTTGATATGAACACCAGTTACGCATATTTCTCAAACCTGTTTGGGCCGAAAAATCAGCATATGCCGAATTACTATGACCCTTCTCACCCTTTCCTAGACTTAAATAACCCTTGAAGAACTACAATACAGTCTGAAGCACAGTAAAAATAATAAATCTGCGGGCATCGACGGAGTTACCAATGAATTTTATAAAAACTTACCATCAAATTGGATACATTACATTCTGAACTTGTATAACCAAATTATAATCTCAGAAACACCCCCAAATAATGGTCAGAATCCCAATTAACATTAATCCATAAATCGGTGGATACAAAAAACCCAAAAAACTACCGCCAGATCGCACTCCTAAATACCCTTTTAAAGATTTTTACCTCAATAATAAACAATCGACTACAGATTTGGATAGAGGAAAAGAACCTCCTCCCAGAAAATCAGAATGGCTGATTTTCTGGGAGCGGTTTTCAGCTGTAGAGACAACATGTTCATATTAGGATCTTCATATTAAACTCGTTATTAACGATGCAAGTTCAAATCAAACGTCGACATGTATATGCTCTAGTGGCGGTTTTTAAAGCAGCGTTCGATTCTTTAAATCACCAATTACTGTGGAAAAAATTATATGAAATTGGAATTTCAGGTAAACTACTCAGTAGTTAAAGTACTCGAGTAGTTAAAAATCTGTTTTCTAATGCAAAATGTTCAATCAAGCTGCACGAACGCTGGTCTAACCATATTGATCTAACATCAGAAGTTCTCCAGGGTGAAACGCTAACACCGACTCTGTTTAATTTGTTTATCGGGGATATTGACGTTTCATTCAGAGAAACAGGCTATTCTGGTCTAAATTTAAATGAAAAATACGACCTACTCACACTGTGCTATGACAACGATATGATTATATTTGGATATTCGTTTGATGTCCAACAAAAACTGAACTATTTATTTACATCCTGTACAAAAAATAAACTAGTCGTCAATATAAAAAAACCAAAAATCGCTGTCTTCAGAAATTCACCGAAATGTAAAAAACTTCCAAACTTTACGTACAATTCAGAGCCGATAGAAGTACAACAAACATGTGTGTATATAGGTGTGACACTCAGTTCTACTTGCAAATATCTCCAAGCCGCAAATCATGCTATTAACAAGGCAAATGTTGCAAACGTCCGTGTCAGACGAATATTAAGCAGTTGCAAATCAAACTTCTGGCCAAGCAAATGCCAATTGTTCTATAGTATTTCTCGAGCCACCCTACTTTATCCGTCAGAAGTCTGGGCATACAACTATATGGAAAGTATCGAATCAGTCCAAATCAGATTTATCAAATCGACTTTATGCCTCGCAAGAAGCACACCTAACTTTATGGTTCGTATGGAATTGGGAAGGTCAAACTTGTCCATCGTAATCGTAAAAAGAATCTTAAAATACTGGCATCACCTTTTAGTAACACCAGACCACAGGCTTATCAAAATTTGTTTTAATCAACTATACACTCTTTCCATAGCGGACACATCCTGTGATGACAATTGGTGTAATCAACTCCGTAACTTATTAAGTTATGTGAATAAACAAGATTTTCTAAACTCTTACCAGCTGGGAACCATAAAAAAGGATATTGCGGATATGAAATGTTTGACCATTTATTTGAACTAAACGATCACAATCAATACTTAAATGTACGTTGCGCTCTATCTAAATTAAGACTTATCTCACAATTAAGAACATCAAGTCGATTCAGCTATCGAATACTAACCGGTACTCAAAGATACACATTAAATTATAAAGAAATTTGTCCAATTTGTAACACTGGCGAAACGGACAATCTATTTCACTTTTTTATCACATGCCGTATATTTAAAACATATAAATCACAATATCTCAAGTACTACTTGTCGTCTTTTGGAGAAAAACTAAAACCATGGTTCAGCCTATTTCACATACAAACGCAAAAACAGCCAACTGATATATATAACTTCACTGTAAACTCTTTTCGTCTAAGAACATTTCTATTAGACCATTAATGACATAGCACATTTACATGGGGAAAGAAAAGAAAGAAGGGAAACAAGAAAAAAAAACATATTTCATTCTACGTATTATTCTCTATGTTTTAACTTCTTACAGAAATTTTAAATTATATTTATTTTTGGCACACCAAATTTAAGTATTTACATACATCCTGTATATTGTTTTTTTTTTTTTGAAATTATTATTCTTCATATCTACTTGCAAATTTTTCATAAAACTTTTTCTTAACCTATTATTTAACATTGTCGTTATGGTTTATAAAATCGCTTATTGTTGATATTTATTTGCAAATGTAGAAATTGTTGTTTTACAAAGATTTTTATTTTTTCTATTTCTTTTTTTTTTTAACTTCTCTTTATAAATATTTTATTAATTGTTATCTTACTGAGATTTTTATTTATTTAATATTCTATCATAGACATTATTTTTTCAATTATAGTATCTAAGCCATAACCAATTATTTTAGTTAACTTGAATTTTATGTGTTGATGTATTTTCTGTATATAAATATTTTTTTGTTTTTCCACTGAACTCATTGTTCTAATCGCTGTACGGTAGTTTAACAAATAAATATAATAATAATATTAAACTTGACAAAAACAAAATTTTGACTTTAATCACTGTTCTGTGTTGCCAACATTATTATCAACACGCCTTCTCAACATTGAGGAAAAGATGTTACAAACAAAAATTATAAAATTAAAATAATTACAGATCATTTTCATAAACTTGCAATGACTTTCTGTGAACACTATACAATGTAAAACCTGAAGGTTTAGTTAACAAATCAGCCATTTGATCGTTACTGCTAACATAAAATAACTTAATCGGATTTTTAGCAACAATATCTGTTATAAAATTTGATTTTTATATGTTTAGTCTTTTTATTAATTTGTTTTGATTTAATAAGAGGTAATACCAAATTCTTCAACTTGGATCCTCAATCAAATTACTTCCTTAACAGGTTCACTTCATGAAATATATTCCGCTTCACAAGATGAATTTGGTAAAATTGATTGTTATCTGGTTGACCAGATAACTGGATTTCCAAAAACGAATGCAACCATTTCAGAAGTTGATTTTCTATCTTGGCGGTCGTTTACTTAATCTGCGTCACAATACATTTTTATTACGGATTCATTAACATTTGAACGGAAGTTCAAGGTACAATTTAACGTCGATTTAAGATACTTCATCACTCGCAATGCGTGTTTGAAATGTGTGTGGCTAAAACTAAAACGAAATTTGCTCAAATACTTAGTCGCGTAACAAATATCGGGCCCTATCCCGGATGATATATAAATTAAAGATCCTTTTAATTGCCGGTATGGGAGATGTTCATCCTACATGTCTTTTTTTTCAAGCTGCAATCCGACTGCCATTAGAATCAGACTTTTCTTTGATTCTTCTTGTCTAAAAGTTTAGACAAGTTGCTTAATCAGAAGTTAATAAGACTTCGAAGCCTCGAAATTTAAAATTATTTTAAATGCCAAGGTCAGTTATTCCAAAATGTTTTTGGAGCTCGCTTTTAAAATATGTAAATAACTCAATATCTCCAGATGCCGTGAGCGTGTCATCTACGAGTACAAAGAGTAATACGAATAATTTATTTCCATAATTTTATTAAATAAAAAAGTATCTGCATTTGAGTACTTAAAATTTAGTTTTTTCATAAATTCGCCAACGATATTATTCCAATTTTTCGGCGAATCCTTTAATCCATAAATAAATTTTCTTAATTTGCAAACTTGATCACTTTTTTCAAAACCAGGTGGATGTTAAATGTCCAGGCGGTTGTAAACTTCTCCTTCGATAAAACTATTTAAAAAAGGTGTTGAACATCTAGTTTCATTACTTTTTGTTTAACAATTAGTGAAAACATTATTTTTACTGAAATCACCTTCGCAACTGGTGCATAAATGCCTTCATTTATATTTTGTTGCAGAAAGCCTCTTGTGACTAATCTAGCTTTGTAAGAACTATTTGATTTTATTTTTAACACCCATTTAGTATCTATAACATTGCAATCAATTGGCTTGTCCACCAATTTCCATACATTATTTTTCTTCATGGATTGCAATTCATCTTCTATTGCTATTAACCATTTATTTTTTTCTGTCTCTGATTCATCCTTTAAATCTTCATATCTAATATCGTTTTCTAAACATAATTATAATTCATATTCGTTTAACCAAGTGGGGGATTTATTTACCCTAGAGGGTCTAATTTCTAATAATTCTTCTTTTCTAATTCTTTTTCTTGAGTTAGATTTTGATTTTTTTCATCTCTGTTTTCTACAATCCTCTTCTAGAAGCGTGTTAACGGAATAAGAAATGGCGGGGAATTAACCCAGCGGCAGCAGAGATACATGAGGGAAGCGAGCTCTCCCCACAACTAACATACAGCGAGCCAATCTATTGCGTTTCAAATCCGGTACAGTTTTTATAGTAGGGTTTTGAAAAATTTTGGGGAATAAACCTTTTTTTTTTTCCGTAAAATCTAATTAACTGAATTATTAAATTTTTATTGGATTTGTTGAAATTTCGAAACTTATGAAATTTCCTTAGATAAATGTTTATCAATTTTTGGTTTACACAGAAACTTAGTCACCCAAATTATTTAATTTTTATTGAGTTGTTTTTACCGAAAAATGGTTTTCAATAATTATAGAGAGGTAAAATAATTATTATTTTCAAATTTTAAAAATAAAAACTGAATAATTCAATTAATCAGATTTTTCGGAATAAAAAATGGTAAATTTTTTTTCCAAAATTTTTCTAAACTATAAAAACTGTACCGGATTTGAAACGAATAAGATTGACTCGCTCTACGGTAGTGGCGGGGAGAGATCGTTCCCCTCACGTATCTCTGCTGCCGCTATGTTCACCCCCACCATTTCTTATTCCGTTATCGCACTTTTCTAATTAGTTACTTTATTTACTTAATATCTAATTAACGATGGGTCAGGTGCGAAAATGTCCAAGGACTTTTCATCATAGAATTCCATCCCCTATCCACCCTTCTAAAAAACTCCATGACTTTTGACTCAGCCTGTATATTGTGTATATATATATATATATGTATGTATATATATATATATATATATATATACATAAATATATATATATATACATATATATATATATATATATATATATATATATATATATAAAATGATTAGGTAATGAATTGTAGCAAACTTGATTTTCCACAACTTCACTTCTTATACATTTTTCGATTGTTCTAATATTAAGGGAGATATTTTATATTTTGAGTTTTCTTCTATTTTTATGCCCTCCTTTATCCCTTGACGTATGCCATTTATTAACAAAATTAATAAAATACTAAAATCATATCAGATACGACTTTTCATTCTGATCAGACTAAAACTGTGACCGCTAGTGTGTATTTTTAGAAATTCTAGACTGGTAGTATGTATTCTAAAGAAATTCGCTAAGTTGATACAGCTCCTACGTAACGAATTGTTTTTCTTTTTGAGCCATTTGTATTTTATTTAAAGTAAAACAATTTTTCTTAACATGCCCTGCTCTTTCACAAAAATTGGATTTAAATTGTTTACCTTTATCTTGAGGTTGAGGTAACTCAGTGCCTTTCGTATTTCCTTTAGTTGCACTAAATGCATGGATTTTTTTTTCTTTGGTTCACTTGGAACTTCTTTTTGTTTCGTAGAACTTTTTATTTTAACATCATAATCATTCTTTTAATCTTCTTTTATATCCTCCAAAGTCTTTCGTCATATGTTTCTAATGCTGTAACAACCAAATCCAACTGGATAGGTAGTGCATTTAATAGCATACAGCAATAGTCTGACTCATCCTACATTGAACCTACTACTTTTAGCTGTTGTATAATATTTTCGAAAGTTGAGAAAAAAGATTATATTGCATGCTTCAATTCATCGTATTTCAATTCCATGATATGTTTCAGTAAACTACGTTTACTACAGGGACCTTTTTCATAAATATTACTAGTGATTGCCATATTTCACAAGCATAATTTTTATTCCTTACTTGTTCTAAATATGCATCTACTATGTGCTATTAGAGATTTGGATTTTTATTACTTTCCATCCATTCAGAATTGTCGGGGTTTGGTTCACCTTTAAAGCAGTCCCAATTACCTTCTTCATCAAGGAACAATTCCATTCGTAATTTCCAATTTAAGAAATTTTGTCCATTAAATGGTTTTATTACACGATAACTATTATTTAACTCAACTATTATTTACTCAACCCATTTTGTAGGTTTAGTTATTTATAAAATTTATTAATAGAAAATACTTTTCTCACGTTGTGATTCAAAAATGACAAAAAGAATTCTTAGAACTTAAGAACTTTCACTTAATGACAATGAGCAATAACTGAGCTCATAACCTGTTGGATGTATCGCGATAAAATAATATTCCAAATTATAAACATTCGCACACAGTTTTCATATTTATTTTAATTTTTAATTACATAAAGAAAAAATTCGTTACGCAGGAGCTGCTTGAACTTAGCGAATTTCCATAGAATACACAAATCATTCTCTAGTGGTCACAATTTTAGTCTGATCAAAATGAAATTTCGTATATGATTTTAGTATTTGCAAGTCCAATTTCATTAGTAAATGACATACGTAGAGAGGAATGGGGGTAGGGGGGGTATAAAGAAACAAGAAAACACAAAATATTAAATATCTCTCTTAATATTAGAACAATCGAAAAATACGTTAGATATAAAGTTGTAGAAAATCATATTTGCTACAATTCATCATGTTATCATTTTTGCTCAAACTCTAACGTATACAGAGATATTAAGGAATATAATTTTGAAGCTTAAACCGTCAATATTTCTGTAAATATTAGTGTAACAGAAAAAATGGTAAGTAACAAAATTACAGTAAAACTTAAACTTAGTACCTACAACTTATATATATATATATATATATATATATATATATATATATATATATATATATATATATATATATATATATATATATATATATGTCCATAGATATATATATATATAAATTTTACAGATGGTGATTTTCAACATCTACTAGGTGGGATCGATGGACATTTGAAGAAATTTTTCCAAAATTTTAATGTCGGTATGAGACCAATAGCTCTATTTCCTTTCAGGAAATTCGGTAAAAATAACACACAATTACTTAGATAGACAAAGAAAAATAACTTATAATCCTAAAAATCACAATTATAATTGAATTATATTAATATTATTTAGATTGAACTATATCAGCTGTCAGCGTTTAACCTATTTGGTTAATTGTTAAATTTCACCGCTAGATGACATATCGCTGAGTGCTAAAGATCCCAATACAAAGATGGTGTTTAGCATTTGACCATTTGTAGATAACCTGTTTACATACAGTCCTTGGAAGTCCTTAAATAGACTCTGAGCCAATGAAGGGTATTCCGACTCCCTTCTTTGCTAAGGTATCTGCTATTTCAGTTCCTCAAGACAGTGGCATATTTCCCCAGGTTGAGGCTTATCTTTGCTTTAGATCTCTCACCGTAGATTCCAACCCCGGTCCCTTCTTCAGTTATGGATCCGTCTGTATACCTATACCAGACAATTCTTTTCTTGAGATAGGGTAGTTTTCCTTCCGTCCATATGGCCCTATCACAGAATACAGTGAAAGGTTTTGAGAAGAATTATATTTTGGGAAGCATACCTGTGCCCATTTCAAAAAATTCGTTACGCAGGAGCTGCTTCAACTTATCGAATTTCCTTAGAATACATAAATCACTCTCTAGCGGTCACAACTTTAGTCTGATCAAAATGAAATGTCGTATATGATTTTAGTATTTGCAAGGCCAATTTTATTAATAAATCACATACGTAAAGGAGAAAATGGGGGCATAAAGAAAGAAGAAAACACAAAATATAAAATATATCTCTTAATATCAGAACAATGGAAAAATGCGTAAGGAATAAAGTTGTAGAAAATCATATTCGTTACAATTCATCATGTTATCATTTTTGCTCAAACTCTAACGTGTACAGAGATATTGAGGAATTTAATTGTCAATATTTCTCTATATATTATTGTAACAGAAAAAATAATAAGACACAAAGTTACCGTAAAACTTAGTACCTACAACTTTACTTCTAAAAATTTTTTAGATTTTTCGAATATTAAGGGAGATATGTCAAATTTTGTGTTAACCTCTTCCTCTAACCCCCTTTCCCCTTGTTCGATTTTACCCATTAGCGAACTTGACCTTTTGAATACTAAAAGCGCCTTAAATACCAAATTTCATTCCAATCAGATCAAAATTGAAACCGCTATAGTGATTACAGGCACACACACATATGTATATATATATATATATATATATATATATATATATATATATATATGTATATATACATATGTATGTGTGCCTGTAATATAAATTTTATAGATGGTGATTTTCTACATCTACTAGGTAGGATAGATGGACATTTGCAAAAAGTTTTGCAAAATTTTGAAGTCAGTACGAGACCAATAGCTCTATTTCCTTTCAGGAAATTCGCTAAAATGACGTCCATTCTATATTACGCATAATAAATTACTGACATTTATTTTTATATTAAACTTAACAAAAACAAATATTTTAACTTTAATCACTGTTCTGTGTTGCTAACATTATTATTAACATTAACATTAATTAATAAATTGAACGATATGTTAGTCAATATAGTATTGTCAGTTCTTACATACTTGTGTCTTCGTAACCGTACTAGAGAATGTCATATTAATATGACGTTTATGAATATGCAAAAATAATATGTTTCTCCTTATTATGCTTACTTAAAAGTTTCTAAACTTACTTACTAAGTTCCAATAAATGTGAAAAAAATTGTTTCCATAAATTGCATTATTATTGTTTAAACAATATAAATAAATATTTATGATACCAACCCCTCTCCACCTAAGTAAAAAAATAATTGCATATTCATGTGTCAATTTTAGTTCAACTAAGCAAAAATTTTTTAAATTTATATGTACAATTATTATTATTTTTGGAGTCGGTGTCAGCATATAGAAATTCACATAACTTTTGGACACCGCCTCCAAAAATAACAATAATTGTACATATTTATTTAAAATTTTTTTGCTTAGATGAACTAAAATTGGTACAAGAATATGCAATTATTTTTGTACTCTTTAGTGCATTTTTTGTTATAGAATATTTGATTTTTGAAGTCGGGTTTCCATTTTGTCAAAATAGGTTTTCTCGCATTTTAGTGACTTTGAAGTTCTATAACTTGTTTTATTTGTCTAAATACGGGTAGACCTACTTACTAACTTTTAGTGCTTTTCTTTATAACACATTTTTTTTATCCATTTTTTTTTTTTAATTTTTTGTGTATTTTTTCATAACAGATTTATAGTTTTTTTTACATGCATTTTTGTTTTTTTTTTGTAAAAATTTTTTTTTGGGGTCAGTTTTTTTTTGTAAAAAATTTTTTTGAAGTTGATTTTAAAAAAAAATTTCTTATTTTCCCATTATGATTGAGAATACCGTTAAAAAAAATTTCGCAGAAATCGGTTATCAAATAAAAATGAGGATTTTCCTCGATTTCCCGGGGATCCCGGGAAATCGGTTGTGACACACATAAAAAAAAAAAAAATACAGACGAATTGAGAACCATCCTCTTTTTTGAAGTCGGGTTAAAAATGACTAAAACAATAAAAATAGAAAATAAGGTATCTTATTAACGGTTTTATGCATTAACCACGTGAAACGGTCGTTTGATGTAACCAAATTACCATACTGGTGACAAATCACTCGTGTTTTTTTTGTTCCAAAAAGTCACTATCTTATACAATTTGGGAAAAAATGTACCAAAGATTACGATGGCGGTGATATGTGCATGATGATATACCATGCGGGAGCTACGTGGCAATTATGAAGCCCAAATGGCATTCTGAGATATTCAAAGAGATCAGGGCCGGGAACGGTAAAAGCGGTTTTCACTCGGCTCGCTGGGTCTTACGAAATCTGAAAGTACGCCGATTTTAGATCGAGAGATGAAAAATATTTTGCATCTCGTAAGCGATCCAAAATGCTCGAAATATACGTAAAATAAATATTCGTTTTTTGAGCAAGAACACGTTGTGGTGAAAGTACCTTGTTTGCCATACTTGTAGCAAAAATCTCGTGTTCTCGGCTTCTGACACTCCGAATATACATGGTTCGCCTTCCTGCAGTCCCAGCAGATCAGGGAGGCGTCGACCGGGATGGCAACCTGGTCTATTGCAGTGACAACACGACGGGATGGTGTACTATACACGTAGGCCAAGTCTGGTTCAAGCAGCTTCTTATGGTCCGATGGTGGAGGACAGTAAGTTTTGGACTTTTCCAGCTTTCGTACATGTTTCAGTAGTCAATTAACACTGACAATGTCAAATAGCGACAGATGTTGCGTATAAACCGAGGCAGATTAGCCATAATGATTTTAAGTTTTTCAGTTTCAAGAAGAAGGGTATTTAGACGAGAGAATCAGTTTTCCATCACCGAGATGTAGATAACGATCTTCTCCTCTGGGCCCTGGGTACGAGCGAAAATTTCTCGCCGTAACTCGTAGTCATAGTTACATAGAGTGAAATTTTTACGTAGAGCTTCTACTAGATCATCCCAAGTTTTGAACGAATCCTTGAAGGCCCTGTACCTGTACGAGTTGAGTTAATTGAACGATTTTCTCTTGACAGATTGATGCTTCGTTGACGAAGTTCAACTGTTCAACAGCGGAATCCAAGATTCCATCCTGTACTGTAGCCAAAAGTAACCGCTTTTTTAACGCTAGCGTTTTGTGGGAAGATCCAGATCCAAGCCTCTCACTTGAAGCTCATAATTGATCTCGTCGGTAGTAATCTCGACATCTTATTAGCTAAGGTACGCATTATTATATTGAAAATTAAACCAAAAATGTCTGTGCAATCCAAGAATACAAATGGTAGCAATAGGAAATAAAATAAATAAATACTCAAACGTTAAAAAAAATGCAAGGTGTACTAACAGGTGTTTATAAAAATAAATTCTAAATAAAATAACATCTGTGAAGAATTGGCGTCTTATAGTAAATAATTGTCAAAACAACACTTTATTGAAGAATGAAAAAGATTCGCCACAACAAAGGTTGTGTTACGTAATCGACAAAGTAATAATCAGATAGTTGGTTGTAAACACTGTATGTATACCCAAAAAAAATACAAATTTGCAATAAATGACGTCGAAAATATTGAGTACTAAATTAATAATCCTACTTTGGAATTTTTTGTTATATAACAAACGATAATAACGACAAAACAAATATACTAACAGTCAAAATATACCTATAAGGTATTTCAATTTCTAAATACAAAATTTAGAAAAAATAAATTGAAATTAAGAAATCAAAAGCAAGCAATCGGCCTTCAAGTTGGGTGCCAAAAATCTGTTATTGTTTTCCTGTTTGAGATTGCACAACCATCCAGGGTTGTGTAGATTCGACAACTGAATCTGACACCACCACGGCTAAGCTCGGGCAAGTGGGTCGCGGACGTTGTTTACTTACTTTTGATTTGTCAACTATTTAAATTTAGCTATTTAATTTTTTATTTTTATTTTGTTTATCCCCGTGCGTATATATATATATATATATATATATATATATATATATATATATATATATATATATATATATATATATATATATATTTGTTTCAAGGGCGCCACTGCAGGTTAAGTCGTAGAAAGCGAGGAGTTAACACTGCAACTTGATTACAGATCAAAATAGTGTCACACTGAGGATAGCTTGCTTTAACAATTGATGTATTTTTTTTGTTATGGTTGTTAATCATATTACAAATACAAAAGACATCTTTAATTTTTTTTTGTAAAATAAAATAATAGTATTACTAATATATTTATATATATATATATACATATATAACTTTAAAAAAAAGCATATTATAGATAGAAAAAAAAACCACTTAAACAATAATGAAAAGTTAAAAAAATAGAAAATAAGGTATCTTATCTGGTTATTAGCGGTTTTATGCATTAACCACGTGAAACGGTCGTTTAATGAATACACTGATGTAACCAAATTACCATACTGATGACAAATCACTTGTTTTTTTTTTGTTCCAAAAAGTCACTATCTTGTATAATTTGGGTATAAATGTGCCAAAGATTACGAAGGCGGTGATATGTGTATGATGATATACCATGTATCAGTCGTATTACATATTCCATCGATCGTTGGATATCGTTGGAATTTATCGGATAGCCACGTGGTAAAGTTCACGAATTTTATTTACTGGCGATAATTTATTTCCACAAATTACTATTAGAACTCGATTACACTTCCAAAAATTTTAATAATTAGACGAAAATGTTCTGTTTACGAAACTTCCACAAATTTAATATTTCAACGATAATAATATGTTTTCGGGAGCAATATTACACACTAGCATTCGCTTACGTCACCAGACGAGAAAGAGAGCGTTTTTTACCATTTATTTTTTGAGACCACCGCGCACTTTTTATTAAAAACAAATTACATAATTTTTGATTATTTCCAAAACAAAATTAGCTATGAAAACAACCGAAGGATACATAGTCACCATCTTTAGGACAAATTGTTTATAAATTTGTCGTCCCAACCACAGGTGGCTTATGTGACCTATTATCCCGTTTCTTTACTTACAAAAAGTATTAGAGGCAAAAAAAACGTAACAAAGCACTCAAAAATAACTATTGAGTTTATTATGTGCTTAGATTTTTAAATTTTGAAAATATTGTTGTGTTGTTATTTATTTGACTTTGTGTTTATTTATATATTTACTGACAGCACTGGCAAATTATACGCTGTATTCAGTAATTTTTTTTAGAAACTGTAGAATTATATTTGTAATCAATCAGATATCACTGGCTGTATTTCGTCGGGAGAAGATGTCAAAAATTTGTCAGTGACTGTTCTGTTTGTGCGGTAACCAAACCTTATAACTCTTCGAACCTAGTGAAACCAAGTCTATTCACACCTCCATACACTTGGACCCATCTTTAAATACATTTTGTTCACTTATAACTATGGACGGTTTATACAAGTTCCTTATTACTCTACCTATGCAGTCGATGCCTACACGTCGATTTGTCAGTTTTTGGTATCGAACAATGGTTCCGCATTCCGAACAAAATTATATGATGATCTTTTGCTAAAATGTGGAGTTAAACCAATTTTTACTGCACCATATAATCCGGCAGCTAACCAAGTAGAAAGAGTCAATCGAAATTTAAAAATAAATATCTCATCCATATTAAAAATGGAAGATCTTCCACATACTAAATGGTCGGAAGTTTTACATTCAATTACTTTCAATAATAATCGAATCTTTCACTCTTCGATTGCTTGCACACCTGCTAGCGGATTTTTTGGAAGGGAGTTGAAGACTCCATTTTATTTGGCATATAATATTAATTTGGTTGACGAAAAAGTATCCTTGGATGATATAAGGAAATCATTAAATCTGGTTCGGAAAAAAATTATGAACACTTACTCGAATCAATCCGTATCTAGGAAACATAATTTGGGGGACAAGATAATGCTCAAAAACCTGGAACTTGCTTTGTCGTTTAATACAGGTAAGAAATTCTCTGATCGTTATTCTGGTCCATACAAAATCATGAAAATCAACACACCATCGTCGTTCGAAGTACAACACATTGATTCTGGTGATTTAAAAAAGTGTCACGTTACCCATATAAAACCCTATTTGCCAACGCAGTTTTAACTTAGAGATACATATTATTATTATTACATATTAACTAATATTTTGTTATTAAGATGAGTCGTTAATTCATGAAAATTTTTTCGATTATCAATCAATTCTTGCTTATTAATTTTTCTATAATGTAAAGTTGAATTGTAGCAATCATTCTTACACATTTTTTTCAATTTATTAATTAGGTATTATATTCTGAAGTTATGATTTATTCTGAAGTAATGTTATTATTCGGGTTTGTTTCCATAATGTATTTATTTACAAACAAAAAAAATGTTGGGTCGAAGAAATATAAAAAAAATTTTGTTCATCTTGATGTTCAAAAAAAGAAAGTTTTTTTCTTTTTTTTGCCTAGTCTTGTGGAATGTTACGAACTTAACTTCATGAGTTCGTCACATTTTATTTAAAATAAATATATTAAATAGCACGGGACTAAATCTTCTAATATTCCAGTATTTAAATTGTATTAATGCGCGGCTTGACTTTCTACCTCCACGATATATACTAATTTTTCCTACACTTACTACTTTCCATGCGCGCCTTCAAGCCTTAAACATTTAAATGTTGTTCATAAAAATGTATTTTTATATAATTTTAATGTATTTTCATTATGTTATTACGAAGCATTGATGTATATTTATTCAGCATCAAAGTCATAAAGTTTTCAGAATAATAATTGAATGGGTGACAGAATAATTGGAATTTTAATTGGATAAATTAAAATTATACCATGCCTACGTGCTATTTCAAAATCCAATTGAAAAACCAAAAATGTAAGTATTCAATTAATTGAAATACATTTTTAATCGCACGGAATCTGTGTTATCTCCACACACAATATTCCTCGTCAATTTTTTTACTTACATAATTGAAATATTAAAATTTTCATAAATTTGAGAATCATAATGATTGAAAATATTCCTTATTTAAAAAAAACGCGATAGTCCTACAAACGAGATGACCGATCAAAAACGAGGCGCTTCGGATTCGTATATCGTATTCTGTTCGGTTTATTTTCTCGTTAGAACACAGCTCTTTGTAATGATCAACTTTTATTAAATTTAAAGGATATTTAAAATGAAGTTGACGAGATTAGCTTGTTGTAATGAAAATTATTGAGAATAATTTTTCTGGATACAACACACATTTTAACTATGAAATAGAAGAATATTAAGTAAGATGTTGCGAAAAATATTTAACAAAACAATATTTTTTTCATTGGAACAAGGAGTTTTTTTTGTTTCTAAGTACAAAAAGAAAATAATGTAGTTCGATTTATTTTTTTCTTCAACTAAGTTTTTTTTTAAGTCGAAAATTGAAAAGTAAATAATAACTCCTTTTGTTTGAAAGTTTTTTTTTTTTTTTTGAAAAAAAATTATCAGATATATTTTTAATAAAAAAAAAATCAAAAGTCATACAAATTGAATGTTTTTGATAAATAACATCACAAATAAATAATTTTGTAAAAACAAGATTAAGTAACCAGAATAAACAAGCTTGTTATGAATGTATCATAAAATTTACGATTTGATTACGTCCATGGTTGTTGATAAACTAAAATATTCTAAAAGCCTCCATGCAAAAATATATTGTAAAAAAAAAAAATATTTATTCAAAAAATCAACCATGTTCTCGAAAGATCTTTGACGGGTATATAAATCAGTGACCAGTGTTGATTCAAGTCAGTTTTAATTCGACTATTTTCTGATTAGTTTCAAAGTTTAAAATCTACTATTGTCTAATTAGTTTAAAATCGACTATTGTCTGATTAGTTTCAAAGTATATATTCGACTGTTGTTTGATTCGGTTAAAAGTAATTCAAAGTTTGACATTGTGTTGAAAAATTCAAATAATTGTTGAAAAAGAAATTGGATTCTAATTTTTTTTTAAGCAATAAAATCAGGTTTTTTTTTCTTTCGTAAAAACTTGTGTTCAATATATATTTTTTTTCTTTTCGTTAAAAAAAAAACGTGCGTGTCATTTAAATTATAAAATATTTAGTAAAACCTTTTACTAATGTATTTTTTTTTTTTTTGTCGAGTATCGGAATCATTTGCAGGTTCGGGCAGTGCTCTTTTGAGGTATAAAGAGAGTCAAGATACCGCGACAAGCTCAATAAATTAATATGAATTTAATAGTTTTTAATTAGTTAGAATTTTAACTATAAGTATAGAAATATTAAGCAACTTGAATGATAGTGAGACTTAGAACGGTTTATTTGAATAATGAGCCGCAGTATGCGTTTTGTGATCGCTACTGATACGGTTTACTGGTTGAGGAAGACAGCCTTCATACTGTCATATTTTTCGTTTCGGCATTCTGAAGTCTCACAAGATAGGCATGGGCGAGGTGTTTACAAGAGTACATTGGTGATTGGTAATTACGGAAGGGTGGGTGTGAATTCTAGTTTGAAGAACGTGGAAAATTCTGAACTTAAAGGGAAAGAGAGAGTCTGAAAATTAAAAAGAGACGAGAATCTTAAGTGGCTGTTAACCGAAACGTCTGCTATGTGAAAAAAATACGGTAATAAAACGATAAAATACAGATGTTGGAAAAAAAATTCAAAGAAGGTATTAAAAAAGGGTCATAGAGGATTAAGTCATAAAAACACGATAAGTTCGCATATCATCACCACTCAAGTTATACAATTACAGCAAATGTGTTTTTACAAAATCTATCGCATACGAAATTACAAATAGGCTTATGTCAAATACCCTAGGGCAGAGATGGGCACAGACGACTCGCCGGAGTCGAACGACTCTCCATAAGCTGGGTGAGAGTAAGTAAAAATGGCATGTTTTGAAGTAAGACGGAACGATGTTTCAATACAGCTTTCCTACCGATTATTGCCCAATAATTTATTCAATGAATTTAGAATTAGTTTTATAAAATATTTATTGTTTAAAAAATATATTTTACAATATGAAGAGATACAACAAAAAATATAATAATAATAATAACAATAATAACAACAAAAATGATGATAGCAATAACAATAATTACAACAACAACAACAACTATATGCATTCCCACTTTATGTAAAATTATACCATTAAGAAATTAGTAACAAATTACCAAAGCCTCCCCCCCACCCAGCTTTATCATTGGCATCTTTTTTGTATCCAGTGTCTTCAAATTCCCATGACACTATAGTCCCTACTAAGAAAAAATAATTAAATCAAGTAAATAATTATTCATTAGTTCTCCGATATGAATAGTTTAGGCAAATTATTCGGAATTTCCTAAAATCTTAACTAAGGCTAAATGATCAAAAAATTTACAAGCGGTAAATGTAAAACATCAAAAGATTTATATTTTATAATTTATAATTTATATAACATTTATATTTTATTCATACCCAAATATATTAAAAAGGTACATTTTATGCCCCAAATTACCAGCCCAAAATTCCAGAGTATGTATTCAATGTATTGTATGTATTTTATACTAAATAATAGTGACCATAAAAAATAGTTGGTATTATTATATTTTTTTCAGAAAATGTTTTAGTTAAAAAAAGAAAATAATAATAATTGGTAGGTACCCTGTATTTACTCTATCTCTTTTCCTACCTCTCACTCAGTGCTGAGTGCAGTCAAGGTCTGCCCACCTATGCCCTAGGGCCTAGGGCTTAGGCAGAGGGTATCATAAGACAAATCGATTTTACACAAGTAAAATATTGAGTAAAATATTTTCTTAAAATAACAAAATAAAATAAAAGAATTCTCTTAAAGTAGGCTACTCGGTACAGACGCGGAACATTGTGCAGCAACATTGAACTCCACCTACAAAATATTTTGTCTACCTAAACTAAACCATCATAAAAATGTACAAGCGGTTCACAATTGTCAAGCGGTAAACGTAAAATATCAAAAGATTCATATTTTAACATTTATATTTTATTCATACACATATTATAAATATAAAGTAACCAATCTAGGTAATTAAACATAAAAAAATATTAGGAAAACACAAAATTTTATATTAAACATAAAACTTTATGGAGTACATTGATAAGTAATGCGGATAACACTTATAATGTTTCCAAAGTTGTTTGCCTGCCTTTCATTAATCAGCCTTCTTCCAATATGAGCACTATCAACACAGCTTTACACACCGCACTAGCTGAGACACGTCGAATTAAGCAGAAAACGTGTTTCGTAACATTCGACCAACCATTGTACCATAAAGCTCGAGCGATTGTTGCTGCATCACAGGATACGCTGAAAGACGTTGATGTTCGCTTGGGTGGGTTCCACTTGCTCATGTCCTACGTGGGCTCAATCGGTCACATTATGAATGGCAGCGGACTTGAAGACATCTGGGCAGTAACCTTTACTCCAGCATCAGTGAAGAAGATGTTGACGGGGCATGCTTATTTTCGTGCGATGCGTGGTCACATCCTCACATTCACCGCTCTGGGAGTAATGATCTGCCGTGAGATCGAAGGTGAAATACGTCAACAATACGATGAAGACGTTAAAGCATTACTCCAAAGTTGGGGTACAGAACCTCCGACCATCGGCGATTGCCAAGCGGGACCTTCATTTACTAGGATGACGACGGACTTGATAGCACTATTGGCTACTTTAAGAAATCGCGGACCAACAGCACAACTATGGGTGCAATACTTTGAGTGAGTCGTAATTGCGTTGCAGTTTATGGAGGCTGAACGCTCAGGCAATTGGAAATTACACCTTCAAAGTATTCGGAAAATGTTGCCTATTTTCCATGCTGCAGGCCATTTCAGCTATGCTAAAAGCGTTCAAATATATCTTCAAGATATGGCCAACATATTCACAACGGAGGGCAATTTTACCGTGCGAAAGTCTGACAAAGCTTGGTGCGGTGTGTGGACGGACATGACGATTGAGCAAACTTTAAACAAACTTTACTTTTCGGTACAGATCTGAAACATGGGAGAGGTGTTACACCTAGTGTCATCGCAAAATTCTTATCAGTGATGCCGTCGTCGTTCTCAATTAGTGAGTGCATGGAGGATTATTGTGGCATCGCATCATCTACAAGTGAACAACACGTCGATCTCGCCAACCATAGAATGAAACGAGATGATGATGACATTAACAAGTTTATATTTTGGTTCTAGGAACACCGTCCTTTTGAACCTCGAAGTTCCTTGTATTCCTTATCGACAGGGATAGTCGGTACGGTTATCACAGATTTTCATCTAGCATTCGAGAAAGGGAAAAAAGTATGGAATACATGGTGAGAAAGAGTGTTGCTAAAGTGTCATTGTCTGCGGTAACAAGCAAAGTGAGGAATTTGACAGCGGCTCAAATGCAGACTCACGTTAACGATGATACGTGTTTGGTCGACTCTGCTGTACTCTTTCAAAGTATTTCACTTGTGTTTCATGGTGACGAGGTACAAACACAAAAAGCATTCGAGTTCGAACTTTCACCGTATCCCTTATCTCTATTCGACGAGGTAGTAAAAAAATACCTTGTATTATACAGAAGATCACGCACATCTGAAGCCATATATTTGACGAGTGACACGACGAGTGCCATGTATGGCAAAGGAAAGAAGAGCGTCATCTCCGTTCTGCAAAAGAATAACAATCTCCATACCGCTTTAAAAACGTTTTACATCGCTGCAAGTACTATGGAGAGTCTGTGTGAATGTGCATAACAAATCATCGCGCATTTATACAGCTTCAAAAATTTAAATCAGTCTCGCAGTGATGCTCGATACGAAAAATTTGCATCACTGGCCGTGCACACCAACGTGGAAATTCGATTGGCGGCTTTGCCTCCGACCCAACCCGTCTTGCGAGAACACGTAAAACGCACGTTCTATCAGGTGCAATCGTGGTTGGGCAACAACTTCGATCCACGGGATTGGGGCTGGAAGTGAACCACCATTATGATGATCCCTGTCATGAACACTAAGGGTTCTGCGCCAGACAACTTAAAAATGGATAGTTATCGAAAAAAAAAATTGGATGGATTAAATTCTTTCATGGGACGAGTTATTGCTTAAAAAAAAATCGCATAATTTCGTAAAATGAGAACCGTCAAGCGTTCCTCTAGTAAATAGAACACCAACGTTACCTTTATTTTACTTGATTCGAAGAAGAAAACAAAAATTAGAACGACATTTGGAATTGGAAAAAATTTACACGACTGTCAAAAAATTCACGAATTTCTAAAGTGTATCTGCACACACAAATTCTTAATCATTTTCTCTACATGTTTATGTTTCAGGTACAATGTGCATGCACAGGAGGCTGTACGACTTTATGGTACAGCTGCCGAAAAACTGGGCTCCTGAGCACTCTACTGTGCAAAAACTGTGCAGAACAATCGAGCTCCAACTCTTCAAGCAGCACAGTCGAGGATTCAGCACAGCTTTCAGCAGAAGAAAGAGACATCGGTAACGAGGATATTCCAAGAAATGAATTCCTCGATATTGCCGCAGAATTAGACCCCGAGGATTTCAATGATTAGGAAGATGACGACCATGAGGAAGAACACGATGTAGAAATAGCATACGATTTTGAATCTATGTAAGTAAATAAATAATAAGTAAGTAAATAAATAAAATTCAAATATTTCAATTATGTACATAATAAAAATTGACAAGGAAAATTGTGTGAGGAGATAACACAGATTCCGTGCGATTAAAAATGTATTTCAATTAATTGAATCCTTACATTTTAGGTTTTTCAATTGTATTTTGAAATAGCACGTAGACATGGTATAATTTTAATTTATCCAATTAAAATTCCAATTATTTTGTGGCCCATTAAATTATTATCCTGAAATTTTTATGACTTTGATGCTGAATAAAAATACATCAATGCTTCGTAATAACATAATGAAAATAAATTAAAATTATGCAAAAATACATTTTTATGAACAACATTTAAATGTTTAATTTCATCTTGAAAAGAATACGACGTGTTCGTTTTTGTAGAGTGTAGACTGTTGTACTGCATACTAGTCACCTACATATGCAATGGACACTCCGGTTATTATCGCAGGAGAATTAGGCGGAGATTTCACCCAGTACAAATACGCTTTACAATTTTTTTGATAAAATTTCTTGCTTATTTTGGCAAATACGAAGATGGGCCTAAGTACCATTTTTATGTATTTTTTAATTTGCTACAACTTTTGTTTGAAACATTTTTTCATTTAACGCCTAGATTCAGAGAAAACTAGAGATAAACAAATCCTTAACCCTTTTCCCGAGCCCTCGCACGTCTGATTGCAAAAAAATTAGCACCATTCGATTCAGCGTTGTCAAATTACCCTTATATCAAATTATCAAAGTGGAATCAATACACTCTCTTCATTACCGGCTAACAAGGTAGCACACGTCCGCAGACTTCGCAGACAGATTTAGCTGACCGCAGACATCGTGTTATTAGTCTCCGAGGCTAGCTAAACACCTCACCGGTATCCTGTATCGTTAGAGCGCTAATGTAGCAGAAATGTTATTTTTGGTTGAACTGATGTAATGGAAGCCATTTTGGAATAAAGATCTAATTATGATATATCAACTGCGTATCGGATTCACTAAGCGAATTATTGTATTCGGTACAGCGATGTGTAAGTTCGATCACTTGTTTTTTTTTTTAATTAAATTCTTTTTTTTGTCTTCTCAATTCTGTTTATTCACGAGCACAGCAGTAGAGCGACATTAATGCAGTATAGACGGACGTGCTTATGTTATATCAGGGAAACATTAATTTGGTATAATAATTCTTTCTACGATTATTTTTATTTCGTAATCGTCTAATTTTATTTGAAATAAAGTTATGAAGGTAAAAATAAATAATGGTTTTTAAATTAACTCAATAATATTCATAGTTTAGGAGCCAGTCGTTGTTTATTTAAAAAAAAAGAACATTGCTCATTTTGCCCAAAAATGGTTCGATTCTTCCCATTCATGAACTGACTTTACTTTTTTGTTCTAGAACACACAAACAAAATTTCAGCTCGTTATTTCTTTTCGTATTTGAGTAAATATGTTTACAGACGGACAAACGGAAAGACTGACACATTTGCCAAGCATTTATTTCTGCAATCAAAATTTTCATGCGTTACAAAGTCGGAACTAAACTTAATATACTTTGTACATTAACATATACCGGGTATTAAAAGTCAAAATGTCCAGTCATCTCATGGAGTAATTATAATTATTATTTATAATTGACAACTGGCAACTACGATAAGTATAAGTAAAGTAGTTCTAGTACATGAAAGTAATTGACTACATAATTGTACCTGTAAAAATTTTGTACATATTTCTTTTATAAAAATATGATATAAAATTGTTAAACGCAATTTGTATGCGTCTCTTGAAAGGTCTGAACATGGGCCAAGCGCCAGAACGGTACGCCTAAAGGGAACCGGTCACTAACACCCACCATTTGATCCTCATCACATAGTATGCTTGCAATGTTGATGACTGTTAAGGAAGAAGGAGGGAAATGTGGTAACAACAAGATATGCAGTATACCTATATTATATTATGTAAGATAAAAAGCGGTCATACCGACAAAAATGTGCATACCAATGCAGTTCGACACGCTCGTTTATAATTTAAGATAACTTGAAGTTATTTATACATCATCAGTGAGGTTAAAATTTCGTTTCGAACTAATTAATTTTTTTTTGCTTGATTCAGTTTGCAAACACTTTTCTTGATGTTTCTGTTGAGTAGGTCACTCACTTTCTTTATCTCAAACCAGAAAGTTTTATTAGCTGCTGTTCAAACCACCCGCACTTCTAAAGCAAAAGCATTTTTCGCACATTAGGTTCACAAAAATACTCTTAACGTTTTATAAACGGCTTTGTTAAGAGTGGCTTGTTAAAAGTGACGCAACAAGCTGTCTGTTATAAGCCCGTACAATTTCGTCGAGTAGAGCCAATTAGTTAGCTAATATCGTAATAGGCATTAGCAAATTACATTCTGGTGTCTTATTGAAAAAAAGCGGATTGTAACACTATCTGGCTTTATAAAAGTAACGAGACAATAATTTTTATCCCATAAGTCAATTATTACAGTTATGTTAAAATTAAACACTCATAACTTCCAATCGCACATTGTTTTTTACTCATAAAATTCAAAACTCATAAACCAAAAAAATTGTTATCCGTATAGTTTTTTACATTTCGTGCACTTTTAATTCATTTTACATATTACTTACTATCGTATACTTCTCCTAGGCAAGGTAGGACCTTGTCGTTGATGTAGAAACTCGAGTGCATCGATGAAAGGCTATGATGTCACTGGCAGAAATAAACATGCCGGGCAGTATATCTTTGAGAAGTCAGACTAAGAATCCATGCTAACCCAAACTACGGTACGAGGCATTGTGCCAAGAGAACTTAGCGTAGGCTAGGACAGCAGGGTTAAATGCTGTCTTGAACAGTCCCCTTGGAGCAATTGACGAACTCCATTGTATAAAAGCCCTCCTCATCAAGGGGTCGTTCGGGTAATAGATTTACTCGTCGGACCAAAGATGGACTGTAATTGTAAAAAAACAAACTATGGGGCTCAAATGCTCTCAAAAAGTGAACCAGGCGAGGCTGCGCAAGCTTATCTAAACCGAGGCATAAAAGACTGCAGGTGCACCCAACTCAGGACATCTGGACAATAAATCCAAAATCTCTTCCTGGAAGAAGAAAGGGGAAATCTCTCGGATGCAGCTCGGAGAAGCACGGCAGGGCTGAGGAGAAACCGATTATCATAAGGAGAAGGAAAAAACTGACAAAAAACTACAGTTTTGGTTTCCAAAACGCTTACACCTGTGGGGGTCAATTAATGGAATCAACACCTTAAAAACCCATTGAAAAATAGGTTGAAACTGCAGACGGGAATCCACCACGAAACAAATCTCAAGAAAACATAGGGGGAGGGGAGAACAAGCAAAGGCTATAAATCTGAAGGCCTTTTCCGAAACAGCCTCAAGAACAAAGATGTGAATTGCACTACGGGGGTATCCAAAGGTCAAAATGACAGGAACAATCCAAAAGGAGCAACTCTCGAAGCTGCTAACCGTCACTAGCCAATAGCTCGTTGAAGGACCACAGTATCGGGGTTGTTACATAGACATGGATGTAACATAGCCCTCTTTATGCACTGCATAGACACAACAGATATAAACTAGCTTATCGTCAGGGATTCAAAAACCTTGATGAATACATCAAAAGTTATGCTGTATGCTCCCCAGATTTATAACTCCGTTGAACCGGACAAAGTAATAAAAACTCTAGGAGCGCAGAATACACACATGCGCACCAATGAGTTGCGACTAATCAATAGCACGAAGGGCGATATGGGATAAAACATCTTGCTGGAAGAAAATACAGCGGATCTAAAGTAGATTCAAGATCGAGAGAAAGAAATATTGTAATAATACCTAAAGCGAGAAGCAGCAGTAAAGATTATCTTGCAATAATAACTGGTTTACAAAAAATCAGGTTCGACATGCAAGAATCGTGGGAACAACAATCATCTCAGACCGGGCTTTGGAAATACTTCCCAAAGTGTACACCTTCTTATAACCTTTCACTGTCTATGATAGGGACATGTGCATGGCAAGAGAACCACCCTATCTCAAGAAAGGAATCCTTTGGTTTACTGACTCCAAAATTGGGGAAGATACCGGGCGGGAATTTAAGGTCCAAGATCCAAGGCAAACATAAACCTCAACTTAGAAAATATGCCACAGTCTTTCATGCAGACGTCTACGCCATACTGGCTTGCACCCGTGGGAACCTACATAGAGGCTGCATGAACTAGAACAAATGTATTCTATCGGGAATCCAGCTGCTATAAAATCCTTATTTATAACTGAGATCACCTCAGACGTGGTCAAGGATAGTCTAGAGGAACTGATGAAGCTGGCAAAACAAAAAAGCAGATTTGAAGGAAACAAAAAAGCAGATACCTTAGCAAAGAAGTGAGGTGGAATACCTTTTATAGGCCCAGAGCCTATTTTAGGAATTTGAAAGACATGTAAACATGGATGTTTCCTCCTCCTCGCCACACAGTCATATATTGAAGATGACCTCGCCACACAGATATTTATTGAAGACTAATGGACTGGGTCTCTTAGTTATTTCGAAAAAACTCCATTTTATGGTACTTGATTTTCTTTTGCAATCTATATATAAAATAATAAATTATAATTTTTCTTTTTACCCTATGCCATGTGTATTTTGAAATCGATATGAATCGTTGTATTCTTATTTATAACAAAGATTGCAATAGACAAACAAGTACCAAAAACTGGAGTAATTTCGAAATAACTAAAAGACTTGGTCCATTCATCTTCAATATATATATGTAAAATCGAAGGACCAAGTTGTTTAACATATGTAGGTATTGGTATTGATTATTGAGATTAATGATAAAGGTAATTAATGATAAAGCAGATAAATGATAAATGTAATGATAAAAATTCTCCTTGGTATGTATTTAATGAGGATAGAGTTCTTTATCAAAAGTATTCAAATGATTGATTTATATTTATTATGTGTTAAGGTATTTCATAATTTACTTGGCAAGTTTTCTTTGTAGATTAAGTGTAATTAAATGTGACAACTTGCCAAGTTACATTTGAAATACCCTGAACCTGAGATACTTCCACAATAAAATTGAACAAATCATTTGCATACTATTCGATTCTCTTTATATAAATACAAAGAGAATCGCAATTCATTTATAAAAATATATGCAAACATTTCTGTTTTTGTTGGGATATCCATAATTTTTGTGTTAAAAAACTTGACCTATTAAAATTTTTGTTTTGGGTTGGATATTTACTATCCAACAAATGAAATGAAAGTGAAAATGTAACATGATTAATTACATACAACACCAAAAATTTCGATAATTTGTATCCACTTTATGAACTTACACGTGTATCAACTTTGATAAATATTATTCCATGTTTCAATTTACAGTTCATAATTTTTTAGAGAGCATATTACGTTTCGTTTATTTACAATAATTAACACAGCTTTAAACAAAAATATTCCCGCTAATTTTAGCGAATTTCCTCCAAAGGAAATTCGCTAAAACAAACTATGTTTGCATATAGAACTGAAAATTTTTTTTTGTTTCAAAATCATATATTTATCATAAAATCATATATATTCATATATCATATAAAATCATATATATTTTATCTTTACTCTACAGAAAAGTAAAAATCACCTTCAGAAAAAAAAATAATAATAATAAACATAATATTGTAGAATGATCACAGAATCGTAAAATATTAAAATGAGAACAAATATTAATTTTCATATAAATTTCAATAGTTATACATTCATTATAATTATAATTATTATAATTTTTCTTTATTATTTATAATTATTTTAACACAGCTTCATCTTTATTATCTATATAATTAAGTATCTTAAAGAGGTTATTGACCAACACGGTATATATCTATCATCTTCTTCACTGTATTGAAACATTCAATGTTCAACTAACTATTCATGATACCATTTTTGTTTGTGTATATATGTCCGTTTTAAAAAGTCTATTTAGAGGTCTATGAGACGAAATTGGGCATAAGAATTTCATTCAACTTTGCATAAACATCAAACGCATTGTTAATGGATCAAAGCTAATACATAAAAAAAATTTGTTACGCAGGAGCTGCGTCAA
Source organism: Nineta flava (assembly GCA_963920215.1). Taxonomy (NCBI): domain Eukaryota; kingdom Metazoa; phylum Arthropoda; class Insecta; order Neuroptera; family Chrysopidae; genus Nineta; species Nineta flava. The sequence goes on from OY986042.1 coordinate 65,160,150, forward strand.
CTTAGCTAATTTAGCGGTCATAATTTTAGTGTGATCAAAATGAGATATAATATTTGATATGACTTTGGTATTTGCAAAACTTAAATTTATTAATAGCCAAAATAGAACGGTATAACGATTATAGTTTATGGAAACGACATTCAAAATTTCTTACAATAAAATATAATTCATGTATTCGTTTCAAACAAACACAAAATATTAAATATCTCTCTTAATATTAGAATAATTGAAAAATGTATAAGGACTAACGTTGTAGAAAATCAAGTTTGCTACAATTGATTTCTTGATCATTTTCCTCAAACTCTAATGTGAACGGTGATATTTAGAATTTTAACTTTCAATCTTTAATTGTAAATATTTCTGTAAATATTAGTGTAACAGAAAAATGGTAAGAAACAAAATTACAGTAAAATTTAGTACCTACAACAAATTTTCAAAATTTGGTATATTTTAACCAACTCCACAAAAAAGAAGGAGGCGATTCTATGTTCGACTGTTAAATAATGTTTCAACTAACTGAATTTGAATACCCAGTATATACTGAGTTGTATATCAATGATTAAATTGTTAACAATTCTGCGAATTCGAAATGTTAACAATTATTTCCGACGAACATATAATCACAAATTCTGAGAAAACTATTGAGTTTATGAAAATCTTTTTCAAACAAAACTAGTTTATTTTAAAAAGAAGATTTTTTGTTAAAAAATTTTGTATCGCTTACGGTTTTAAAGATGTATATATAACCCCCGAGCGAAGGAAAACACGTTCCAATGGTTTCAAAAATAAGCAGTTTTGCCCAAATGTAGTCCGATTTTACTCATTTTCTCTTTTCGTTCTTGGGTTATCGTGTCCACAGATAGACAAACGGACATGCGGAAATGGCCAAATTTTATGAACACATATACCAAACATTCATGCCTACGATCAATATTTTTAAGCGTTACAGTCGTGATCAAACTTAATTTACCTTGTATATTTACATATACTAAATTATATATAAACGTAATAGGTTTGGACAAGAATTATCTTTTGGATTAAATCTGTAAATTGTTATTTTTAGCTTTTGAATATAGTGACTTTTTGTGTTTTTTGAAGTCGGTTGAATTTTTTTTTAAAAGTTTTTAAAACAGAAAAATTATAAAAAACAAAATTACATTAAAACTTAGTACCTAAAACTTAACTCCTGATAAATTTTTCGACTTTTCAAATATTAAGGGAGATATGTCAAATTTTGGGTTTCCCCCTCCCTCTAAACCCCCTACATAAATATAAATTTAAGCGATAGTGATTTATAACATCTAGTAGCTAGGATCGATGGACATTTGAAGAAATTTGTACAAAATTCCAACATTGGTTCAAAAAAAATAGCTGCATTTCCTTTGGAGAAAATTTACTAAAATGGGCCGAGTTTTCGGGGAGATACTTCATATAATAGTTGCTCCTTAAAAAGTGATATCCCAAATAAAGAGCCGAGGTATATAGCGAAAACTAAAATGTAAGAATAAAAATTGTTTGAAAAAATTTATTTCCCTTAAATCGCGGCAAGGAATTTGTTTTCTTTTGATTCAAATATTTTAAATTAAAACTTGCCGTGTTATAAAATTTTAAAAATATTTAAGAGAAAACTTTTTTACGAAATACATTTTTTCAACCAAATTTTTTTTTCCATTTTACTTTGCACTTTCATTCTTACATTTTAGTTTTCGCTATTTAGTTTATAAATAGCTCGGCTCTTTAATTGGAATATCATCACTTTTTAAGGAGCAAGTATTATATAAAGTATCTCCCCGAAAACTCGGCCCTTTTTAAATTTAAATTTTTGATCGGATATCACTACTTTTCGAAAGGTTTATATATAAATATATATATATATATATATATATATATATATATATACATAAACCTTTCAAAAAGTAGTGATATCCGATCAAAAATTTAAATGTAAAAAGGGCCGAGTTTTCAGTGGATTTCAACATCAAATAGGTAGGATCAATAGACGTTTGTAAAAAATTTTTACGAGTTCCAACATTGGTGCAAAAACAATAGCTATTAGCAATTTTCCTCCAAAGGAAATTGCTAATAAAAGCTTATAATATTTAATAAATAAATTTACTCATAGTCAAACAAACTAAACAATGGATCGAAATTTTTATTTGAATTGCTCAATTAACATAATAACGTATTCGATATTCAAAATCGATTGCCTAGTTTTAATCGTTTAGTTTGGCTGAATATGAGTACATTTATTCAAATATTATAAGCTATTATTACCAACTATCCTCCAAACGAAATGCAGCTATTGTTTTTGCACAATGTTGGAAAGTGAATTGATAAAATAATTTTGACAAAATGGACACCCGACTTCAAAAATCAAATATTCTAAAACCAAAAATTCACTAAAAAGTAAAAAAAAAATTTAATATTCTTGTGTCAATTTTAGTTCACCTAAGCAAAAAATTTTAAATATATATGTACAATTATTATTATTTTTGGAGGTGGTGTCCAAACTTTATGTGAATTTCTCTATGCTGACACCGTCCCCAAAAATAACATTAATTGTACATATATATTAAAAAATTTTTGCTTAGGTGAACTGAAATTAACACAAGAATATGCAATTAATTTTTTACTTTTTACTTTTTAGTGCATTTTTGGTTTTAGAATATTTGATTTTTGAAGTCGGGTTTCCATTTTGTCAAAATTTTTTTTATTATTGTATAAACACTCTAATAAATGTAAAAAATAATTCAACGAAAGCAGCAATAATTAATAAACAGCTATAAAATGGGTAATTATTCACCAAAATGTTCTTTATTACGCTGTTCTAATGTTTTTTTTTTTCAGCTATCCTAGCCTGTCACGGTTTCCACTGTGAAAACGTAAGTTGGTGTACCGTATCTACACCTACTCGGGGAGATATTGGGTGTTATTGATCTCTATGCTAACAAAAAAAGTTGTAATGTGCTGGGCCCTAAAAATAACGTGCGTGTCCGTGGAACCTGTCACTCGCGATGGATCTATTCCAGGTAACACCCCTTCACTTTCAACTAACTCCAAGAAGGGGTTATAAGTGATTGATAATAAGTGAGAGAAAAAAAAGGTCGGTGATAATAGTTACCGCCAAACCTCAAGTATCTTCAACTCCCCACGCTTCACCGTTTCGTTTTATTTTTTTAATTTTCTGTAAATGTAAATTTTTATTTGCTAATTAGGTTGGTAACAGATACTGAAAGATTAATATAACCAGGATATTTTGTTAATTATCAAGTTGTGGAGCATTCGACTCCTCTAAAAAACGTGCTGTCGCAAATATTAGACAATAAAAGGTATGTAACCACTTATAAAGTATTTAGTATTGGGAGATTATATAATCTTCCCGAAACAACTTGAATTACACAATTTAAATTTTAACAATAATAAAAAAATTAACACTATATATATATATATATATATATATATATATATATATATATATATATATATATATATATATATATACATATAATTATATATATTTATATATATACATATAATTATATATATTTATATATATATATACGTATATATACATATTTATATATATATATTTATATACATATATATATTTATATATATATATATATATATATATATATATATATATATATATATACATACATATATATATGTTTATAAAAGTCGGCTTGTTGCCTTGAGTAACAATATCTAAGTTGTTAGCTATGATATATAATCACAGAGGTACCCACCTCCTGTATTTGTGTTTGTTACTTCCCCATGCAGTGTGATGAGCGTTTGCATCGCATCCCATCTTCAGTTGGTGGTTTTTTGCCTGACAATACTGAATCACATCTTCCATCTCTGATGATGGTGGTGAAGTAGATGCCTCATAGGGTAGGCAGACCGAAGCGATGATTACGAATCCAGTTTCGTTCCCCATGTTGTATTTTATATGTTATAATCATAATTTTTAAAGGATAACAGTGTATTTATTATCAACACCAAAATTTTTTATAAATTCATGTGCCGTACTGCCACATGAAACACTGTTTGGTACTGTCGAAGGCTTTGTAAAAATCTATGAATACCATATACTGTGGCTTGTTGTATTCTTGTACTCTTTTGATGAGCTGAGAAAGAGCCAGCCGATGGTCACTGGACATTGGTCGAAAATGCCTTCGAACCGACTTAAAATAATTATAGAAAATACTTTGTAAATGTTGAATGTTAATTTTATCGGTCGTGGAAAATTGCCGCATTCGAACTTTCGCCTTTTTTTGGTAGAAGCACAATAATTGTATGTAGCTACTGTTATGGTATCAATTTGGAAATATATATATATATATATATATATATATATTCAATCTTCGAGAGGGAAAATCTTTATCGCTACAGTTTAAGTTAACACAACTGGTTATTTCATTCACTTAAATTATAGGACAGACAAAGAAAGTTCTATTAATACTGCCATTGAATATTTTCAATTAATGATGTTTGTTTTTCGAGAAAATTGCAATAATATAAACATATATACATATAACACAGGTTTATGAAATTAATATTACAAACATATATAGTATTTATATATAGATATATAATTATAAAATGTCACGGGGTGCATAAATATCTTCAGCGGGTCATAATTTGGTGAACGCTGCTGTATGGGAACTACTGTTATGTTACAATTTTCAGAACTACCACCATTTAAAAAGATATATTTTAATTACTCATGCGGGATAAGTACTATCTTAGGGACCACTTTTTCAGGAGTTAAATAGCTATTTGGCTATTTGCGTGAGAAATGTATGGCATATAGCCTAATAGCTAATTACCGCACGAAAAAACGTCGACTAAAATAGTACTTATCCCGAATAGTAACAAAATATAGTATCTGCAACTCGTCTGGTGTTATCGATTTCCCACTCAAATAAGTGCGCTCAATTTTGCAATCGACAACTCTACACACTTGTTGCACAATATATTATTAATCACAGAGTTGTGGATAACTGAAAACTAGTATACCCTGAACATGCGTCATTTCTCGGTGTCTCATATACATCTTGTACAGCCGTTACTAAGACTAAAAATACAAAAAATTGTGAATGAATAATAAACTGACTGTTTATCTAGAGCACGGAAGTGCGCAAGAGTTTAAGAGATTTTCGGCCTTTGTACTCACAGTACTATTACTACACGCAAAATCAGAGCCGATTTGATCCCGAAATATCTTCTGAAGGAAAAGAGCTACAGTGCTGATTTTTCGAGTAAAGTGTATTCAGGGAATTATAAGAGAATAAGTTTTTGCTTTTCGGTAAGAAATAAACGGTTAAAAAGTAATTTCACTTCAAAAATGCAAAATTAGCGGGAACGCCTTAAAAACAATGTATAGCATATCATAAGTCTACGCTACTTCCAGATATCCTGTGAAGTGATATTTGGCATACAGGTAGATCTAGGAAAAGGAAATTTTCGTTTTAATTAATTTAACATTATAAATCCCTTTTGATTGGATGACACACAAGCTATAAAAATATTGATAGGTATATAAGTGTACACACGCTAATTCATGAATCAGGACATCTCACCTCTTTGAAAATGGCGTCCCATCCGTCTTCTAGATCCAATATCCGATTTCTACAATGGAACTCTCAAAGTATATATTGCAAACTTCCCGAGCTTCACTCATTTCTTCAACAGCATCAGATCCAGGTGGCTACCATCAGCGAAACTTGGTTAAAGCCGGACAAGAGAGCTCGAATTCTTGGGAACTATACCTATCGCCGTGACCGTGCCACCAGAAATGAAGGTGGGGTTGCCCTATACGTTCGGCACGATGTCCAACACTCTCTCTTCCCTCCCGAAGACGGTGTTATCGAAGCCGTCTCCATTCTAATTTCGGCAAATTGTGGTAATTATAAAGTAACATCTTTATATAGACTTTTACAGGGAAAAGATATTGACCGCATTTTAAGGACTCATGATCGCGCTGTGATCATGAGTGATTTTAATGCACGCCATATATCTTGTAACTGTATGTCTAACAATGCTGGCAATTTTCACTTGGATTTGCAAAGCGATCATCGCCCCATCACTTTCACCCTAGGTTAAACAAGGGGCGCTGCTACTTTGCGAACCCATTTGAGCTTTGAGAAAGCGGATTGGAAACTTTTCGAACAGTATCTTATCGTCGAAACTTTGATCACTCCACAGATCAAAACAACCGACCAAATAGATTTAGAGGTTAGTAAACTGACGAGGAATCTCGTAGCTGCTACCGAAAAATCTATTCCTAGGAAAACTCGATCCATCAGCTTTCAACTTAAATTAGATGATTACACACTACGACTCATACGGACTCGGAACAAATTACGTAAAGTATGGCAAAGAGTTAGGCTGCCTGAGCTTCATGACGCCATGAAGCGAATGTCAGCTGATATTCGAGAAAAAGTCACGCGCACCAGAGATGAAACGTGGCATGAGAGGATTTCGGCTCTGACCACTCGTGACAATAAGTTTGCGTAAACGTTCCAACAGACTGCGCCCTCTACTGTCAGAAAATGGGTATCTCTACACAGCTTAACCGATGGCGACAAATATCACGATGAAGAAACGGCCCGCATGGTGTCCGAATCTTTGGAAAATATTCTACTTCCGTCATTAACCTCAGGAGGTTTCAAACATTTTAAGAAAACTTAAGTGTAGGAAGGCTCCCGGTGATGATCGAATAACTAATGTTGTTCTCCGTTATCTTCCTCGGAAGACGGTTGTTCAGCTCAGTTATATCTATACTGCGTGCTTGAGACTGGGTTATTTTCCTGACATTTAGAAAGCTGCCAAAGTGCTAGCTCTTCCAAGTCGCCTTCAAGTTATGGCATCAGCTTGCTGCCATCTCTCAGCAAGGTCATGAAGAAAGTAGTTTTGAACCGGCTGCAGTCGCACGAAGATATCCACGGACAATTAATTCCACAATAGTTTGATTTCAGATCGAACCACTCAACAGTGAGTCAGATTCACCGGCTCACTGACCATATTTCTACTGGATTTAACCGGAATAAATCCACAGGCATGGTCCTTTTGGAACAGGAAAGGCTTTCGATACGGTTTGGCACGATGGACTTATCCACAAACTTTCCAAATTCAACATACCTGAAATTCCTGATTTCCTATTTATCGAATCGAAAATCCCGAATTCATCTCCAACAAAGTTCATTGAACCAATAATGGGTCAAGGCGGATGTACCTCAAGGCTCCTTGCTTGGACCCCGCCTCTTTAAATATTATATAAACGATATCTCGAAGGATCGAGCTATCGAAACGGCCCTCTTTGCTGACGATACAGCAATCTACTGTACTTCCTGGCAGCCGAAACTTATTTCGAGCTGCCTCCAGTCACGCCTATCCACGCTTGAAAGCTATTTCAAGAAATGGAAAATCAAAATTAATCCTACGAACACCCAATCCGTCTTGTTCACAAGGAAGAATAAATTGTCTTCTTACCCACTTGAATTGAAGATGTTTAACACTGAAATCCAACAGACTCAAAGTGTTGAATACCCGGGAGTTACCCTTCAAAGGCAGTTGAATTGGACGCAGAACGTTTAAAAACGTCTTGCCCTTGGAAACGCATCCTTTGCTGGGTTGTACCCACTACTCAGCACTAGGAGTAGGTTGGACGAACGTCTGAAACATCGACTTTTCAAGTCATGTATTCGGCCCGTACTTACGTACGCCGCCCCGATCTGGTTGAACGTTGCACCTTCGCAGCTTGCCAAAAAGCAAAAATTTCAAAATCGTTGTCTTCGGACGATTTTGAAAGTCCCCCTATGATATCCGGCTGAAGCACTCCACAGAAAAACTGGGCACCCTACAATCGAAGGTTCTGATCCAAACCATTTCGAAATACTATTTCTAACTATCCCGCAAAAATCATTCCCGGAAATCAATGAACTGGGTCAATTTGACACATGCCACATGATGTCGATTACAACTGATTTGGTGTCCTCTAAATTGTAAATATATTTTTAAGCTCTAGTTTTAGGGACGGCTTATCCGTCCAACTTGGGTTAATTTTAGATATCCATGGTTTTTTATATAAAATTTTTCCATTTCAGAAACGGTGTAAAATGATTATAGATTTCGATGTATTTATTTAATAAGATGACGTATTATAGGTAAAGCTTAGGCTAGGTACTATAGATTCTAAGACGTATTGTATTGTAACTTCGTAAACTGACGATATTAATAAATAATTTTCAATTCATGAATCAGTTAGTGTTAATATTACAAATAGATAGAAAACATTGTTTCTCTAATTATTATGTTACAATGTACCTTTTTCAAAATAAAAAATAAAATATTTTTTTTTTTTAATTTGACCCAATTGTAGATATGCTAGGCGGATGCATTTTTTGAATTCAACCCGAACTTGAAGTTTATAAGAAAAAGGGGAAAACTTTAGTTTTTCAAATGATTAACTACGAAAATTGGAAAAAAACACCAAAAATTACCTTTTTTTTTATCTTATTATAGTGTTTTCTATATGGAAGTTTAGCATTACTTAGGAAAAATATGAGTTTCAGCAAATTGAATATGTTTTTTCGGTTGAACAATTCGAATACAATTTTCATCCATTACTTAGATTGACTGAAACAATTTTTCAAAAAATGCATTATTCGTAAAAAAAAATAAATTTTTAAAAATTGAAATATCTCGTAACCAGGTAAAGATATCGTAAAAACCAACTAAATCTATAAGAAAAATCGGAAAACTTTAATTTTTCCAAAACAACATTCCCAAAAATGGGAAAACCACAAAAATTACCATTTTTTGCATTCGATTTGAAATACCTTGAAATCTATATGAAAAAACAAAAAATTTTAATTTTCCCAACGAAACCTCCCCAAAAGTAGGAAAAACAAAAAATTGCATTTAAGTGTTTAAGTTTTAACCACTTCCAGACATTTTAGAAGAATGCTGTTTTTTGCATTTGACGCGGAATAACCTGAAATCTATGAGAAAAATCGGAAAATTTTAATTTTGCTAAAACACTATCCCCAAAAGTGGGAAAACACTAGAAACTTCCTTTCTAGACATGCTAGGACGACGCAGTTTTTGGAGGGGGTAGAAGCCCCTAGCGAGCAGAGCGAGTTGACGTCACATAACGCGACGTTATATAACGCTCCTTTGTATGTGTGAATCTATTTTTTTAAAAAAAGAGTTCAATATCGCGAAGCGTAAAGTAACGCATTGCTTTACAAAACGCGTAGCGCTTGGTGCGACACCTTCGGCTTCGTATATTTAAGCCTTTCAAAAAGAAGTGATATCCGATTTCAAACATAAATGTAAGAAAGGGCCGAGTTTTCGGGAAAATCCTTAACGTAATAGTTGCTTCTTAAAAAGTGATGATATGAGAGAAAAGACCCAGCTATTTGTAGAGTAAATAGCTCTAGACTTCATATAATAGCTGCTCCTTAAAAAGTGATGATACGCTATTAAGGAGCCGAGCTATTTACAATGTAAATAGCTCGATAAACTTTTTACCAAAAAAATTAATGAGGGGTAAATTGATTAAATGTAAGAAAAAATTTGGTTGAAATTTATTTCGTAACTTTTCCCTTAGTATATTTTTAAAATTTTATATAACGCGGCAAGTTATTTTTTCTGATGATTTCAAATATTTTAAAACTTGCCGCGTCGTTATAAATACTTAAAAACATAACAAGGGAAAACTTGGGAAATAAATTTCAACATAATTTTTTCTTACATTTCATCAATTTATGTAAATATCTCGGCTCTTTAATAGGGTATCATCACTTTAAGTAGCAACTATTATATGAAGTCTCGAGCTATTTACTATGTAACTAGCTCAGTCCTTTCTCTCATATCATCACTTCTTAAGAAGCAACTATTACATTAAGGATTTTCCCGAAAACTCGGCCCTTTCTAACATTTATGTTTTTGGTCGGATATTAATATAATAAACCAATAATACAAGTGAAAATAACCACGATCTGAACTAATTGCTTAAATTTCCTGTATATACTGAGTTCAATGTCAATGTTGAATTGTTTATTTTAAATACGTTTTACACAATTACAGATGAAGCCTAGTAAAACATGTTTTTGGGGGTTCTGAACCCGAATTTCAAGTTTGTTGCATTAAAATTCACCTCAAAATTTTCGCATTTTGTTGAGTTTCTCATTTATAACCCGAAAACTATCTGTTTTTTCGAAGATGACCACTTAGTACAAAATTAAAATAGATACAATTTTCTACAAAACGCATTTCTCAACCTTGATTATCTGACGACTGGAATTGGCACAATTGCACGCAGAAAAACAGTCACACAGGAATATAATACAGCAAAATATGGACCGTTTTCTTAGAAATAAAAAATACATCACTCTCTATGATGAATGGATGTAATGGGATCATTGTTTTTGAAAGAAAGATGACTGTCTCCAGAACATTTAAGTGTTGGTATAAAACATAAATTTGCTTAAAAGTTTTTAAACATTATTTAAAAAGATGGTCGAGTAATCTTATTTAAATAAAAAAAAGATTACTAATATTTTTATAATATCCAGTGGGCATCAAGTATTTTAGTATGTTAATTATAGTAGTTGTAATGGAATGTTTGTCGTTCACATACTACACTTTATATGTACCATACAACAAATATATAAGTATACACACATACACACAATGTATTTACACAAGTATATACTTACAAGTGAAGTGATCGACTCTGAATTTGTTCACAAGGGACTGTGGAGTGGACCCATTATAAAGTTTTAAGAAGTTTAGTTACTAAACTTTAGTATATATTAAGTACCGCAAATATTTTTTTAATATTAAGGCATGACGAATAAGTTAATTATTTATTTATTATGAATAAATATCATATGTTGTATTTCATTATAATAAGAAAAAAAAAACCAAATTCTTTTTGAATAAATAATCACAGTGAAATTGGTTTAACAGAACCTATAAATAATATTATGCATTCCAAGTTGCTGTTTAGTGTAAATATGTTGGACTCTTTGAGCTGAATTGATCGCATTCTCATAGCCATTACGAATATTCGGTTTTCATTTAACTTAGGAATTTAACTAAAATGAAGTTCAATATGAAGTTCATTAATAATTTATTTATCACAAGATAAATAAATTATTAATGAACTTCATATTGAACTTCATTTTAGTTAAATTCCTTTTAGTTAAATAAAATTATATCTAACCATCCAGGAATGCCTATAAAACCTGCAGGAAAAAAGGTAAAAACATGTCTTCGGAAATTCCTGAAAGTGTATTGTACAAAACTTCAAAGAATTGATGCATGTACAGTTCATTTGCACAGACATGGGTTGGGTGTAAACTATGTGGTACTGCACAAGACAACCGACCTGTGCCAGGCTGACGCCAAGATCAATTTATATGTGAAACATATCTTTTATTTTGCATGTGTATACCTTTTGATTCCCCTTACAATAATTGATATTTGAAAAAAAAATTATAAAATGCATTGGGAGATAAACATTTCTGGCGTTTTGATTTCACAGTCGAAAAGACAAAACTATAAAGCTGTTACGCAGGGGATTTCTGGAGTGTGCCTTTGCCGATAGAATAGTGGTGCCACTGCGTTTACCTTTCCAATAATGCCATGAAGTGTAGTAGCTCCAATAACAGTCAAATATAATCAAAATCTTGGTCGCTCGTACTTTGAATATCTTAAGAAAAATATTTTATATCAGTCATAATGTAAGGCTCAAATCCAGGTGCTTCAAAGAATAAAATAATGACAAATGTAAAATTTAGACACATTGTTAGCAAAAAATGAACGTAAGTATGAATTTAGTTTAACGGCCCAGTCAATCATAGTTCACATTCATATTGCTATCTAACATAAACCTTCTAGAATTTCCAAAGTAATTAATAGAAGGATATATACGAGTAAGTTGGAACGTAAAATCTTGCGACATGCGAAAACAAAGTGTAAAATTTTTTTCAATTTAAGTTTCCTACTAATCGAAAAATTTAAATATACGTCTTATGAGCATTAAGACGTAATCATAAAATCTGAAAAAAAACTTTCTTACCCTTCTGAAGAATTCTAATAGTGTACTAAATAATATTAATTTTAAGAAAACTACGACTCTTGAAATACAGTATTATATAACTAATAGCAAAAAGAAGGATTAAGATGAGTAAAATTTCTATTTTCTATAATATTAAACCCAATTTAGGTTATAGTTACCAATAGAATAGATTTTCATCTACATATTATTAAAATTTACTATAAATCAAGAGAAATTTTTCAGTAGAAAAGAAGTATTGACTATATAAATACAAAGAAAACCAAAACTATGTCAAATGTAAGGCATGATTTCAAGCATCTGTACATTGGGTGGTGTTTCCATTGATCGAGTCAACAGATATTTTATTTTTAACCCGACTTCAAAAAGGAGGATGGTTCTCAATTCGTCTGTATTTTTTTTTTTATGTGTGTCACCTCAGAACTCCGTCATTTATGAACCGATTTTGAATTTTTTTCAATCTTTTTCTATTCTTGTGCCAATTTTAGTTCACCTAAGCAAAAATTTTTAAATATATATGTACAATTATTGTTATTTTTGGAGGCGGTGTCCAAAAGTTATGTGAATTTCTCTATGCTGACACCGCCTCCAAAAATAACAATAATTGTACATATATATTTAAAATTTGAGTTAATAATACATTTAGTAACATTTTTTTGACATCAAATGCTTGATATGAAAAATCATACACATCTAGGGATGGGGATCGAACCCACGACCTCTGGCATTCTAGACCAATGCTCTACCAACTGAGCTACCTTTGATGTTATGGTAGTTCTATGCATATGATCTTTCACTATCATTTCTGATGCCATTGTATTATTAATTTTTGTTTATTTACTATTAACATATTTTCAAATTGTTTTTTTGTAAACTAGCGTCTATTTATTTCCATTGTTAGTATGGTTGCCTATCTTAGACCAATGCTCTACCAACTGAGCTACCTTTGATGTTATGGTAGTTCATTCTTTGATGTTATGATGTTATAGTGAAAGATCATATGCATAGAACTACCATAACATCAAAGGTAGCTCAGTTGGTAGAGCATTGGTCTAGAATGCCAGAGGTCGTGGGTTCGATCCCCATCCCTAGATGTGTATGATTTTTCATATCAAGCATTTGATGTCAAAAAAATGTTATCAATGTTCAGACATATTACTTAAATGTCAAAGTTAGTAAACGCTAGTCGCTTCCGTTGGTATAGTATAACCGAAAGGCAACCATACTAACAATGGAAATAAATAGACGCTAGTTTACAAAAAAACAATTTGAAAATATGTTAATAGTAAATAAACAAAAATTAATAATACAATGGCATCAGAAATGATAGTGAAAGATCATATGCATAGAACTACCATAACATCAAAGGTAGCTCAGTTGGTAGAGCATTGGTCTAGAATGCCAGAGGTCGTGGGTTCGATCCCCATCCCTAGATGTGTATGATTTTTCATATCAAGCATTTGATGTCAAAAAAATGTTATCAATGTTCAGACATATTACTTAAATGTCAAAGTTAGTAAACGCTAGTCGCTTCCGTTGGTATAATATAACCGAAAGGCAACCATACTAACAATGGAAATAAATAGACGCTAGTTTACAAAAAAACAATTTGAAAATACATTTAGTATATTATGAAATAAATATCGATAATAAAAAGAGATACAGATTTTACGAGGGTAATTTTAGGGTTATCAATTGTATGATGATCAAAAAGGTTTATTATTTGACCCAGTAATTGCAATTTTTCTCTATCTTGTGAGATTTAACCGATGTAATTTCCATGTTCTCATGTACCATGGGTTTAATGTAAAATCAGGGGAGAGTTACAATTGTAAATTTTTCGTTTAAGTGTCATCATACAGTAAGCAACTTTAGTTGTATAGCATAGACGACACGTGCCGACGTTCTTTGGTCGGGGTTGGTACGCTATGCCCAAACTATTGACATTCCATTCAATACATCATATAGGCAAAGACACCTAATAATATTTCATACGAGTCACCATCCGATGTGTTGAACTACACATATATATATATATATATATATATATATATATATATATATATATATATGTGTGTGCGTATGTACGAATATTTCCCTCGTGTCTGATGAAAACTTTTAACATTTGTTCATACATTTTTCAGTCATAGCGCAACGAATATTTCTCTCGTGTCTGATGAAAACTTTTAACATTTGTTCATACATTTTTTAATTAAATTAAATACTGATATGAAAAAATTAACTCGTCAACCAGGAATCGAACCTCGGGCCTCTGGATATCTAGTCCAGTGTGCTATCCATTACACCAAAGACGATTGTGTGTAACGGCCAATTTTTTCATATTATTCCAATTTTTTAAAATATATATTTTTTATATATTTATTAGACAGTACTGAACTTCTGTTGAAGTGAAATTTTTATTTAATATTTGTTTATTTGTGTATACTTTCGTGTCAACATACAAGTGTTTGTCCAAATTCCTTTCGGTTACGTATGACAAACTGTAGGAGGCTATAGCGTATACCCGACACATTTCATTGTCATTGAATTTATTAATTAAATAAAATACTGATATGAAAAAATTAACTCGTCAACCAGGAATCGAACCTCGGGCCTCTGGATATGTAGTCCAGTGTGCTATCCATTACACCAAAGACGATTGTGTGTAACGGCCAATTTTTTCATATTATTCCAATTTTTTTATATATATATTTTTTATATATTTATTAGACAGTACTGAACTTCTGTTGAAGTGAAATTTTTATTTAATATTTGTTTATTTGTGTATACTTTCGTGTCAACATACAAGTGTTTGTCCAAATTCCTTTCGGTTACGTATGACAAACTGTAGGAGACTATAGCGTATACCCGACACATTTCATTGTCATTGAATTTATTAATTAAATTAAATACTGATATGAAAAAACTAACTCGTCAACCTGGAATCGAACCTCGGGCCTCTGGATATCTAGTCCAGTGTGCTATCCATTACACCAAAGACGATTGCGTGTAACGGCCAATTTTTTCATATTATTCCAATTTTTTAATATATATATTTTTTATATATTTATTAGACAGTACTGAACTTCTGTTGAAGTGAAATTTTTATTTAATATTTGTTTATTTGTGTATACTTTCGTGTCAACATACAAGTGTTTGTCCAAATTCCTTTCGGTTACGTATGACAAACTGTAGGAGACTATAGCGTATACCCGACACATTTCATTGTCATTGAATTTATTAATTTAATTAAATACTGATATGAAAAAATTAACTCGTCAACCAGGAATCGAACCTCGGGCCTCTGGATATCTAGTCCAGTGTGCTATCCATTACACCAAAGACGATTGTGTGTAACGGCCAATTTTTTCATATTATTCCAATTTTTTAATATATATATTTTTTATATATTTATTAGACAGTACTGAACTTCTGTTGAAGTGAAATTTTTATTTAATATTTGTTTATTTGTGTATACTTTCGTGTCAACATACAAGTGTTTGTCCAAATTCCTTTCGGTTACGTATGACAAACTGTAGGAGACTATAGCGTATACCCGACACATTTCATTGTCATTGAATTTATTAATTAAATTAAATACTGATATGAAAAAATTAACTCGTCAACCAGGAATCGAACCTCGGGCCTCTGGATATCTAGTCCAGTGTGCTATCCATTACACCAAAGACGATTGTGTGTAACGGCCAATTTTTTCATATTATTCCAATTTTTTAAAATATATATTTTTTATATATTTATTAGACAGTACTGAACTTCTGTTGAAGTGAAATTTTTATTTAATATTTGTTTATTTGTGTATACTTTCGTGTCAACATACAAGTGTTTGTCCAAATTCCTTTCGGTTACGTATGACAAACTGTAGGAGACTATAGCGTATACCCGACACATTTCATTGTCATTGAATTTATTAATTAAATTAAATACTGATATGAAAAAATTAACTCGTCAACCAGGAATCGAACCTCGGGCCTCTGGATATCTAGTCCAGTGTGCTATCCATTACACCAAAGACGATTGTGTGTAACGGCCAATTTTTTCATATTATTCCAATTTTTTAATATATATATTTTTTATATATTTATTAGACAGTACTGAACTTCTGTTGAAGTGAAATTTTTATTTAATATTTGTTTATTTGTGTATACTTTCGTGTCAACATACAAGTGTTTGTCCAAATTCCTTTCGGTTACGTATGACAAACTGTAGGAGACTATAGCGTATACCCGACACATTTCATTGTCATTGAATTTATTAATTAAATTAAATACTGATATGAAAAAACTAACTCGTCAACCTGGAATCGAACCTCGGGCCTCTGGATATCTAGTCCAGTGTGCTATCCATTACACCAAAGACGATTGCGTGTAACGGCCAATTTTTTCATATTATTCCAAATTTTTAATATATATATTTTTTATATATTTATTAGACAGTACTGAACTTCTGTTGAAGTGAAATTTTTATTTAATATTTGTTTATTTGTGTATACTTTCGTGTCAACATACAAGTGTTTGTCCAAATTCCTTTCGGTTACGTATGACAAACTGTAGGAGACTATAGCGTATACCCGACACATTTCATTGTCATTGAATTTATTAATTAAATTAAATACTGATATGAAAAAATTAACTCGTCAACCAGGAATCGAACCTCGGGCCTCTGGATATCTAGTCCAGTGTGCTATCCATCACACTAAAGACGATTGTGTGTAACGGACAATTTTTTCATATTATTCCAATTTTTTAATATATATATTTTTTATATATTTATTAGACAGTACTGAACTTCTGTAGAAGTGAAATTTTTATTTAATATTTGTTTATTTGTGTATAGTTTCGTGTCAACATACAAGTGTTTGTCCAAATTCCTTTCGGTTACGTATGACAAACTGTAGGAGACTATAGCGTATACCCGACACATTTCATTGTCATTGAATTTATTAATTAAATTAAATACTGATATGAAAAAACTAACTCGTCAACCTGGAATCGAACCTCGGGCCTCTGGATATCTAGTCCAGTGTGCTATCCATTACACCAAAGACGATTGCGTGTAACGGCCAATTTTTTCATATTATTCCAATTTTTTAATATATATTTTTTATATATTTATTAGACCGTACTGAACTTCTGTTGAAGTGAAATTTTTATTTAATATTTGTTTATTTGTGTATACTTTCGTGTCAACATACAAGTGTTTGTCCTAATTCCTTTCGGTTACGTATGACAAACTGTAGGAGACTATAGCGTATACCCGACACATTTTATTGTCATTGAATTTATTAATTAAATAAAATACTGATATGAAAAAATTAACTCGTCAACCAGGAATCGAACCTCGGGCCTCTGGATATCTAGTCCAGTGTGCTATCAATTACACCAAAGACGATTGTGTGTAACGGCCAATTTTTTCATATTATTCCAATTTTTTAATATATATATTTTTTATATATTTATTAGACAGTACTGAACTTCTGTTGAAGTGAAATTTTTATTTAATATTTGTTTATTTGTGTATACTTTCGTGTCAACATACAAGTGTTGGTCCAAATTCCTTTCGGTTACGTATGACAAACTGTAGGAGACTATAGCGTATACCCGACACATTTCATTGTCATTGAATTTATTAATTAAATTAAATACTGATATGAAAAAATTAACTCGTCAACCAGGAATCGAACCTCGGGCCTCTGGATATCTAGTCCAGTGTGCTATCCATTACACCAAAGACGATTGTGTGTAACGGCCAATTTTTTCATATTATTCCAATTTTTTAAAATATATATTTTTTATATATTTATTAGACAGTATATCAACTTCTGTTGAAGTGAAATTTTTATTTAATATTTGTTTATTTGTGTATACTTTCGTGTCAACATACAAGTGTTTGTCCAAATTCCTTTCGGTTACGTATGACAAACTGTAGGAGACTATAGCGTATACCCGACACATTTCATTGTCATTGAATTTATTAATTAAATTAAATACTGATATGAAAAAATTAACTCGTCAACCAGGAATCGAACCTCGGGCCTCTGGATATCTAGTCCAGTGTGCTATCCATTACACCAAAGACGATTGTGTGTAACGGCCAATTTTTTCATATTTTTCCAATTTTTTAATATATATATTTTTTATATATTTATTAGACAGTACTGAACTTCTGTTGAAGTGAAATTTTTATTTAATATTTGTTTATTTGTGTATACTTTCGTGTCAACATACAAGTGTTTGTCCAAATTCCTCTCGGTTACGTATGACAAACTGTAGGAGACTATAGCGTATACCCGACACATTTCATTGTCATTGAATTTATTAATTAAATTAAATACTGATATGAATAAATTAACTCGTCAACCAGGAATCGAACCTCGGGCCTCTGGATATCTAGTCCAGTGTGCTATCCATTACACCAAAGACGATTGTGTGTAACGGCCAATTTTTTCATATTATTCCAATTTCTTAATATATATATATACATTTTATATATTTATTAGACAGTACTGAACTTCTGTTGAAGTGAAATTTTTATTTAATATTTGTTTATTTGTGTATACTTTCGTGTCAACATACAAGTGTTTGTCCAAATTCCTTTCGGTTACGTATGACAAACTGTAGGAGACTATAGCGTATACCCGACACATTTCATTGTCATTGAATTTATTAATTAAATTAAATACTGATATGAATAAATTAACTCGTCAACCAGGAATCGAACCTCGGGCCTCTGGATTTCTAGTCCAGTGTGCTATCCATTACACCAAAGACGATTGTGTGTAAGGGCCAATTTTTTCATATTATTCCAATTTTTTAATATATATATTTTTTATATATTTATTAGACAGTACTGAACTTCTGTTGAAGTGAAATTTTTATTTAATATTTGTTTATTTGTGTATACTTTCGTGTCAACATACAAGTGTTTGTCCAAATTCCTTTCGGTTACGTATGACAAACTTAGGAGACTATAGCGTATACCCGACACATTTTATTGTCATTGAATTTATTAATTAAATAAAATACTGATATGAAAAAATTAACTCGTCAACCAGGAATCGAACCTCGGGCCTCTGGATATCTAGTCCAGTGTGCTATCCATTACACCAAAGACGATTGTGTGTAACGGCCAATTTTTTCATATTATTCCAATTTTTTTATATATATATTTTTTATATATTTATTAGACAGTACTGAACTTCTGTTGAAGTGAAATTTTTATTTAATATTTGTTTATTTGTGTATACTTTCGTGTCAACATACAAGTGTTGGTCCAAATTCCTTTCGGTTACGTATGACAAACTGTTGGAGACGATAGCGTATACCCGACACATTTCATTGTCATTGAATTTATTAATTAAATTAAATACTGATATGAAAAAATTAACTCGTCAACCAGGAATCGAACCTCGGGCCTCTGGATATCTAGTCCAGTGTGCTATCCATTACACCAAAGACGATTGTGTGTAACGGCCAATTTTTTCATATTATTCCAATTTTTTTATATATATATTTTTTATATATTTATTAGACAGTACTGAACTTCTGTTGAAGTGAAATTTTTATTTAATATTTGTTTATTTGTGTATACTTTCGTGTCAACATACAAGTGTTTGTCCAAATTCCTTTCGGTTACGTATGACAAACTGTAGGAGGCTATAGCGTATACCCGACACATTTCATTGTCATTGAATTTATTAATTAAATAAAATACTGATATGAAAAAATTAACTCGTCAACCAGGAATCGAACCTCGGGCCTCTGGATATCTAGTCCAGTGTGCTATCCATTACACCAAAGACGATTGTGTGTAACGGCCAATTTTTTCATATTATTCCAATTTCTTAATATATATATATATATTTTATATATTTATTAGACAGTACTGAACTTCTGTTGAAGTGAAATTTTTATTTAATATTTGTTTATTTGTGTATACTTTCGTGTCAACATACAAGTGTTTGTCCAAATTCCTTTCGGTTACGTATGACAAACTGTAGGAGACTATAGCGTATACCCGACACATTTCATTGTCATTGAATTTATTAATTAAATTAAATACTGATATGAATAAATTAACTCGTCAACCAGGAATCGAACCTCGGGCCTCTGGATATCTAGTCCAGTGTGCTATCCATTATACCAAAGACGATTGTGTGTAAGGGCCAATTTTTTCATATTATTCCAATTTTTTAATATATATATTTTTAATATATTTATTAGACAGTACTGAACTTCTGTTGAAGTGAAATTTTTATTTAATATTTGTTTATTTGTGTATACTTTCGTGTCAACATACAAGTGTTTGTCCAAATTCCTTTCGGTTTCGTATGACAAACTGTAGGAGACTATAGCGTATACCCGACACATTTCATTGTCATTGAATTTATTAATTAAATTAAATACTGATATGAAAAAACTAACTCGTCAACCTGGAATCGAACCTCGGGCCTCTGGATATCTAGTCCAGTGTGCTATCCATTACACCAAAGACGATTGTGTGTAACGGCCAATTTTTTCATATTATTCCAATTTTTTAATATATATATTTTTTATATATTTATTAGACAGTACTGAACTTCTGTTGAAGTGAAATTTTTATTTAATATTTGTTTATTTGTGTATACTTTCGTGTCAACATACAAGTGTTTGTCCAAATTCCTTTCCGTTACGTATGACAAACTGTAGGAGACTATAGCGTATACCCGACACATTTCATTGTCATTGAACTTATTAATTAAATTAAATACTGATATGAAAAAATTAACTCGTCAACCAGGAATCGAACCTCGGGCCTCTGGATATCTAGTCCAGTGTGCTATCCATTACACCAAAGACGATTGTGTGTAACGGCCAATTTTTTCATATTATTCCAATTTTTTAATATATATATTTTTTATATATTTATTAGACAGTACTGAACTTCTGTTGAAGTGAAATTTTTATTTAATATTTGTTTATTTGTGTTTACTTTCGTGTCAACATACAAGTGTTTGTCCAAATTCCTTTCGGTTACGTATGACAAACTGTAGGAGACTATAGCGTATACCCGACACATTTCATTGTCATTGAATTTATTAATTAAATTAAATACTGATATGAAAAAATTAACTCGTCAACCAGGAATCGAACCTCGGGCCTCTGGATCTAGTCCAGTGTGCTATCCATTACACCAAAGACGATTGTGTGTAACGGCCAATTTTTTCATATTATTCCAATTTTTTAATATATATATTTTTTATTTATTTATTAGACAGTACTGAACTTCTGTTGAAGTGAAATTTTTATTTAATATTTGTTTATTTGTGTATACTTTCGTGTCAACATACAAGTGTTTGTCCAAATTCCTTTCGATTACGTATGACAAACTGTAGGAGACTATAGCGTATACCCGACACATTTCATTGTCATTGAATTTATTAATTAAATTAAATACTGATATGAAAAAATTAACTCGTCAACCAGGAATCGAACCTCGGGCCTCTGGATATCTAGTCCAGTGTGCTATCCATTACACCACAGACGATTGTGTGTAACGGCCAATTTTTTCATATTATTCCAATTTTTTAATATATATATTTTTTATATATTTATTAGACAGTACTGAACTTCTGTTGAAGTGAAATTTTTATTTAATATTTGTTTATTTGTGTTTACTTTCGTGTCAACATACAAGTGTTTGTCCAAATTCCTTTCGGTTACGTATGATAAACTGTAGGAGACTATAGCGTATACCCGACACATTTCATTGTCATTGAATTTATTAATTAAATTAAATACTGATATGAAAAAATTAACTCGTCAACCAGGAATCGAACCTCGGGCCTCTGGATATCTATTACAATTTATTATATTATCATACATTTTTTAGTCATAGCGCAAGAACAAATGTTAAAAGTTTTCATCAGACACATATATATATTAATAAGTTTAAACTGTTTTTTTATGCTTGCGCATAAAATTTGTTTTTCGCTTTTAGCAAGTTCAAAATGACCTCCTTTTTGGTTCTATTAGTAAAAGTATTTCGTGCGGTTCAATTCGTTTTTTAACAAAGCAAGAAAATCGTTTTGTTAGATTTCTAAACTCGCGACAACATAATGAATCTGTGTAAAAGTTTTAAACTTCTTTTCATTTCGTTTTCAATATTAAAATAGGTGTATTAAAGTGTCTCATCATTATTCTAAATTAACCATTTCTTTGCCAAATAATTTGTATCTCAATCTAATCAACAACATAAAATTTTGTACTGCGTGTAACAGCACGTGTCGAACGTGATAATAACTTCAGTGCTAATTTTAATCCTATTAAATCCTGGTCATCCTTAACTTTACCTAAATTACATTGTGGTTTTGGATTCTGAACGCAGTAAAGCGACAAGTAAGTACAAAATTTACTCCCTAATATACAGTCCACTAAATCGATTACAGGGCAGCGTTGCGGCCTATTAATTGAACGCACAATTTTTTGGTTCATCGAACCGAATATTCTGTTTTGTACCGGAAATTTTGGCAAATTTCGTATCTCGTGTGGTATTACTTTGTTTCAAGTAATTTTAATTTCTCGTCAAATTATTGAGCCTAGATTTAATCACAAAATCTGTACTCAAGTTTTGTTTTTTCTTACTCGTAAGGTATTATTCTGTACATGCGATAATACCATCGTCTCGGTAAAATATTCATTTTTAAATATTTAATATTTTTCAATATCTTACCAAAAAACCTGAAACACGTGGTAATAAAACATTGTTTTTTTGTCGATATTATCATTGTAAACACTTTATAATACACCTTTTTTAACTTTTTCTAATTGTATTTTCAATATAATTTATTTCGTTCAGAAGATATTTCGCGGTGTTCTAATATTTCCTTAAGTAATAGCACTGTAGTGAAAGTCCGATGTGTCCCTTAAACTCGGCCTTACGCACTACCGTGCTCTAGATTAAAAAAATATATTTTTGTTCAAAATTATATGCCATTTTTGAAGTTCAACAATATTCATTTTTAATTTGTTTAATTTATTTAATTTTTCGTGAACATAGATTTTCAATTTTTTCTTTATAATGGATAATTTACAAGGTTTAGTTCATTTGGGTAACTCGCCCGAATCAATTAAATTGACACTCACAGCGCAGCGGGAGTCCATTTTTGCTCAAGCAACTTACATGGCCGATACGATCAAAAATTTAACGGCAGACGGCTTCATACAAGCTCAGGTGCTTGTTGAAACTTTAACCGATTTAATTCAACAACACGATCATTGTAAATCTAATATACTTAAATTTAATGCTACACAAGAGAAGCGAAAAATGATTGAACACATTCAAGCTCAAATATCTTTCAACCAACTCGTTTTCTTGGAAACGACTCATCATAGTGAGTTGGAGACGTTACAACCCGATAAGATTTCTCACAATGATGATGCTTAACCAAACGTAGCTACAACCAGTCACGATTTCTCTATCCCCCTCAAAGCTTTACCCACATTTTCTGGTGAAATCGAGCATTGGCTCGAATTCATTTCAATTTTCGACCCACTAATTCACGAAAAACCTTTCGACAAACTAATTAAATTTCGATATCTCAAAACTTCACTTAATACGATAGTTTACGATTAAGATACCACAATAAAAGTCGTATCGCAAATTTTTATTTGCAACAGATTTTAAATTTCAAAACACTCGTTAATGTTAATTCGAACACTCTTAACAATTTTCTGAGAATACACGAAGCAGCTGTCAATTCCATGCGTTCGAAGGATTTTCCAGATTTAACTGATTTTTTATTATTTTCGCTTATGTTAAACAATTTGGATTCTTTGACAAGAAAAGAATTCGAATTAAGACATTGTACCAAGAAGGTGCCAACTTTCATCGACTTGATCAATTTCGTTACTGCACAACTGCGTTCAATGGAGTTGCAGCCTTCCTCTTCTCGTTCTCAGCCTTCCTCTTCTCGTTCTTTAAATTCATTTATTCAATCAAAGTCAATGAAGCCTAAGGCCTTTGTTATCAATATATTGCCTATTAAGTCAAAAAATTCGTCGTCTCCCTCAAATTCTCAGAGGATTGTTAGGTGTGTTCATTGTCAAGGTGAGCATTATTTCTCGAAATGTCCATCATTTCTTAAACTCAGTCTGTCAGACAAATATAAATTTCTACGCCGAAAATATAGGTGCTTCAATTGTTTGGTTAAATATGCCAGGTGTGTGGTACAAACAGCCATCATTCCGTGTTACATCCTCCTGCCTCTGCTCAGCCAGTGGGTAGTGCCTCTCGTTTCTCTTTGTCCGTACCTCCCCCGTTTGATTCAACAGATGCAACCCTGTTGAATAATTCTCAAGTGCTCTCATGCACCTCTCACTCTCAGGACACGCAAGGTGTCTTGTTGGCCCAGGTACTCATTCTGGACAGAAGTGGCAATCACTATTCTGTCCGTGCGTTAGTGGAACCCGGTTCACAGGTCTCTATTATTTCGTTAGCGTGCTGTCGTGTATTGGGTTTGCCGATCAAACCCACCTCTATCAAAATTTCAGGCATTGGTTCATCAGCAGCCAATTGCCAGGGCACAATCAAGTGTCAACTCAAATCGAAATATTCAGATACTTCGATTCCAGATTCTGCGTATGTCATGTCTTCTATTTCGTCTAACTTGCCTACAATTGTGGACCGGAGACGCTCAGCTTATTCGAGGCAATCCTTCAGCTATTAATAGCATTTTTGGCTGGTTAATCATTGGTCCCGTACCAGTTAATACCACATCTCGGTCCCTATTCCGTCGGATCCGCACGATGCGCTTGCCGAACGACATTTTCAGCACACGCATACCCGGGTCGAGACCGGTCGATATGTAGTGACCCTGCATTTTAGTACCTCAACTGTTCCTATTTTGTATAATCAGGAACGCTCGCGTTTATCTTTTCTCAGTTTGGAGAAAAAACTGTCCAAATCAAAAGAAAAATTGTCCGCATATACTCAATTTATGGATTAGTATATTTCCCTCAATCACATGACCATTGCCTCAAACCCCTCTACGTACGTGATTTCACATCACTATGTACTTAAAGATTCTAGTACCACCACGAAATTGCGTGCGGTATTTAATGCATCCGATTTGGATCCACATAAACAGTCCTTGAACGCATTATTATATTACAAGGTCCCAAACTACAACGGGACATTGCAGATATTTTAATGTCGTTTCAATGCTATCGCCTTGTGTACCGACATAAAAATGATAAATTCAGCATATTTATTATCGCCCTACACCATCCTTAGAAATATTGGAGTATGAATTAAACACAGTCACTTACGGCCTCACTCCATCTGCTTTTCTTGCGCAACGCTGCATATAACAGCTTGTTCGAGATGAAGGTCAACCATTTCCCATGGCCAGTGACGCTCTTATATCCAATACTTACGTTGATGACGTTATCACTGGTGCATCATCCATCACACAGGCTAAGCAAAATGCGCAAAGGTGGTTTTAAACTACGTAAATAGGCCAGTAGTGACCCTAACGTGCTAGCTGACATACCGTCGGAACATTTGGAAACTCCTCTCATCTTCGAAACTGAAGCTACTTTTAAAATTATTGGATTGCTATGGGACCCTAGTTCGGATTGTTTCATCTTTCGTTCGAAATCATTTCCCGTAGTGAACAATAAACGTACACTGTTGTCTTATCTCGCTGGTAATTATGATCCTGTCGGAATTCTCGCTCTTGTCACTTTCGGCATGAAGTGCATTTTACCACAATTGTGGTTGGACAACTGCGATTGGGTTACTCCGGTCTCAAATCGTATCAACGAATTGTGGACTGCTTACCATGAGCAAATGAATACTGTATCGTCATTACGTATTCCACGTTACATTCTCCCGAATTCTAACCCCGTCATGTGGTTAGCAGGCTTTTGTGATGCAAGTCAAGTTGGTTATGCTGCAGCGTTATATTTATGCTGTCAAGCCGGTTCGACCATTGTATCACATTTGCTCAAGGCAAAAACCAAGGTAGCTCCTCTTCAGACATTCACAATTCCTAGACTGGAATTGTGTGGAGCTTTGCTTCTGAGCAAACTCCTTTCCTCTCTTAGAGCTTCAATGCCACAATTGTTTTCCCTACCTCCTCGTTTGTTTACCGATGCACAAATCGTTTTCTTTGTTCAAACACATTTCCTCATTTGCTAAAGATTTAGCAAATGAGGAAAGATGTAACAAATCGCGTCGTTACCATCAATGACCTAACCAAGGGTTCAATTTCGTCACACGTGGCCTCGGACATAAATCCAGCGGATATCGCTTCACGAGGGTTGACTCAAGAATTTTCCGAACCAACTTATAATAAACTTTGGTTTCACGTACCCTCATTCATTACTCAACCCTTAGAATCGTGGCCCCTTCCTTTCGTTATCAACCTCAAAAAACGTACCGGTTTTGCTGGAATTCAAACCCATGGTCATGTCCGTCTGTCTCAATCCTCTTCAAAATCTTGTCGACTTCCTTTCTCGATTCTCATCTTGGCGACGTCTGCAGCGTGTGTTTGCTTGGGTTCAACGCTTTTTTTAACCAATTTAAAGCCCACGTGCTACATTCTTCTCCTCTTTCCGATCCGTTGACCGTGTCTGAATAGAATTCCGCTATAAATTCAATAGATTTCGCAACACAGCAGTCCCATTTCTCGTTAGAACTCAAAGAACTCACTTCTGGTAACCTCTCAAGGGCCACTTAGCCCAATTATCTCCTCATATCGATGCCCTCAAGCTTTTCAGAGTGGGCGGTCGCCTTGACCATTCTCATTTGTCTCCGGATGCCAAGCATCGTTTATTGTTGCCCAAGTCGGCATACATCTCCAAATTGCTGTGTAGACATTTTCACCTCCTCACTTTACAATCGGGTCCCAGAGCCGTCCAAGCAGCTATTCAGTCCATTATTGGATTCCGGGACTAAGTACTCTCGTAAGAAAGGTCATTCGCAATTGTACGACCTGTTACCGTTTTCGGGCCGTAGCAAACACCCCTCAAATGGCCGCATTGCTTGAGGTTCGTGGAACTCCCTCTGGACCTTTTTTACACACTGGCGTTGATTTTGCAGGCCCATTTCCCGTAAAATCAGGCAATCCTCGAAAACCCTTGCTTACAAAGGGTTATCTTTGTATTTTTGTGTGTTTCGCCACGAAAAGTGTCCACCTCGAATTCGCCTCAGAGCTTTCAACTGAGACATTTCTCGCCACACTTGACCGTTTCTTAGATCAGACTCGTAACTTTCTCGGCGCTTCACGCAATTATGCGAAATTTCTACCTTTCTAACTCGTGAACGGACTAGAATTTCGGATCATCTTGCCCTTCGTCTCATTCTGTGGAATTTTAATCCTCCCTATGCCCCCCATTTTGGTGGTTTGTGGGAAGCCGCGGTTAAATCGGCCATATATATATATATATATATATTTATATATATATATATATATATACATATATATATATATATATATATATATATATATTTATATATATATATATATATATATATATATATATATATATATATATATATATATACGAATATTTCTCTAGTGGCTGATGAAAACTTTTAACATTTGCTCTTGTGCTATGACTGACAAATGTATGCTAAAAATGTTCATTTCGGTACTATTTTGCGCCCGTAATAATTTCATGAACAGTTTTATGCCTAAATATCGTCTATCGTTGACCTAATCATAGTTCAACACATCGCATGGTGACTTGTATGAAAAACTAGCAGGTGTCTTTGCCTATATGATGTATTGAATGGGACGTGTCAATAGTTTGGGCATATATTGGCGTGACTTCAAATTTATCGGAGTTTAAAATAAATTCCAAAGTCCAACAATACCTTATTGTCATCGGTCGCCAACTTTTTTTATTTATAGTCAATAACAAGTAAATGACTTACTCGTTCCAACTTATTATTCTACCAGCGTTTCAACTTTAATTTACTTAATACTTCTTTGAATCCAAAATATTCTTATTGTTGTACTGACTTATTTGTTAAAAATAATAATCCAAAAAATTCACTTAATCAATTTTTATTAATTTCAAACGTATTATTAACAGTATAGTTTCTTGCCAAACATTTAATTTACATTATAAATCGTTAAAAATTTATATGATTTTTTCTATTACAAATATGACAAATAATCAATATTAATAAAATACAATAATAAATTTCATGAATCTGCAAAAATCCTTTAAAAGTATTATTTTATTTTATAAAGTAAATGACAGGAAATCGACTTCCGTCAATCCTCCCTTGTTAGAGAAAGGCTAGGGTCTGAAAGGTCTTAGATCTTTCTTGGGCTTTGTTCCTGGGGTCATGGTTTGATAATCTGGTGATTAATTCTGACTCGGGATAATTGCATATTTATTTTCTTCTGGATTTGGAGTGCTTGCCTGAGTGTTTATTATTACATTGATTGAAGATTTTGATGCAGGGTATAGTTGTGCAGCTATTGTTTTTTCCAGAGAAACAACATAAGATGAGTGATTCCACATTTCCAAAGTCCTAATAATGAAATTAAAAATGTTATTAAAAATGCGGTGAGTTTAAGCGAAAACCAGTTTGAAGTTGAGAAACTATGTGCAAGGAATTCTACATGTTCTTGAATTTCTTCGTTTTGCTTTTGGTCCGTTTCGATTAGTTTATCGTTATTGATGTGAAATTTTTCCAATGAATTGTACGAAGTTGAATTGGTAGAATATGATTTATGCGTTTGTTGTAATGAAAATTATTGAGATTAATTTTTTTGATCCAACACACATTTTAATAGAAAAATATTAAGTAAGATATTATGCAAAATATTTAACAAAACAATATTTTTCTCCTTGCAAAAAGAAGGAGCTTTTTTTTTTGAAAGTACAAAAAGAAAATAATATAGCTCGATTTATTTTTTTTCTTAAACTAAGTTTTTTTTTTAAGTCGAAAATTGAGAAAAGATTAATAGATGCTTTTGATTTAAAGTTTTTCTATTTTAAAAAAAAATCAAAAATTGAAAAAAAAATTATTACATATAATTTAATTTTAATCAAAAGTCATACAAATTGAATGTTTTTCAAAATAACATAAATAGATCACAAATAAAAAAATTTGTAAAAACAAGATAGTTTTTGTAAAACAAATAAACAAAAGTAAGCTAGCTTACAGTAATGAATGTATAATAAAATTTGTGTATTGATTTTGAGTTCACACTGGCCGTGTTCGTTAAGTCGCTAGTTGAATATCAACCAAGCGGGGTATGACTATGGGTCAAACCCAAGGAGAGGTATAATTTTTAATTAATTTCATATATAATCTGAACACTCCGACTACGTCCATGGGTGTTGATATACTAAAATATTCTAGAAGCCTCCATGCGAAAATATATTGTCAAAAACAAAATATTTATTCAAAAAAAAAAAACAATCATATTCTAGAACGACCCATGGCGGGTATATAAACCGTGACCAGTGTCGATTCAAATCAGTTTTAAAATCGTGTCTGATGAGTTTTTAAATCGATCATTGTGCGATTAGTATCAAAGTTTAATATTGACTATTAGTATCAAAGTTGAAATCAAGTATTGTTTGATTAGTATCAAAGTATATAATTGTTACCCAGTTCAGATCAAGTTAAAGTTGGAATTTGTACAAGTAATTTGATCAAGTAATTCAAAGTTTGACATTGTGTGAAAAAAATTAAAATAATTGTTGAAAAGAAATTGGATAATCATTTTTTTTAAGCAATAAAAATCAGGTTTTTTTTTGTTTCGTAAAAACTTGTGTTTAATTTAATTTTTTTTTCTTTTCTTTAAACAAAAACGTGCGTGTTGTTCCAATTACAAAATATTTAGTAATATCTTTCACTAATATATTTTTGTTTGTTTTTGTCGAGTATCTGAATCATTGCAGGTTCGGGCAGCGCTCCTTTGAGGATAAAGAGAGCCAGGATACCGCGACACGTTGAGTTTTGTTTCTACAAATTTCGCAGTATTCTAATTTTAAATTTGGAATGAAATCTGTGAAGTTTCTTGATAAGATAATTTTGTTTGTTGATATTTCCATAGTTTTTGATTTAGCTTGACATGAATTTGGCAATGTTAATTTTTTATTTCTTTGTGGAAAATTTTTGTTAATGTTTCGTTGCAAAGTATAATTTTACTGGATTTGAACTGAATAGTAACCATTGATTATCATGAATTTGTTGATATATTTCTTGTTTTGCGTAATATTTTATAACATTACATTCCATTGGCATCTTGTGAGTTGTAGTTTCAAATAGCTGTGTTTCACAATCTTCTGATTTGTTTTTGTATATTATTTGTTTTTTACATAAAAATTGGTACTTTTGGTATTCTTTACAATCATCAAGGGTTTTTGACAATGAAGTATGCAATCGATCTTTGCTTGTGAACAGAAAGGGTCTATTTATTTGTATGATTTGGTAGAGGTTATTTATCAAAGGATCTGGTTGTGGTAAAGGGTATATGTGGTAAAGTGTAAATTCGTCAAGTTGTACTAATGGAATTTTTATATTTATTATAATAGGGCCTACAAACGAGCAACATTGAACAGCAACATTGTGCAGCAACCTAGTATGTTGCAAATGTGTATAGTGGTTGCGGTTGCAGCAACAAAAAACATGTCCTTGAACGGTTGCTGTAAAAATAAAAATTATTTGATATTTTGTAGGAGGAGTTAAATGTTCATATACAAATTGGCCATATTATCTGAAATGTTATGGTTTCCTAATATTTTATTATGTTTTATTACCTATATTGGTTACAATTTACATTATATGTGGTAAAGTGTAAATTCGTCAAGTTGTACTAATGGAATTTTTATATTTATTATAATAGGGCCTACAAACGTGCAACATTGAACAGCAACATTGTGCAGCAACCTAGTATATTGCAAATGTGTATAGTGGTTGCAGCAACAAAAAACATGTCCTTGAACGGTTGCTGTAAAAATAAAAATTATTTGATATTTTGTAGGAGTTAAATGTTCATATACAAATTGGCCATATTATCTGAAATGTTATGCTTTCCTAATATTTTATTTTGTTTTATTACCTATATTGGTTACAATTTACATTATATATATAATATATACAGTGTGTCTACTTAAGTTGGCTCCATATGGAAAACTTTTTTATTATAAGGTTTACGAAAAAAAATTATCCTTTATAAAAATCTCTGCTTTCGAAAATATTAACATGCAGCTATTTACTTTTGACATCGAATGTACAGGGTGTGCAGAAATTGAAAAAGTTCGATAGGAATTTTTTTTCCACTTCAATTTTAAATTAAATTTTGCAAATCCTACTTATAAAACACGTTATCTGTTATTATAATTAACCAGTCATCGTACTTCAAATGTTTATTTGCTGATATGAAACATTTAATGAATGATATGTAATAAAATAATGAATACAGAACATTTATTTTTCATACATTACATTACAAATACAATTATTATTGTTGACGTAAGTAACAACAGTTATCTTCAGTTCGTTTTTGCCTAAACGTATCCACCTTCGCGTTCCATACATGTAATTGTTCTTTTACAAAATTCTTTAAATCCACTCCTACATATCTCGGAAGTGATTTTGTGAACCGTTTCCCGTATAATCTGTTCTATATGGTCTACATTTAGAACAAAAATATACAAAATTTAATTTAAAATTGAAGTGGTCAAAACATTCCAATCGAACTTTTTCAATTTTTAGACACCCTATACCTTTGATGTCAAAAGTGAATAGCTGAATATTAATATTTTTGAATGCATAGATTTTTTTAAAGAATAACTTTTTTTCATAAACCTTATAATAAAAAAGTTTTCTATATGGAGCCAACTTAAGTAGACACACTGTACATATACACTTTATTATTTGTATAGAATATAGATATTATCCAACACTAGTTTTACTAGAGATACATACATATAAATAAACTATACAAATTAAATGAGATAGATAGAGACAAGATGAGAAATGATTGAATTTTTATGACTAGAGTCATAAATTAATTAAATTAAATTTTATTATCCCAAACTTTGGTTGCAACGTCTGTACTGAAAATATTTTATAGGCGGAGTTCAATGTTGCTGCAACAATGTTCTTCGTCTATTCTGTAGTTAAGAGTTTGTTTTAAGTTTAAGAGTTCTAAATCAATTATTTTGTAATAGTATTCAATATTACAGTATAAAGGTTCAAATGGTAAATTTAAATTTCTAGCATTTTGTAATTCTTTTATTAATGTTCGGGGGGGGGGGGGTAGTATGTCAAAATTAACTAAATTGTGTCCAGCTAATGTAATTGATTGTTCAAAGTTGTCAAGATGAGATTTGATTAAAGATAAACTTTCTTTCAATAAAATTTCGATTTGATTCAAAAGTAATATTTGTTTATTTTCTTCTATTCTATCTGTGTTACCGTTTGTTTTCAATATTATTTCATTCATTTTATTTTCGATAAGACGTAACTGTTTTTGAGTTTTATTTACTTGAGTTAAACTATCTGTTATGATTCTAACTTGACTTTGAAGAATTTTGTTTACATCATTTTGTTCTTTAACTAACTTATTGACATTGTTGAATAAAAATTCTGAATCTGTGGCATCTGGATTACCAGTGAGTTTATGCCATATGTTACCTATTGCGTCAAACCATCCGTGTTCGTAACGAATTTCGCGTTTTTTACGTTGGGTTTGGAAATAACTATTTTCTAAATCTTTAAACCTATCATAATATTCATTGGTTTCCAATTTAAATTTTTTTAAATATAATTTTTAAATGTAATTAAGCAGTTATGAGCATAATTTTCTTTGAGTTTGTAAAAATTTGGGTAATGAATCTAATAAATTTTCTATAAAACTAATATCATAATAATGTACTAGGTTTAGATAATTTTTTATAATTTTTGCTTCTCCAATGTGATTGAAGTAAACGCCGTTTGATTTAATTGTCTCGACTTGTACCTGCTGTTGGCTCATCGTTATGCGTATTAACAGTATCAGTGAGAGGATCAGAATCATCTGAAAGGAAGATTTTCAGATGTTTAACATGTATCAATCTATTTTTCCGTTTGTAAGATGGGTCTAATAAAGCTACATGCTTTTCATCCCATGTTTTGAGAATGACATGAGGTCCTAAATATTTTTGTCGTAGTGATTTGTTTTTTGCGTTTCGATTCATCTCATCGCGTACTGACACTTTATCACCTTTTTTCAATGTAATGTTAGGGTTGTTAATTTTTTGTTCCTTATTTTTATTATGGACTATATTTGTGCGCGCGTTTCTTCTTAATAAATCCATTTTATTTGACACGTTTTGAGCTAAGTGATCATAAGTAGATAATTTAGTTTTACCACTAATTAGTTTTTCACCAAATACTAGCTCGTATGGGGTAAATTTTGTGTGTCTATTTTCGGTAGTGTTATATGAATAAACTGCAAGGTTGTCATAATAGTTAATCGTTTAAATTGTTATTAACATAGCTCCTAAAATATGATTTTAATTCTTGGTGGCTTCTTTCTATGCTACCATTTGATTCGGGATTGTTAAAGGTAGTTAGTTTGTGTTTGATGGAGAGAAGTTTATTTATTTCTTTTACAGTTTGGTTAATGAAATTTGTACCATTGTCTGTAAGAATGGATGTAGGAAATCCATATTTGGTACAATGTTCCAATAATTTGATAGCTGTGAATTCTGCATTGCTTTCCGGTATAGAATACGCATTTAGAAATTTTGTTAAATTGTCTTGTATTGTCAGAATGTATCGATTGTTGGCATCAGTAATTGGGAAAGGACCCATTACATCTAGTGCAATCATTTCATTGAATTTAGTAGGGGTATCCGTGATTACTTGAGAGGGTTTAGTATTACGAGGAATTTTATTCTTTTGACAGATTTCACATGACTTAACATAATTTTCGACGTCGCGAGTTATTGTTTTCCAAAAGAATCTTTGCCAAACTTTTTTAATTGTGTTTTTCACACCTTTTTGACCTGCGAGTAGATCATCATGTGCTTCTTTTATTAATTTTTGTTGCTGTTCCTTATTTTTTATAATTTCTGTTTTAGAATGAATTATATTAATTTCAATATCCGTCTTTGAATAAAAGTAATAAATTAATTGTTTAAAACGATCTTCAGTTATATCAGAGTAAACTTGTGATAGATCGTAAACATATAACTGATCAGGTTTCGTAAGTTGAGTGTACTGAAATAGTGTATAAAAACATTCGAATAAATTATTTAATGTAGTTTCTTCATGAAATGTTTCTTTACAGGGTAGCACATAAATATTTTTATTTTCACTTATCAGAGTTTCAGTTTGATTTTTTACTAAATAAGCTGTTATATATGGCTCCAAAAAATATGAAAATTTATTATTATCTGATAAATCTACACTTATGGGTAAAATGAGATTATCGACATCTTCTAGAGGTAGGTTAACTTGATTATATATAATTGGTTCAACTAATTGTGCAACATATTCTCTGAAATTTTCGTACGTTTTTGTTTCTTGCAGATTGAGAATTTGTAGAACTGGTCTAGAGAGGTGATCCGCGTTTGTATTTATTATACCTGGCTTGTATAGTATTTCATAACTATATTCTTCGAGTTGTAACCGTCATCTTACAAGTTTTGAAGTGGGGTCTTTGCAATTCATAAGCCATTGAAGAGGTTTGTGGTCGCATCATATTTTAAATTTAGTGCCATAGAGATATTGTCAAAAATATTTTGTAGCATTTACGACAACTAAGAGCTCTTTTTCCGTAGTGGAGTAATTTTTCTCCGCATTGTTGAGAGTACGGCTATAATATGCTATAGGTAAATCTTTTTTATCATACTGCTGACTTAAAATCCCTGAGATACCAATATTTGAGGCATCTGTAGTTAAAATAAATTGTTTAGAAAAATCAGGGTATTTTAAAATGGGTTGTTTACTTAATAATGTTTTAAATAAATTGAAAGATTTTTCGCATTCATTTGTCCAGTTAAATTCAATTTCCTTATGAAGGAGATTTGTTAAAGGTTTTGCGATTTTTGTAAAATTTTCATTAAATTTCCTACAATAATTTATGAAACCTAAAAAGCGTTGAATATCTTTTACATTTTTTGGTGGTTTCATTTTTAATACGGCTTGAATTTTATTTTTACTGGGTTTTATCCCTTCACGCGTTAGTGTGTGTCCTAGATATTCGATTTCGTTTTTGAGAAATTCATACTTGTCTGGTTGAATTTTTAAATTATAAATTGATATTGTATGTAACACATTGCAAAGATTTTGATTATGTTCTTCTATTGATTTTCCGAAAATTATTATGTCATCGATGTAAACGAAACATTTTTTATTTAGTTTTGAGAGGGCCAAGTTTACCATTCTTTGAAAAGTGGCTGGTGCATTTTTTATTCCAAAAGGCATTCGGTTAATTTCAAAATGACCACCTGGTATGGTAAATGCAGTTTTCATTTTATCTTCTTCCCTAATTTGGATCTGATGAAATCCACTACTTAAGTGAATTGTACTGAAGTATTTAGCTCCGTTAAGTTTATGCAAAATGTGCTCTATATTCGGTAATGGATATTTGTCCTCAATTGTGACTTCGTTAAGCTTTCGATAGTCAATAACTATGCGCCAATTTTGAGTACCGGCAGCGTCAAGTTTTTTGGGGACCACCCAAATAGGAGATGAGAAAGGACTTTTACTTTCGCGTATTATGCCTTCAGACAGCATTTTTTGTGTTTGTTTTTGAACCTCTTGCACTTTGGACACTGAACACTTTGGAAAACGATAATTTTTAATATAGATTGGAGTAGGGTCCGTTAGTTTTATATTATGTTTGAGAATAGTAGTAGAAGTTAAATTTTCATTTTCATTTAAAAATAGTTTTGAATTTCCAAGACATATTTTTAAAATACAATTTTTTGAATTTGTGTTTAAATGATTTAGTCTAAGATTATTTAAAATAATTTTTTAAGTCCAAAGTAATATTTACTTGTGGTATTTTATAAAATTTTTTGAAATTGATTAAATTATTTCTTGGATTACAAGTAGCTTCGTAATGAGTTAAAAAGTCAATTCCAAGTATACCATCGGTAGGTAAACTGAATTTATTATTAACTACTTGAAATTTAAATGAAAAATAAAATGAATCTTTTATCAAGTTAATATTTGATGTACCTAGTCTAGAAATAATAGTTTTTTCAATTCCGGATAGTGGAATTTTTTCATTTTTGTCGATATTTTTTGCAAGTGCATTTTTTATAAGTGACACAGATGCGCCTGTATCAATTAAAAATGAGTAAACATGGTTATCGACTGTAAAATTTAATTTAGTTAATCTGACAGATTGATTGGTAACCTTGTAAATTGAGCTTCTTGTGGATCCAACTCTGTGCTCTCCAGGTTGGATTAATATGAGTTTAAAGAAGTTTCTAAGTTTGTGTCATTTATAATTTGATTTTGTGGTCGTGGCGGAGGCTGTGTCCGCAAACTATCGTTATATCTTTTTCTATGGCATTCTTCGATTGTATGCCCGCGATATTTACAATATGCGCATTTTTTTGAATTAGAATGATTATTAGAATAATTATTATTGTATTGTTGTGAATTACTGTTAAATTGTGAATTATTATTAAATTGTTTAGAATAATTAGATGAATCAGCTTCATTAATCTGAATTTGTTTTCTATGACAATCTTTAGTATTGTGAGTTTTATTTTTGCATGTCTTGCAATATTTTTCAATGCTATTATATGTTTTTAATAAATTTAATTCTTTAAACCTACATTCATACATTTGTGCTGTGGGTAAAATTTGTTCTCGAATTTGTGAGTCGAATGTTTAATCCATTAAATGTATCGCTATTTGTGAATTCATGTTTACTAAAAATTTATTTGCTAAAGATTTATCGGTATGTTTTTTGACAGCGTCATAAGAGATAGTATCAGTATGTTCCCGTAAAACTTTCAAATATTCTAATCTAAGTAAATTGAATTTTTCAAAATAACTGAATTGGTTTATTTAATTGTTGCTTGCAATTATTTATGTCGTTTTCGATTAAATATTGTGAGCGAATTTTAATATTATATTTACGTTTAATAATTGATTTAATTGTTTTTAAATCAATTGTTGAAATCTCATCTTGCACTTCGATAGGTAATTTGTTAATTGCGAACATGAGTATTTCGTTTTGTAAGTAATGGGGTGCTACGCGTAATGTATTCCCTAATTGTGATATGAAATGAAGATATCCTTGATGTGTATTAACAAATAGATCAATCCATGGGGTGTAATTGAATGTTGGCATACGTCTGTAATTTGAGGAGGTCGTACCCGAACGACTTTCATTTGAACGACATTCATTAGAACGATGTTGATCGTCTGTCATTTCAGGTGCGCCCTGAAAATCTTCTTCCTCTTTTTTAATTAAAAAGTTCGTTTTAGAAAATTATTCAGTTATGCCAGGATAAGAACTGGAATGGTTCAAAAGTAAATGTTCAGTAACAGGAATAGATCGATCGCTACTTACGGTTGAGTTGCTGTTGATTGATTCCCTTGAACGGTATGAAACTTGGTTTCTCTCGGTTAAATTTAGACATGCGTTTCTGTTGCTGAAGTTCCACGAATTTCTTCAAGCTGCCCATCCAATCTTCAAAACACTTGATTTAACACCTGGTAATTGTGATGTGTCCTGTCACGGTCGCCAATTTTTGTCGTGACTTCAAATTTATCTGTGTTTAAAATTAATTCCAAAGTCCCACAATACCTTATTGTCATCGGTCGCCAACTTTTTTTATTTATAGTCAATAACAAGTAGATGACTTACTCGCTCCAACTTAATATTTTACCAGCGTTTCAACTTTAATTTACTTAATACCTCTTTGAATCCAAAATATTCTTATTGTTGTACTGACTTATTTGTTAAAAATAATAATCCAAAAAATTCACTTAATCAATTTTTATTAATTTCAAACGTATTATTAACAGTATAGTTTCTTGCCAAACATTAAATTTACATTATAAATCGTTACAAATTTATATGATTTTTTCTATTACAAATATGACAAATAATCAATATTAATAATATAATATAATAATAAATTTCATGAATCTGCAAAAATCCTTTAAAAGTAATATTTTATTTTATATTAAGTAAATGACAGGAAATCGACTTCCGTCTATATACATGTCGGAGTAGTAAATTTGTCAATAATCAATCAAATGTCAATTTATTCCAAACTGACAAACATAAATTTATTAATTAAATTAAATACTTATATGAAAAAATTAACTCGTCAACCAGGAATCGAACCTCGGACCTCTGGATAACTAGTCGAGTGAGCTTCCTCTACACCAAAGACGATTGTGATGTGACAGCCAACTTTTTCATATTATTCTAATTTATTATTTATATTACATAGTATTTACTTCTTTCTGAAGTGATTTGTTTATTAATATTTGTTTGTTTGTGTATACTTTCGTGTCCACATAACGTTGTTTGTCCAAATTCTTTTCGAATACGTATGACAAACTGTAGAAGACTATAGCGCATACTCCGACAAATTTCATTGTCATTGAATTTATTAATTAAATTAAATACTTATATGAAAAAATTAACTCGTCAACCAGGAATCGAACCTCGGGCCTCTGGATAACTAGTCCAGTGTGCTTCCTCTACACCAAAGACGATTGTGATGTGACAGCCAACTTTTTCATATTATCATTTTTGTCTTTGGTGTAGAGGAAGCACACTGGACTAGTTATCCAGAGGCCCGAGGTTCGATTCCTGGTTGACGAGTTAATTTTTTCATATAAGTATTTAATTTAATTAATAAATTCAATGACAATGAAATTTGTCGGAGTATGCGCTATAGTCTTCTACAGTTTGTCATACGTATTCGAAAAGAATTTGGACAAACAACGTTATGTGGACACGAAAGTATACACAAACAAACAAATATTAATAAACAAATCACTTCAGAAAGAAGTAAATACTATCTAATATAAATAATAAATTAGAATAATAATAAAAAGTTGGCTGTCACATCACAATCGTCTTTGGTGTAGAGGAAGCACACTGGACTAGTTATCCAGAGGCCCGAGGTTCGATTCCTGGTTGACGAGTTAATTTTTTCATATAAGTATTTAATTTAATTAATAAATTCAATGACAATGAAATTTGTCGGAGTATGCGCTATAGTCTTCTACAGTTTGTCATACGTATTCGAAAAGAATTTGGACAAACAACGTTATGTGGACACGAAAGTATACACAAACAAACAAATATTAATAAACATAAATTTGTCAATTTGGACAAATGTGTTTTTTTTCATGAGTCCGGATATATATGTTTGGACATTTCTTTTCACACTTACATTTGTAAGTGCAATAAAGTTATTGTTAAGAAATGGTTTTTTTATTACAGTATGTCCAACATAAAAATATGTCAGACATGAAATGTGTCAGAAATGTTTGGATATCATTAATTATTAGTACTAAGTGACAAAAGCTTGGTTGGATGTGTCATCTGGTCGCTACGTAGCCGCATTGCAGGGTAATAGACCTCCTTGTTTTTAACCTGATATGGTATATTGTAGCATCGTGAACATCTGCATTTGTCCACCTGGATGATTGACGTCAATAGCCAATAATGCAATTCAGCAATAAATTACTATATAACCAATAGCATCTTCAATGCCAAAACAGATTAGTTCAGATCAGTTTAAATTAGTTCCGATACTTAATTAAATTCTTAATTGCGATAATATATTTAATTTTATATTTTTTATTGTATTTAATAGTAATAATTTTAATAAAAGTATTTTTAACTGAAAACCAAAAAGTAAATTGTTATAATTTCAAAAGGTGAACTTTCTCATTTGATTTGATAAAAGTAAAATCAAGTCATCTTATTATTGAAGTCAAAATCAAGTCATTGGACAGATTATTGGAATTGTAATTGAACATAATATTCACTGGACGGAGAATTCATCTTCAATTTGGGACAGTGGTATTTTATGGACGCAACGCCAATAATTCAATAAGTACTTTGATTTGGGAATTGGACAAAAGGTCTACGAATTTGTACCTGGAACAAATGCTCTGGTGACGGCACCCCTGCCTAATAACCGTACTGATTTGCCGTACCGCCTATTGGATACGACAATATAAAAATGACGTTATGGTGAAGTGATCCATTTTCAATATACTTTACGAGCATCGAGGAAGGGACAGAGTTTTAAAAGGAGAATAGAACGAGCATTTCTGTTAGTTCAGCGGTCGAGTGCAGATTTTACCCTGTAATCGCGGATTCGTGTCCACCGTGCCTTACCGTGATAGTCACATGGTCCCGATTGGATTGTTGGTAAATCCTTTTGGATTATTATAATTCAGAATGTTCCTTGATGGAATCGCCGTGGTGTGGCATTTATTAGTATGATTTGTATTGTATCTGTATTGTAAACTTAAGAAAATTTACTGTGTCATCGATTAAGCCAACTATTTGTATTTACTGTGTATATTTTTTATAAGAAGGAATGCCTGACAACATGGATACTGGTTCAAACGACCATGCTCCCACGGTAATCCGACATCAGAAGTGGGATCAGTGCCTGGTATATCAATGCAAGGTAAACATGAGAAAATACGTCAAAAAGTAATATTTGTTTTCACAAAAGAATCCGTATTAATTTTCTTTGATCCTAATATCTGAGTTACATACTGACGCTAGCTCTTAAGGATATGGGGCTATGTTCATGCAAAAGAGCGATCGTAGCAATAGAGTAGTAGCGTATTATAGCAGGACGACTAGTTCGACTGAATCCAGTTATCATTCTTCCGAATCATAAACTTTAGCTGTAGTACACTAATAAAAATTTTCGACATTAGTTGTACGGGCGAGAATTTGTGGTCGTTACAGATTGCAACTCACTAAAATTATCTCAAAATAAAGTTTATTTAATAGATCGAGTCCACAGATGGTGGGCTTCCATGTAAGCCTTTACTTTTGAAATTGAATATCGCGAGGGTAAACGAATGGCTCATGTAGATTTCCTTTGACGAAATTTAATAGATACTAATAATAAAATAGTTAATAAAATAAAAGAAAGAAAGTTAATCTAGCTGAGATTTCGGAAGATTAGTTATTAGCCGAACAACGTCACGACCCTCAAATCTTGGAAATTGTTACCGAGTTACAGAACGATGTGTTCGCGGAAGACATCGCGAAAACATAGGAGTTGCGATCTGGTCCCTTTTCCGAAAAATTAAAAAAAAAAAACCGAAAAACTTATTGTTTACCCATCGTTCCAAGGGGTTTCCGTTGGTCCGTTGTTAACCATGTCCATCAGTCAATTAAGCACTTAGGTTGAGATAAAACGCTTGAAAAACTTTACGAGTATTATTGGTTTGAAGGAGTGACGAAATATGTTCGTAAATTCGTAGAGAACTGTCATACTTGTACCAGATTCCTAAGATCAGCATACCTGACATTACAGCTAAATTAAGTGGTAAAAACGACTCTAAAAAGTATGCCATTGTTCTCGTTAACGCCTTTACCGAATATGTATATATACTCTCGAAACACCATAAAAGCACTTTAATTGGTCACATTCGTATTTGGTAGTTCTTGTCGAGTAATCACTGATCAACGGTGATGTTTTATTGCTAAAGAGTTCCAAGATTGCTGTACAAGTCAAGATATTAAGTTTCATTTAATAGCCACCGGGTCTAGTAAAGCTAACGGGCAGGTGTAGAGGGTCGTGAGCACTTTAAAGAATATGTTTACAGCGGTATAAACCACTGAAAGGTCGTGGAAAGACGCGATAGGAGAAATAAAATTGGCTTTGAATAGTACTACCAATCGTGTAACTAAATCCAGTCCTTTAGAGTTATTAATTGGTAAGGTAGCGAGACCTTACTGACTATTAGCGTATGATAATACAGCGGTAAAGGAAGTGGATATCTCAAATTTAAGACAGCAGCCCGTCTATGATATAAAAGCTAATGCTAACTACGATAAAGAAAGATTCCCCAAAACTAAAGCAAAAATTGTATTATCGAATGATAATTAGTGAGAACTGTAGGTTTTTGAAATAAAATTTCAAATTCGCCCCTTTTATCTAGATCAGTTTTTTATAAATTAATAACTAATTAACATATAAGACATCTATATATATATATATATATATATATAAAAATGGGTGGTTACTTAACTACTAAACTGTGGGCATATGGACAAGAACTAAGTAACCGGCTATGCTTGTGAAGGTTTTCTGCAGTTTCCTTCACGAACTCCAGATGAATATCGGCATGGTTCCTATCAGAGTCGGTTGCAGCCGCACATCCTACCAATTCCAAGCTTACACAAAAAATTTCTTCCACTCCAAGCACATCCTCACATCCTTAGGCATCAAAATGGACCTTATGGTTGAAGTGTAGCCTAACGGTCGCTACAGCATATATATATATATATATATATATATATATATATTTATATATATATATATATATATATTTATATATATGTTAATTAGTTACTTATATGTTAATTAGTTATTAATTTATAATTACTATAGTTATTCAACTGATAAAGGGGCGAATTTGAAATTTTATTTCAAAAACCTACAGTTCTCACTACTTATTCGATAATACAATTTTTTAACAACAT
This sequence comes from Nineta flava, assembly GCA_963920215.1. Taxonomy (NCBI): domain Eukaryota; kingdom Metazoa; phylum Arthropoda; class Insecta; order Neuroptera; family Chrysopidae; genus Nineta; species Nineta flava. The sequence continues at coordinate 65,202,944 of OY986042.1, forward strand.
TACAGTAAAACTTAGTACCTACAACTTAACTCCTGATAAATTTTTCGATTTTTCAAATATTAAGGGAGGTAATCAAATTTTGTGTTTTGTCCCTCCCTCTAAACCCCCTTTTCCCTCGTTCGATTTTATTCATTATTAAACGAACTTGACCTTGAGAATACCAAAAGCGCCTCAAATACCAAATTTCATCCCAATCGGAATAAAACTGTGACCGCTAGAGAGTCCACAAACATTTAAAAAAAGTACATATGTTGTATACAGATATATATGTATATAAATATATATATATATATATATATATATAGATATATAGATATATAAATATATATGTATTATATGTTAATATATATGTATATATATATATATATATATATATATATATATATATATATATATATAAATATATATATATATACATATATATATATAAATTTTAGCGATAGTGGTTTTTAACATCGAATAGGTAAGATCGATGGACATTTGAAGAAAGTTTTAATTCGAACATTGGTGCAAAAATAATAGCTGCATTTCCTTTGGAGAAAATTCGCTAATTAGTGATTTTGATTATGATTGATAATTAGTTTGTTCAAATTCTTAAACAAAATTTTATTTTGTATTCCAAAAATTTTAATACCTTCCTCGAAATATAGGTTGAGAAGTAAATAATTTTTTTATAAATTTAATGTTATGTATTATAAATTGGGGACTTCTTTTGGTCACTTAAAGCGCCAAATTTGGTGTAATTTTGTTACAAATGTTGTGGTATAAGTTTTATTTTTTGAGTAGCTCGAAATAAACCATAATGGAAGTAATATTTCTAAAAAGCACTGTTTTTAGCCGAAATTAAGAGTAAACCGATTGTAAGCTTACATCAACAAAGATTATTTTATACGGTTATTTTATACGATATATATGATACATGGGTATTATAAGTAATATTATTGACGTATAATTTTGAGCACCCCATTTTTCGATAATTTTTGGCTAACTGCCTAAAGTATTGACGCAAAGAAAAAAAATAATCAGGAAAGAAAACGGGTACATTTTTATGTTCTAAAAAATTGCTCAAACAATTTTTACAATAAACTGACCGGCTGGGAATAAATGAAGGAACGAAAAATACTTAACCCCGTAAAAAAATGCTGCTGGGAAGATTTGACTCAAAGTGAATTTCTCACTTGAGAATAGCGTCAAAATTCAAGCTATGATTTCAAAACTGATTTGTAATAATGTAATAATGTTAAAACGATTTGTGCCTTATTTATTCGGTTTTCGAAAAAAATGCTTCGGATAAAAATTATTCATTATAACTATACAAGACTTTTATTCGACACATTTTTCCGATATACGAAATAAGGCAAATCAATTATAAAATTATGAAATTATAGCACGACTTTTGTACCTTGAAAAATGCAATACAAAGTAACTAATGTAACAAGGAAACGAATTAAGTAACGAATGTTACTTAATTACACAACTAATTCGCGATAAATTTTTGTCGCTGAAGACAAAAATTTATCGCTGCAGACATAAATTTAGGAGCTGCAAACAAGTAGCTCCTGCGTGTTTGTTACATAACTAATTCGCGATAAAATAGCAGCAAATTACGAGCCTACGAACTTTTTATTGAGAAACAAAAGGTTGTTTCGCTGACTTAACTGTCAAGTTTGCACAACACCCGATTTCTCCGTTGGATGATGAGCTACAAAATTTTTTTTCACACAATTAATACACGACAAAATTGCGGAAAATTATGAGCCTAGTTAAAATTTTTATTGAGAAACAAAAACTTATTTCGCGAACTTGACTGTCAACTTAGCACAGCACCCGATTTCTCCGTCGGATGAAGGGCGACAAATTTTTTTTAACACAACTAATTCACGACAAAATAACGGCAAATTAGGCGCCTACTTTCGACTCGATTTGAAAAAGTTGTTGTCGTAAGTTGACAGACATACAATAATCGTATATAGTTTAAATATATATATATATATATATATATATATATATATAATAGAACCCCTCATATCCGACCCCGGTATCGTGAGGCAAGAAAACGTCCTTTTCCAGGTAGTATATATATATATATATATATATATATATATATATATATATATTTCTTAATATATATAATTCGTCTGTCCGTGAAATTTTGTGTGTGTTTTCCAGTGGATTCGAGAATGGTTTAGAATCACAATTGAACCCGGTTCTAAACGGCTGGACCGATTTGGAAGAAATTCTATAAAATTATTTTATTAAAATTTTGTTATAATTTTGAAATGTCAATTTTGATTGTCGTTTCCATAGTAATATATCGTTCTATTTTGGCTATTAACAAATTTAATTTTTGCAAATACTAAAATCATATCAGATATTATAGAGAGTTATTTATGTATTCTTAGGAAATTCGCTAAGTTAAAGCAGCTCCTGCGTAACAAATTTTTTTTTTCAAATGAATTTTTGTTTTAAAAAATGCCAGCAATAGACGTACAATCTTCAGTCACCGAACTCGAAAAGCTAGAAGTGAAACATATACCGCGAAACGAGGAATGAAGTGTAACGGAATAGATAGAATCGAAATCAACAACATAGAAATGTTGCGTTTAACCAATATCGAGCTGAATTTAATGATAATGTGGAAATCGATTACAGTTCACAGCAAATCGTTGCTATTGGACCAATGAACGTTGTGTGTTAATATTGAAAGGCATTTAAGTTTAAAAATGAAGATTAAAAATGAAGGCGAGCGGTCAAGTCAAATTGGCGCGATTGTTATCGCCAGAAGAGCCACTATATTCATTGGTTTCGGGAAATAGGCCTGATCCTAAACATTTTTTTACACATATCGAGCAATAAAATACTTTGTTTCAAATGACGTCATTTGGCGCAAAAAAAGTTTTTCGACAAAGATTTAAGCCAAGTTTGAAAGTATATTGAAATACAATAAACTTTTACCACCACGTTCCTGATGCAAAATACATTGGCAGCTTTCAATTGAAATAGTGTATCAATTGAAATGGCTTCAAGTACATTTGTAGCTCGATAAATTGTCAAAAGAAGTGAGTGTGTTTTAAAAAGTTGATGGTGGAATAGGAGTACTGAGAAAGTATTTTGAGAGCAACATGGGAGAGTCACATGATTATACAAACAATTCGCTATACAATATCCTATAATACATCTGTTTATCATCTTTTTACCTTTGCAGGTTCAGGGTCAAATATATCATCTAACAGATTCCTTATTGCGAACGAGGGATAGTGACTACAAATTTTTGCAGATTTATTTTATGGGTGATTCAGCACAATAATTGGTTGCATTATTTACGACCGCATTAGACCGCATGCCATCAAAGCCGATAAGACGCCAGGACAACACGCAAGACGTTTTAATGCGCCAACAATTGATGAAGTCACTTGAAAATAAAACTAAGAATGTTGTGTATCATAAAGCATTAGAATATTAAACAATTTGTTTTTGGAATAATAATAATTTTTTATTAATTATACCAATTTGAATTCAATATACATAGTTAAGACAGGACAACGTCTTTAGGGTCAGCTAGTATATATATATATATATATATATATATATATATATATATATATATATATATATATATATATATATATATATATATATATATATATATATATATATATAAACATAGCAAGGGTAGTAGTATTACATTACGTAAGTGTATAAGTGTATATATTAAGTGTATATATTTAAATATATATATATTTATCCGACCAAAAACATAAATGTAAGAATGGGCCGAGTTTTCGGGAAAATCATTAATGTAATAGTTCCTTCTTAAAAAGTGATGATATGAGAGTAAAGATCGAGTTATTTACAAAGTAAATAGCCCTAGACTTCATATAATAATAGTTGCTTCTTAAAAAGTGATGATATGGTAGAAAGGACCGAGCTATTTACAAAGTTAATAGCCCCAGACTTCGTATAATAGTTGCTCTTTAAAAAGTGTTGATATTCCATTAAAGAGTCGAGTTTGTAAATAGCTCGGTAAACTATTTACAAAAAAATTGAATAGGGGGGTAAATTGATTAAATGTAAGAAAAAATTTGGTTGAAATTTTTTTCGTACGTTTTCCCTTAGTATGTTTTTAAAATTTTATATAACGCGGCAAGTTATTTTTTCTGATGATTTTAAATGTTTTAAAACTTGCCGCGTTATAAAATTTTAAAAACATACTTAGGGAAAACTTACGAAAAAAATTTCAACCAAATTTTTTCTTACATTTAATCAATTTACCCCTCATTAAATTTTTTAGTAAATAGTTTACCGAGCTATTTATCAGGCTCATTAATGGGATATCATCACTTTTTAAAGAGCAACTATTATATGATGTATGGAGCTATTTACTTTGTAAATAGCTCGGTCCTTTCTCCCATATCATCACTTTTTAAGAAGCAACTATTATTATATGAAGTCTAGAGCTATTTACTTTGTAAATAGCTTGGTCCTTACTCTCATATCATAACTTCTAAAGAAGGAACAATTACATAAAGGATTTACCCGAAAACTCAGCCCTTTCTTACATTTATGAATTTGGTCGGATATCACTCCTTTTTGAGAGGCTTAAATATACAAAGCCGAAGGCTTCGCAAAAACGCTACGCGTTTCGTTACGCTTTGCGTAACCAAAAAGCTTACGCGAAGCGTATGCTTTTTAATATTTATAAATAATGATCGACTGACATTTGAAGAAATTTTTGCGAAATTTTTACTTCGCTACGGAACCAATAGCTCTATTTCCTTTCAAGATTTTCACTTAAAGGTATAGAAGTATAATTTATTGATATATTTAGGTGTATAATTTATCAGTGCATAGTAACAGACAATAAATTATACTTCTATACCTTTAAGTGAAAATCTTGAAAGGAAATAGAGCTATTGGTTCCGTAGCGAAGTAAAAATTTCGCAAAAATTTCTTCAAATGTCAGTCGATCATTATTTATAAATATTAAAAAGCATACGCTTCGCGTAAGCTTTTTGGTTACGCAAAGCGTAACGAAACGCGTAGCGTTTTTGCGAAGCCTTCGGCTTTGTATATTTAAGCCTCTCAAAAAGGAGTGATATCCGACCAAATTCATAAATGTAAGAAAGGGCTGAGTTTTCGGGTAAATCCTTTATGTAATTGTTCCTTCTTTAGAAGTTATGATATGAGAGTAAGGACCAAGCTATCTACAAAGTAAATAGCTCTAGACTTCATATAATAATAGTTGCTTCTTAAAAAGTGATGATATGGGAGAAAGGACCGAGCTATTTACAAAGTAAATAGCTCCATACATCATATAATAGTTGCTCTTTAAAAAGTGATGATATCCCATTAATGAGCCTGATAAATAGCTCGGTAAACTATTTACTAAAAAATTTAATGAGGGGTAAATTGATTAAATGTAAGAAAAAATTTGGTTGAAATTTTTTTCGTACGTTTTCCCTTAGTATGTTTTTAAAATTTTATATAACGCGGCAAGTTATTTTTTCTGATGATTTTAAATGTTTTAAAACTTGCCGCGTTATAAAATTTTGAAAACATACTTAGGGAAAACTTACGAAAAAAATTTCAACCAAATTTTTTCTTACATTTAATCAATTTACCCCTCATTAAATTTTTTAGTAAATAGTTTACCGAGCTATTTATCAGGCTCATTAATGGGATATCATCACTTTTTAAAGAGCAACTATTATATGATGTATGGAGCTATTTACTTTGTAAATAGCTCGGTCCTTTCTCCCATATCATCACTTTTTAAGAAGCAACTATTATTATATGAAGTCTAGAGCTATTTACTTTGTAAATAGCTTGGTCCTTACTCTCATATCATAACTTCTAAAGAAGGAACAATTACATAAAGGATTTACCCGAAAACTCAGCCCTTTCTTACATTTATGAATTTGGTCGGATATCACTCCTTTTTGAGAGGCTTAAATATACAAAGCCGAAGGCTTCGCAAAAACGCTACGCGTTTCGTTACGCTTTGCGTAACCAAAAAGCTTACGCGAAGCGTATGCTTTTTAATATTTATAAATAATGATCGACTGACATTTGAAGAAATTTTTGCGAAATTTTTACTTCGCTACGGAACCAATAGCTCTATTTCCTTTCAAGATTTTCACTTAAAGGTATAGAAGTATAATTTATTGATATATTTAGGTGTATAATTTATCAGTGCATAGTAACAGACGTTCGTTGCTTAGGTGCTGTGTGTTATCCGTTGTCTGCCAGGAGTGGGGATATAGATATTTTGGCTACATCCCCAAGGACGGATGTTGACATCAGTCCTTATCGGGAGAAAATATTATGTTACTTGGTTATAAGGGCGTTACAAAATTTTTGCGGGTGAAGCCGCGACGGGTAATGCTAGTTATAAATAAATACGTGTAGCAGTGCCCCAAGACAATCAGTACCCTTGACGAGAGATTATATTATGTTACTTGGTTATAAGGGCGTTCCAAAATTTTCACGGGTGAAGCTGCGACGGGTAATGCTAGTTATAAATAATAATTTATCAATGCAAAATATAATAAAAAAGTTAAAATGTGAATATAAATTAATCTTTACAAAATAGCAAAAAGGTTCACCCATCCAAATACTGACTTTACCCAATGTAGCTTAACAACATTGACCATACAAAAACTGGTGTATTCAACATCGTATTCCCCTTGCCATCGGTTAGAGAAATTTTAAGGGATAAATAAATAAATAAATAAATACGTTTAGCAGTGTTCCAAGACAATCAGTATCCTTGACGAGAGTCGCTTAACTTCAAACACTAGACGAAAACTAATAATAATAACAAAATATCTTTATTTAATGAATTAAAATATGCATTGAATTTAACAATAAATAAATATGCCAATGTGAACAGTCTGTATAAGTTAATTTTAAAGGTTATTAGCAAGTAGATTATTGGTCTCATCATAGTGACATATAACAGTTTTTTGTTTTTAGATTCCATGGGACTATTTTTGTTAAGGAGTGGGTAAAGGATTTTTATGGCTATGTTTATATTTTCTATGCCTTTGCTTATGTGCTTTTGGAAGTTAAGTCTTTTGTCCATGATTAGTCCTAGATATTTTACGTGTTCTTTGTTGAAAATTTTGGTTCCGTTTATTTGTATTGGGGTGTGAACTTTTGTGTCCTTATATTTCTGTGCAAAGATGATATGTTTTGTTTTGGATTCGTTGAGTTTAATTTTCCAGAGTTTAGTGAAGTTAGTGATTAGGTTGAGATGAATTTGGGTTTGGACTGTTGCTACTTGAGCGTTAAAAGAGTGTGCCATGATTGCTGTATTATCTGCGTATATTGCAAGTTTGGTTTTTGGGAATTTAGGAATGTCATTAATGAAGTAGTTGAAGAGCACTAGACCCAGGATGCTGCCCTGAGGTACTCCTGCTTTCGGATGTTTGAGTTCTGATACGGTGTTATTGATCCTGACCACAAATTTTCGATTAGTAAGGTAGTTCTGGATTAATTTTATTAAGTAAGGTGGTATTTCATACTTTATTAATTTGTGGACAAAACCCTCTCACCATACTGTGTCAAAGATGCTTTCTCTTTGTCGAGGAGTACCATCGATGTTGTTTGGTGTTTTTTAAATTCATTTTTTATTGATTCGCACATTCAAGCTGCCTGCATTGCTGTGCTGTGGCCTGGGCGGAATCCACATTGCTCATATATTATTACTTCGTTAAGGCAGTGATGGGAGTTTAGTCGGGTTAAGATTATTTTTTCGGTTAGTTTGGAGATAGTACTGAGTAGGCTGATTGGTCGATAATTTGCGGGGTTTGTGGGATCTTTGTTTGGCTTTTGGATAGGTATTATTGTTGCTTTTTTCCACTGGTCGTGTTTTTATTATTTTTTCATTATTTTTTAATCTCTTTTGGGGACGTGTGAATTTCTGCTTTTGTTTGAGGATCTATTATAATTGGATTGTGTAGAAAGTCTTGGATTGTGTTTTGGACTGTGTTCTCAATTGGGGATGTGGCGTTCTTGGATTGTATGAGCTCTAAGTTGTTGGCGCTATTGCGTTGGCTTTTTCTTTATTGGTGTAGTATGTGATGTTATTTTGGGAGAGGGTAGTGAGGGGGTTTATTGGCTTCTTTAGAATTTTAGTCATCTGCCATATTGAGTTGTCTTTTGGTGTGAGTTTTTTAAGTTTTCCTTACCAGTTGCGATTTTGAAGAGTCCGTATTTCGTTCTTGATTGTCCTGTTGAGTCGGTTGATGATGTTTTTTGTTTGTGGCAGTCTTGTTATTCGATGGTATTTTCGAAGTTCGTTTCTTTGTTTGATTAATGTTTTTATTTTGTCCGCCATTTCGTCCTTATGTGTATTTATTGTGACTTTTTTAGTGTGCTTGTTCTTTGTTTTTACTATTGCTTTTGTGAACTTCGTGACTTCGTTTTCTAGTTCGTTAGGGTTATTTATATTTTTATTGATTTTGATGTTTTGATCAAGGTCTTGTCTGTATTTTCCCCAGTCAGTGGTTTTGAATGAAGTTATTGTATGTTGGTGTTTTTCTTTGCATATGTTATTTATTTTGAAAAAGAGATGATTGTGATCTGAGGTAATAGCTGGTATTGAGATTGGGTTTGTTATGTTTTTCATGTTCTTATTGATTATTATATCTATGTAGGTGGGTGGGCTGCAATTGGCTTGGGGGAAGTGTGTTGGATATTTGGTATGCTGTATTATCAAGCAACTATTTGTTTTGTATCTGTATAGTGTGTTTGAATTAAATAAATAAATAAATATATAAATATATATATATATATATATATATATATATATATATATATATATATATATATATTTATTTATTTATTTATTTATTTATTTATTTATTTATTTATTTATTTATTTATTTATGTATTTATTTCGAACGGAAATCCAAAAAAAATTACAGGTACTCATCATATAGTTCATTATGTTTTCTACATGGTTCTTTACTTTGATATATAACGTTTATATATATATATATAAACAAACTCTAATCCTGATACCAGTACCTGTCATTTTTTTTGGGTTTCCGTTCGAAATAAATAAGTAAATAAATAATATATATATATATATATATATAAATATATATTTATATATATATATACATATATACATATAATATATATATATATATATATATATATATATATATATATATATATATATATAAGTATGTATCTAAAGTTATGTAGTCAGTAGTGTGAACTATAATAAGTATGTGCTATATTTTTGACATATATCAAAATAAAAATATCGCACATAAACAAACTGCAATCCTGGTACTAGAACCTGTCAATTTTTTGGGTTTTTGTTCGAAATAAATGAATAAATATATATATATATATATATATATTTATATATATATATATATACATATATATAAATATATTTATATATATATATATATATACATATATATAAATATATATATATATATATATATATATATATATATATATATATATAAATATATATATATATAAATAAATAAATAAATAAATAAATAAATAAATATATATATATATATATATATAAATATATATATATATATATATAAATATATATATATATATATATATATATATATATATATATATATATATATATATATATATATATATATATATATATATATATATAAATATATATATATATATATATATATATATATATATAAATATATATATATATATATATATATATATTCTTATTTTCTCATAATCGAAAGAAAGTATAAAAAGTTTTATAGACCGAAAACTTATAGGAGTTATGTTAATTATCACCGTTTTTTATCTAATTGTGGTTTTTAAGTAATACTTGTTATTAAAGACATTATTAAATATTTCTTATGTTTCTATTATATAAGAGATGCTAAAGACTTAAGATTTAAGATTCAACGCGCATAAACAAACTCTAATCCTAGTACCAGTACCTGTCATTTTTTGTAGGTTTCCGTTCGAAATAAATAAATAAATAAATATATATATATATATTTTATTTATTTATTAATTTCGAACGGAAACCCAAAAAAAATGACAGGTACTGATATATATATATATATATATATATATATATATATATATATATATATATATATATATATATATATATATATATATATATATATGTATGTATGTATATATTTATTTATTTCAAAGTAAAGAACCATGTTTATGTGCGTTGAATCTTAAATCTGGGAATTTTTTTCCCACTTCAATTTTAAATTAAATTTTGCAAATCCTACTTATAGAACACGTTATCTGTTATTCTAATTAACCAGTCATCGTACTTTAAATGTTTATTTGCAGAATGGAAACATTTAATGAATGATATGTAACAAAACAACGAATACAGAACATTTAGTTTTCATACATTACATTACAAATACAATTATTATTGTTGACGTAAGTAACAACAGTTATCTTCAGTTCGTTTTTGCCTAAACGTATCCACCTTCGCGTTCCATACATGTAATTGTTCTTTTACAAAATTCTTTAAATCCACTCCTACATATCTCGGAAGTGATTTTGTGAACCGTTTCCCGTATAATCTGTTCTATATGGTCTACATTTAGAACAAAAATATACAAAATTTAATTTAAAATTGAAGTGGTCAAAACATTCCAATCGAACTTTTTCAATTTTTAGACACCCTATACCTTTGATGTCAAAAGTGAATAGCTGAATATTAATATTTTTGAATGCATAGATTTTTTTAAAGAATAACTTTTTTTCATAAACCTTATAATAAAAAAGTTTTCTATATGGAGCCAACTTAAGTAGACACACTGTACATATACACTTTATTATTTGTATAGAATATAGATATTATCCAACACTAGTTTTACTAGAGATACATACATATAAATAAACTATACAAATTAAATGAGATAGATAGAGACAAGATGAGAAATGATTGAATTTTTATGACTAGCGTCATAAAATAATAAAATTAAATTTTATGTTCCCAAACTTTGGTTGCAACGTCTGTACTGAAAATATTTTATAGGCGGAGTTCAATGTTGCTGCAACAATGTTCTGCGTCTATTCTATACTTTATATAATAGAAACATGAAAAATATTTAATAATGTCTTAAATAACAAGTATTACTAAAAAACCACACTTAGATAAAAAACGGTGATAATTAACATAAGTCATATAAGTTTTCGTTCTGTAAAACTTTCTATACTTTCTTTCGATTATGAGAAAATAAGAATACAATATAGATTTATATATATATATATATATATATATATATATATATATATATATATATATATATATATATATATATATATACATATATATATATATATATATATACATATATATATATATATATAAATATATATGTCAATTTTTTTGGGTTTCCGTTCGAAATACATATATATATATATATATATATATATATATATATATATATATATATTTATTTATTTATTTTGAACGAAAACCCAAAAAATTGACAGGTACTAGTACCAGGATTACAGTTTGTTTATGTGCGATATTTTTATTTTGATATATATCAAAAAGATAGTACATTTTTATTATAGTTCACACTACTGACTACATAATTTTAGATACATACTTACTATCCTCTCTGCAGTTGTTCTTTATTACCTTCTCTCGTCTTTTATATCATACGTGTATGTCTCACATTGAGACAGACAGACATTTATATTATTTAAAATATACCTTATGTCACTCTACTTGTCCGTGATTGAATCGAATACGTGTTGTTGTTAATTACAAATGTCACAGACTCTCATATGAGATCGGCGGCTGTTCAAAACGCATGCACTCTCAATCGTAGATATTAGTGATCATACAATGTTGGTTACTAGTCCAGTACATAAGCCGGAAAATCTGGAAAAGTGGTGGAGCAGCACCGATTTTAAAAATACTTCATTCCCTGGATTCCTTAGACCTTCAGCAACATACATGAACACTAACCCCTACAATACCTCATAAAATGTTCCACTAATTATCCTAATTTTATCATTTTTCGAGGAAATGCAGGGGTAAGTGCTGATGAATGTTCCTAAAAGTCTATGGAATCCAGATTGTACAGTATTTTCCGGCTTATTTACTGGACTATACACCAATTTTATAATATACCTTATAAAATATTAATTTAATATTGTACCGAATGAAATTCAACGGGAAGTGCGAAAATAAAATATGTAATTGATAGTTTACTTCGAGCTTCGCCTTAAGGAATTATTATATACTAGCCGTGTGCCCGATGGGATTTCAATTAAACAGTTTAATCGTTCACTCAAAATGTTCTCAAGTTATAAAAAAATTATCATTGGCACAAAATTTTACCACAGGTACTTCTAAATTTACGCTCAGTTAACGGTTAAACGATTTAACTCAGTTATACAGCTTGTATTTTAAATTAGACCGAATCTGGAAACAATGTATAATGTATCTATCGCTGTCTATATGCAGTGTAGTATGATACGGTGTACTTTGTTGCATTAAACTGCATTAAAATCGGCGGCGGGGTTGATACGTTCTCACCACAGACATTTGTTCATATAATTCTCAGTAAATATTTGTACATGTAGAGAAAAGGTTGTATTATATCCATCGTCTATTATAAAGGTTCTGCATTATTTACAACAATTGAAAAATAATTTTACAATATTTCTTATTATTTGTATGTGGAATATTTTAAAATAAATGATAGTATTCTATTAACAGTATAACATAAAGTAACAAACCACACAAATTAAAAGAAAAATCTACCTCCCCCCCCCCCCCCAAAAAAAAAGTAAAATTTTCATATAAACTAAATTGTTAAACCAACTATTCGAATATTCCTCCATTATTTGCTAAATAATATCATAGTCGATTTTAAAATTCTACCCGGGTATTTTCTAGCACTTGAGAAGAAATATTCGCACAATTTTCAACAATTTTTTGCATTAATAGTTGAAAATTTTCAGGCCTATTCAGGTACTGTGTACCGCTACGTAATGTACTGTCTTAGATCAGCCTTTGGAGGGCACGTGTTAGCTCCACTGCCTGAGGCTGCAGTTAGGGTGTAACAAAGTACATTATAACATGGTATACTGTGCATAGACTGTGGTACATGTATTAGATACTATACACTGATACAGTGATACTAGACATTGTTTCTTGATTGGGTCTGTTTTTAAATAGATTCGGTGTGTGTTCCGAAATATAGCCCAGTATACTGGCCAGTGTTCATGACGTCATAAATCCGACGCCATATTGTACTGGTTTGCCACCATATTGCAATGGTGAGACAAGCAAATAAAAAGTATAGCTAGTATATTATAGAGGTCGTCATGAATTCTGTTAGTTATATGCAGTATATGATATTAAATGAAAAGACAAAATTGTGCCACGTTGTAATGATATTTGTTGTGGTTTACACAACTCAATCCGGTTTATATTTAATCACCAATACTAAATTAATTCTCACACTAATATTTCTTCTTGAACTAATTTCGTTAGATTAATTAGTCTAACTTCGTTCGTAATTTTAACAACAATTAAAATATTTGTTTACATTTTATTTTAGTTGATTTGATTCATTTTTTACAGTATCGAAATGATTGTTTTCACGCCTCAAGAAAAAGTTCAGGTCATGGAATGGTTACGTTGGGAATTCTCCAGCAGAATGTGTGGCAATGTTTGGACTCTATTTTCTGAACCGACCTACACCTTGCCTTCAGACAATTCGCAACATCATTGACACATTTGACAATTTCTGTTGTGTAAATGGCTATAGAAAATGCCACCCATAAAAGGAAAAACTTGGGGAGAAAATTGAGGAATTCAATAGGCTGGATGTAGAGATATGCAGTATGTCGGATATAAAATATACTCAATCAGTACGAGATGAGGCTGAGATAGTGCGTATTAATCATGAAAATAGCCTTAAACCTTTTAAATATTCCAAATGTCAGGAGGTATTGTCCCACAGATCACAGACCATGCTCGTAGAATGGAATTTTGTGAAGTGGTGATGGAAAGGTCTAACCAGGATGAGAATTTTGTAAAAAATATTCTTTTTACTGATGACTTAATATTTGCATTGCGTGGAAAACACAATCCTTCCATTGCACGTTATTGGGCTCGGAAAAAACAATAGCGATATTTTAATGTCCGTACTCAATATCCTCAAAAACTGAACGTTTGGTAGGGTATCATAGGTGATCACTAATAGGCCAATTTTTTATTCATGGGTCATTCAACAGTGTAAAATAGCTCCAATTGCGGCAGACCTCTATTAATCCCGCCGTTCGAAACCTACCTCGAGTAAATATGGAAACGATATGACAGGCTGGCATTTTCCCTCGCCGAATTATGAGTACACATGGTGACATTGGTTGGCCGCCAAGATATCCAAATTTGTCTCCTAACGATTTTTTTCAGTGGGACTTCCTTATGGAAACCATTTACGCCAATGGACGAGCACGTGACTTAGCAGAGCTACGAGCAAAAATCCTGCAACGGTTCACCTTGGTTAATGCAGAGATGCTTGGGTGCGTGTGAAACAAATTTTTATGATAGGCTTGGATTTTGTTCAGCAAAAGAAGGTTGAATTTTTGTAATTTTTAATATTTATTTTGTACATAGATTATTTGTAATTTATCGAGTTTTTTATAGTTTCTAAATTTGTTTTAACAGAATTAACACTTTTGTTTTCAGAATAATTAACGTACCTTTGTTAAACAACAACTCAACAATTATTGTGGTTGCTAGATTAAAATTGTGTGTGATCATTACTCACACATTCAAATGAAAAGCATAACAAATTGCATATTATAGGATTTTAATATTTACTGTCTCTCTACAATGTTGTAATGTGTTATATCCTATACCTAATTGAATTATTGTCATAGCGTAAAGCCGCACTGGTCAGTATATATATTTTGGAACGATTCAACAGTATGGCGTCGATTCATGCCGTCATGAACACTGGCCAGTTTACTGGGTTATATTTCGGAACACACACAAGCTGTATAGTATTTTCTTCGTTTATCTTTTCAGAAAGGATTGAAAAAATCCGCTCAAGAATTGTAAAAAAGAATGATGAACGCTAATTTTTTTTCACTACATGCTCGCTAACAATTTTTGCCAAAGATTTTAATTCTTAAAAAAAATGTTTATATGCAGGGAGATATTAATAATAATGGGGTTTTACCTACGTTTCTGAGACACTACGGTCTATAACAGAGGCCACCCACATCATTATTTTTCAACCTTTATTAATTTTTTAAACTATACATTTTTATATGATGTGAGTGGAGGACAAGGAATTCATATGCAGACTAAGAATTGGTCGGTTGTGCGGCTGCAGCTGACTTAGATAGGAACTATGCCGATATTCATCTGGAGTTCGTGAAAGGAAACTGCAAAAAACATTCACAAGCATAGCCGGTTACTTCGTTCTTGTCCATACGCCGACAGTTTAGTCAATCAACCGCCCCATTAATTTTTTTTTTTATTGACAAACTGCCGATGTTGGGATTCGAACTCATAACCTTCTGGTTCCAAGAAGAACGCCTTAACAAGCGCGGCTACTTGGCCGGTTAGGCTGGTAGCCGCGGTTAGGCCGGTTAGATCATACTTCACAGGAAGATATTAAATATTGAGGCTAAAAATAAACATTGGTTTCAAGTCCACAAACTTGTAATTATTAATTATTCTTATTTAATTAGGTTTTTAACCCGACTTCAAAAAGGAGGATGGTTCTCAATTCGTCTGTATTTTTTTTTAATGTTTGTCAGCTCAGAACTCCGTCATTTATGAACCCATTTTGAATTTTTTGTTTTTGTTTTAAAGGGTTTGATTTCAGATTGGTCCCATTGTCACCAAAGATTTTTGCGATTTTTTTTTTGTAAGGGTATACTCATTTATAATGGGAAAATAAAAAAATTTTTATAAAAACCGACTTCAAAAAAATTATATAAAAAAAAATCGACCCCAAAAAAAAAGTTTTTCAAAAAAAAAAACAAAATGTATTTAAAAAAAACTTATCTGTTATGAAAAAATGCACTAAAAATAAAAAAAAATAAAAAATATTTTGACAAAATGGAAACCCGACTTCAAAAATCAAATATTCTAAAACAAAAAATGCACTTAAACGCAAAAAATAATTGCATATTCTTGTGCCAATTTTAGTTCACCTAAGCAAAATTTTTTAAATATATATGTACAATTATTGTTATTTTTGGAGGCGGTGTCAGCATAGAGAAATTCACATAAAATTTGGACACCGCCTACAAAAATAACAATAATTGCACATATATATATATAAATTTTTGCTTAAGTGAACTAACCTTGACAAAAGAATATGCAATTATTTTATACTATTTAGTGCATTTTTTGTTTTAGATAATTTGATTTTTGAAGTCGGGTTTCCATTTAGTCAAAATATTTTTTATATTTAATTAGGTAGAATATACCAGGATATCTTGGAATATTCCTATACATTCATACAAGGTTTTTTATGTCATTTATATAAACACCTACATATGTTTATCTTTTTGTTAAAATTTTGACACTTTTGTCATTATTATATTTTCTGAAGAAGCAACAGTGATTGCGATACTATAGTCAAAATAAAATAATTATTACGGAATGTCAAATATTTATTTAATTGAATAATTATAGTGGGTTTTCGTCAAGTAATTTCGTCATTCAATACAAAATTTACTCTCAAATAACATTCAATAAAGTAATTAGACCATAAAATTAAACTAGCCTATGCTACAATAAACTTTCAGAGTAGGTACTTAACTGATTTCATACTGAATAATGCGTACGGTTTACTGAACGTTTATATTATGTTCAACTGATATAAATTGCATGGCGTGTTATGATTTTACACTTGAGCAATTAAATTATGTGCACGATAAGCACAGTACTCGATTATGTTAGTTTTTTCATGGATTCAGTTATAATTTTGTTTTACATATATTATGAATTACTCTTCATAAAATAATGAATATGACGTAATTCATCGCATTATACGTGCGTGGTGAGGCATTAGACACGGACACTGAGTGTTCATTTAACGTATTGTGAATAACTATACCAATTATTAACTATTAATGAGTAGCTTATGCCCGTGACTTTATCCGAGTGGAAAGTACAGCTGTTGATAGGTATTGATAATATTCACTGTAATCTTTCTGACGGGACCTAGGAGCGTTTCTACCTTAGAGCAAGCCACGTAAAATTGTTTCTTGATCTTAATCAATATTTTGTCGCGAAATACACCTTAAGGGAAAACTAAAACCTTTTTAATCCTAAGCTTACTCAATGGTAGCAGTAGTATTCGCAGTATGCATACAGATTCACGTGTAGCTGACCCAGTAGCCAGTGTAGCTTGTATGACGTTTATGTAGAAAACCTTGACCTGCAGTTTAATGTAAACCTTGTTCAAGATTTTTCAATTCACACGAAACACCACGTTCGTAAATTTACAGGTTTCGAATTGCCATAAAATAGTTTTTTATCCTCTTTCTTTCAAAGGAGTTGATTTTCCAAAAATTTCTACGTAGACAACACAAAAACCAACTAACGCCATAATTTCGTCTTGCGTTTCCCGTTGTAGCTAACGGTTCGTGAGGCTTCGTGACTTGATGCAGTAGACCAATCAACTTATGAAATATAGGTTACAAATTGACACCACTGAACAAAAAATATAGTCGTGCAGAGAAAAATATTTCAAAAAAGGTAGCGTTTGTTGCTCTCGAAAATCGATTCCCGAACATAACCTAAAAAAATTCAAAACAAACGCAAAAAAAGGTGTTTTGCGTTTAAAAAAAAACTTGAACTCCGATTAAGAAAATTTAAATTAGAAAGTTATAGGTATGAAAAAAACCTACCGATTGGGGTCTTGAATCTTGAATTGAAATTGTATTGGTAGTTTATGAGAAAAATCGTCAAAAATAGCGATATCTTGTTTTTGCTAAAAAAATTTTGCTAAAAGTTTTTCATAAGAATATCTAATAATCCACAGAAAAGAAGCCCAAAGCAAGCCAAAAAAACGCATTTGAGCAATTAAAAAAAATTAATTTTTTACAGAGTTATGACCATTTTTCTTAAAAAAGGGGTTTTCGAAAATTGGCGCCTCTTGTCCGAGGGATGGTCCTACAGAGTTGTTTTGGAGCTTATTTTTTACCTTGTCCATAATACAAATCTGATAAAACATTAATATAAAAAAGTGCCGAGTTTTCGGAGAGATACTTCATATAATAGTTGCTCCTTAAAAAGTGATAATATCCCATTAAAGAGCCGAGCTATTTAAAAAGTAAAGAGCGAAAAGTAAAATATATAAAAAAATTTGGTTGAAAAAATGTATTGCGTAAGTTTTCTCTTAGTATATTTTTAAAATTTTATATTGAGTAAATTTTGAGAAAACTCACGAAATAAATTTTTTCTAACATTTTATTTTGCACTTACATTCTTACATTTTACTTTTTGCTATTTACTTTGTAAATAGCTCGGCTCTTTAATGGGTCACTTTTTAAGGAGCAACTATTATGTGAAGTATCTCCCCGAAAACTCGGCCCATTTAAAAAAAATGTTTTTGATCGAATATGACTACTTTTGGCAAGGCTTACAAAGCTGAAGGCTTTGCAGAAAACGCTATATGTGAGAAAATGTACCCTTACTTACTATGTTTGGATACCCATTTCATTTGATACCCATATCATAGAGGTTAATTTGTAAATTATAAATTGTTTTTTGCGGCAACTGCCATATTGGACTTAGAATGACGTCTTTTTACTTACTGTGTTTCGCACATCAACCCCTTTCAGTTGATACCCACATCATAAAG
Organism: Nineta flava; assembly: GCA_963920215.1. Classification (NCBI taxonomy): domain Eukaryota; kingdom Metazoa; phylum Arthropoda; class Insecta; order Neuroptera; family Chrysopidae; genus Nineta; species Nineta flava. Next base: position 65,221,801 of record OY986042.1, read on the forward strand.
GTTAATGTGAAACTTTTAAATCGACATTTTGCGGCGTCCGCCATATTGGATTTAGAATGATATGACTTAACTTACTGCGTTTCGCTCATCAAGCTCTTTCATTTGATACCCGTATCATAGGGTTTAATATTTTAAAATTATAAATCACCCTTTTGTGGCTTTTTGTGGATATCTTTGTAAGTATTAGAGAAACAGAAAAACTGATAAGAAACTTAATTATAGTTAAACTAATTTTTTACAACTTTTATTAATGTGTTGTTCGATTGTTTTTTTCAATATTAAGAGAGATATATCAAATTTTGTGTTTTCTCCTCCCTCCAAACTCCCCGTTTCCCCTCTCCAATTCTGATCGTGCTTACCATAAAAATGCATTGTTATCGGAACTGAACCAATACGTTAAAATTCAACTCCGTAGGTTCAGAGGAGGTGGGTGCAATTTAACTTGCAAGATTCCATTACAAACACCGGAACAGGTGAAACTAAATAATACCTTAGAATGTTTGAATAAATGTACCATTTTTGAGACAAACTAAAAAATAAATGGATGAAATTTTTTATTCGAATTGTTCATTCCACCTCTTCTAAGGACATATTCGATTTTCAAAATCGATTGACTATGTATGATCAAACTACCAGAATTTTTCGGATCTGCGTGTAGGTTTTGAGATATGCCGCGTCGAATGCAAAAAACCGCATCCTTCTAAACTGTTGGAAGTGGCTTAAATCAAAACATAATTTAATTTTTGGTTTTTCCCATTTTTGGGTATCTTCCGTTAATTTTTCCGAAGATTATTATTTTAGGTTTCAAAAATTTCGAGTCGAATGCAAAACCGCATCCTTCTAGCATTTTTGGAAGTAGGTTAAATTTAAACACATAACTTATAATTATACATAGAAATATGGGCCAATCATAGAGCTGCAATATCTCTTATGTATTTATTATGTTAATTATATCAAAACAAAAATGCAAAAATTTTCCATTTCCTTTCGGTTTGGGCACTATATCTATCTATATGCCAAATATCAACTTTTAAGGACTTATGGTCTAGGCCCTGGAATTATGATCGGGTATGTCCAGAAATTGTAGGCGTTCCGCACTGGCAGCTCTTTTCGGTCAAAAGTAATTTCGGAGTCAGATTGGCTCTGATGTAACGATTAGTAACAGTACTGTAGGCGCGAAGGCAAAAAAACCTTAAACTCGGCCTGTCGGACTACCGTGCTGTAGATATTTGTATACATGCGTTTACATATACGTATGGCGATAGTACTAATCACCGTACTTATTATCGATAGTTGAACAAACAATCGCTTTTTTCAAATCGATTTTCAATCTGAAAAAATTTTAAAATTCAATGTACTTTATATATAGTTGTAGTACTACTCTTAACGAACAAATACGCTCCAAAACAACTCTTTAGCACCATCCTTCGGGAAAGAGGAGCCAATTTTCGAAAACGTCTATTTGCATCTGACCGATTTTTATTTGATTATTAATAGTTTTCATTAAACAATATTTGAAAACCATGCAATTGTCTCCAGATACATTTTCAAGCGTCAACATTAAAGAGTTTATTGAGTATAGAAAATTGAACTTTAAATACTCCTTTACATATTTCGAAAATAGTTTTGGAATAAAGCATCCCTAACATAATTAATATTCCCATTAACTGCCTCGATGTGCAGGATTTGACCATTTGCAAGTAATTGTTCGAGTTCCGCAATGTTAATGCCTTCTGGTAAATGCAGTGGTTCTGCATCATGCATTTTCTTTGTGATATTTTGAAGCACACCAGTAGCAACGATAATTGCCATAATTGTGCTTATATTATTAATTTATGGCATCAGGCCATAGGAAAGTGCAGGAAAATGAAGCTTCCCATTGTCAAATAATCGTTCTGCGGTATTTATCGTTATATAATTGGCCTGCCCTTGTTCGAGAATTTACAAGTGGGGTTAAAAAATAAGTCCGCAAAGAAAAACTACTGTCCTCTGAAAAGTAAAACTCAATATACGGGCTTGAGTGAACAGTTATTATTTTTTATTACGTTTTCGTCAAGAAAAACAATGCCAACTCTCATCGAAACCCTCATTGAAAAAATAAAACTTTTTTAGGTATCTACAGTAGAAACTTGAAACAGTCAATTTTTATTACCCCGTAATAATTTTAAATATGTAATGAAAACAGAAACTAGAAAAACTAATCAATTTATGATTATTAACTACAATGTTATTACATCAGCGGTATGTGTAAGTTTCTTTTACCTAAAACTATGCAGTTATAAAATTCTTCATTTTCTAATCTTGAACATATTTAACTATTATTAAAAACAGTTGAATTATATGCAGATCCAACCCATCTCGTAACAATATTCAATATTTGGAAATGTGAATTACACATAGCTTGCATGTTTATTGAAAAGTATCCGTTTTTTTTCGGAATGCTTCGCCAGGCGATTGAAATTTAATTTGAGTACAATCTATGAACGATGTAACTTTTGGAAAGGCAGCAATTTCAAAGAAATCATTTATTGTTTGTTTGAATTTATGCAGCTGTAAAAAGCCTTTTAATATATTCCGGTCGTGGCATAGCTATTGTTTCTGAAACCACTTTATTATTCGAGAAGCCGTGGAAGTATGCACACCAGTAAAATCAGCAATAGCTGTCAGATGACCGGACGATGCATAAAACCGTATAGTTGCCAATAATTGATTGAATGGAGAAACACTGTAATGGTGTGAATGTGAACAATTATTTATTTGGTATATGAATAATACATATTTATGTATAAATCATATAATTACAACTTACAAATCGTTTGCAAACTCAAGTCGTTCTTCAATAAGAGCAAAACTTACAAGCAACATTGTTTGGTTAACCTAAACCTTCGAAAAAAATTAAGCGCATTCTCGCAAATTGTCAATATGATCCGCCCATAAATCATTAATTCTGTCCATACTTATTTTCACTGTCAATCGATCAATATTCAGAAAATTTCATTAAGTAATTTAAAAATTTGGCACTTTAAAAGTATTATATGCGCGTGCCCGAACGATTTCTTAAAGTGAGGAATGGTTTAAGCAGGCGATATTCGAGACTTAAAATTAAGAAATGCTTAGTTTGTTTAAGAGCTTATATAATACGCAATTTGTCAGTTTAAGAATCACTTAAAATGATTCGGTGATATTCTTACTCTGCCAATGAACGTTATGTTATGAATGGTCTTCCTCACATTAGTTTTATGATTCTTTTTTCTTTTACGACAAGCAATGAATTATGTAATAATATAATTTTAAATAAACTTTAAATTGCATATTAAATAATTGTGAATTATGGTAGAACAAATCCCAGATAAAATGAAATATAACTATCATAATGTAGAATAGGGTAGTTGCATGATACCAAATATGTCATATTTATTTTCAGAATATGAAGGTACTGTTAATACTGTAATAATATAAAAAAAAGTTCAAAATCGGTTCATAAATGACGGATATCTGAGCTAACACACCTTAAAAAAAAATGAGACGAATTGAGAACCATCCTCCTTTTTGAAGTCGGGTTAGAAACGAATTTAAAATCCGACAAATATCAAGGATGCTATAAGCTTTTAAAGATTATTATCTGTCTCTTTCTTGCAAAACAGAGTACTTTAAATGGCAATTACGTGTATTTTAAATGGCGATAGTATATTATGACGCCACAATGCATGTCATGGGGCTATCACCCTCTTTGTCTAATCGGGAGTTTCAATCATTCATATCACGCTTATTTTGAAAGTTATTTAAAAAATAATTTTACCTTGATCTTTGTCAAGTAAATATGGTTCAATTGAAATGAAAAAAAATGTTCATGCAAAACCCCAATAAAAAAAAAATGTTTTAAATAAAATAGGTAGGTAGGTAGTTTGAAATCATGATTGAATAAGCTGTGAAAAGAGAGAAGATTAAATCGCTAAGGAGTAGATTAAGATTAAGGGGCTGAGCATAGTGATGAATAAACATATGGGCAAAAATTATCTAGGTATTCGAACCGAATCTAAACTAATAAGAATACCGTCTTAGATAGACAGAGGATTGTTTCCAAACGGCAAAAAATTGTTGAAATATTAGACAGAGCGAAACAAAAAAGAAACTTACGGACATAAACCTGAACGTATTGAACGGCACATTTTGTTCCTTTTAAAACTCATCTTAATAGTTTAATGAATCCAACGTGAATTTTTTATAGGACGCTTTCTGTGAAAAATTAACTAAGAGTAAATTTGATAGTGACCTATTACGTCAATGATCTCTATTCAATAAATTTTTGGTTACCTTACTTATCAATAAATTGTAATATTTCGAGTCGATATAAACCTGAACATATTGAAGGACAAATTTTGTCCTATTTAACTCAGCTTAATCGTTAAATGCATCGTTACGTCCAACTATTCTCCTATTCTCGTATAACCAACAGTTTACGATAAATTTCAATGAATCAATGATAATGAAGGGAATTTTGTGCCCTGCTACGTTCTAGATCTACTGTGCTCCCCAATCAAGCGCCTACGGAGTGTCTTAGAGCGCCTTGTCCAGCCTTTTTTACTTCAGGGAGTACAGGATCTAGATTAGATCCAGTAATTGTTGTTCCCCTCGAATATGGTACATTCCCAGACACTTTATTATTTTGTGAATGAGGGCTTCATAGTCTTTTAGGAGGTGTTCCGGAGTTACTTCTATTTCTTCACAAAACCTGCAGTTTCCCTGTTTTCCCCAGTCTAGCTTTCTAAGGTGCCCCCTGAGTTTACAATATCCCGTTAGAAACCTTCAGAAGTCGCAGTCTATTTTTGCTCAGCACAATGCAGGTTTTAAATTTTTTGCGGTTATAATTTCCGTGTAGCTTCTGCCTGCCTGAGCCCGAAAGCGTTCTCCAGAGTGTGACTCTCTTGGTGTCTTCTTTCTTTCTTATCTCCTCTCGTTGAAGAAGTTATTATCCAGTCCGTAAGGTTCTAAGGTTGCACCCCCATGTTGTTCCTACTGCGCTTCTACACACCATTAATGCTCATGTAGCTTTGTTAGTTACTTCTTCTACGTGTTTATCCCATAGAAGCTTACTGTCTAGAACTACCCCTAGGCATTCAATTTATTTTTTCTATTATAAGTTTACTAGTCGCCTAGTCGGATGCATCTTATATTTGGAAGGCTCTTCTTCTTGGAGAAGGGTATCATTGTGGTCTTTTCCTGGTTTTATATTTAGCCCCACTGATTCACACCAATCTTTTGTACTATTGATTGCGTTTTGGATAATATCACACAGTGTTCGTTTGAACTTACTATGTCATTGGCATAGCCCTGGCAGTTAAACCAAGATCTGTCAGTTTGTTAAAAGGTTCGTCTTTTATCAGACTCCACATTTGGGGGGATAACACTTCCTCTTGTGGGCAGCCTCGGGTTATATTGCTCCTGATTATCTTTGATTCCACCAGAATTTCGACATGGTATCATCCACCGCCTTGTCAGAGCTTCTCTGGTGACCTTCCATAAGGTATTTTCAAAGCTTCTGCTATCGAAGAAGGCACAGATGGCTTTTTCCTTATCCTAGAGAGTTCTTTGGATAAGTTCTGTCAGCTGACATAGAGCGGTTTCTGTTGATCTTCCAGGCAGGGCTGCATTATCAACAACATTTTTAGTAAAAAACATGTAACGTTGATGGGTCTGAAGGACTTTGGTAAAGCAATATCCTTTTTCCCTATCTTGGTAATAGAGGTATCCTCAACCCCTTTTCCAAGTACTTGATGTATACCCAAGTACAAAGCTACTTCGACTTAGATTGACCGGGTGTAGCATCATTTCCTGTTACCTTTTCTGAAGAAGGGCGGGAAATATGCCATACATACTTGGTGTTTTAAACGATTAAAATTAGTTAATAGCATTTTGCAACCTTTATACTATTAATATGGACGCTATGGAGTTTAATTCATCGTTCGCCCAACTTATCTATAGAACTATTGGTCCTACGCGAGTTTTGTATAGGACCTTTTTTGTGCAGAATTAACTTAAAAGCAAATTTGATACAGACCTCTTTTAATGTAAATAACTTCTATTCCAGAAAAATTAATTTTGACCTTCAATAAATTTTTTGTACCTTATTCGATAAATTGTAATCTTTCACGTCGATAAAAATCTAAACGTATTGAACGACACATTTTGTTCCATTTAAAACTCAGTTTAACAGTTAAATACATCGTTACGGTTTACTTACCAACAGTTTACGAGATATTTGAGAAAAATTGATTTCACGACTTTTCACGGTCAATAAATTCACAAGTAGGTACTATTTTACTGGGTCATTCATGGTTTTTGTACACCACTTGAATCCTAAAAGTTTCGTTAATTTGTCGATTTGTGTATTCATATATAAAAATTGCAATTAAGTATCAATATATATATTGTAAACTATGTGAATAGATATCGGGTTGGAAGCTTAAGGCTTATTGTTTGTCCAGAGTTGGTTTAGATCAAAACTTTTAAATTCTAGATTGTTTGTTATAAAAAAATGATTTTGCTATAAGTTCTTTTACTATAATCAAATCGATTCAGCAAAATTTAATTTTTTAATTGAAAAATACTTTTTCAATATACGGAGTTGTCCAAAAGATCGGCAACGGCAAATGTATCCCTATCATGCGAAGCAAACACAAAACCTGATATTCGATCCATTTGTAAATTTTTTTTCTGAGAAATCGATTACTTAATCAAATATGGATGCCTATAAATTTATTGAGGCGAATTATGGCCAAAGTCTGTAATCTTAAATGAACTACCTATTTTAAGAATCGGAATCAGATTTATTACATTTAAAGCAGAAGGACCCAATTTTTTTGGACCTTATAGGACCAAAAATTCGTATTACTTTAACAAGCGTTTTGGCAGTTTATTTTGCCAACTGACCAGTTAAGTGATACAATAAATTAAATCATAAATTTTTTTAATTAACTAGTATTTCCATACCAATTCAATGTTTTTGAAACTAAACTAATATTATATTTTTAATAATAACGGAAATATTTCAATAAATACTTTTTAAATATTTCAATAAATAATGATTTCATTCATTATTTCACTTAAACTTGCTTAAACTATTTTCTTACCAACGCAAATTATGGGTCCCGCAAGTACATAGAAGACCCATAAAATTGTCTCTTTGTGCATTTTGTATGCAAAAAATGCCATTTCGATTCATTCATTAAAAAAATGGACCGATTCCGTCATACAAAAAGTTTCATAAAAAATTTTATGGATCTATGTGACCTCAAAGCTGCCAGCCCATTCGTTTCCCCGACAGAAATGATAAAAGATACCAATATCAGATTTTATATAAACCTGTCGTTGCCGCTCTCTTGTACAGCTCTGTAGTATCAAAGTATTCTTTCAATAATAAAAATAATAATAATATTCATTTAAGTACATTTTTAATAAATAAACTTTAAGAGATATTATGACATTTCTATCTACGTTAGTTGTATTGAATATATGAGATTTAAGAAACTATTCGATTGCCTTAAGGCATACATGGCATTTCAGAGAATCCTCTCTACACCATGCATGTCTGGTCATGTACAACACACACGGCTGTCCCCAATCATTGCCAATGTCACGGGAGTTTAAATTTGTTATTGATATTTAGCAATTTATTATTAAATACTGTTTCACGTTATTATTTTCAATTAATTTATATACCTAAATCTGAAGAAGTTTTTAATATGGACAGTATACAAAATCAGGATACTGACCATGCACATGTCATTTTTATTATTAATTATAGATATTTAGACATCATTGTACCTAATCGTAAAAAAAAAGTAAAACCAACTAAAACAGAGATGGTCATGGGTTGCTCATTTGAGCAACTGTGCCTCCAGTAGCCGAGTGAGAGTAAGCAAGAGAGGTATGTTTTGAAGTAAGACAGGACAGGAGAGGTATGTTTTGAAGTAAGATAGGCTCTCTTCAGAAAATCCAGATTTCTGAGGAGACTCTATGAGAGACGTGCCACGGTCTCCAGGTTGGCCGTTCGTACGCAGGAGCTTTTAGAGAGTCTTAATTTCGAATTCGCTCAGGTACTTCCCTATAGTTTTCATGAAGTACCTCCTTGGCTGATCCTAAAGGTAAGGTGCCGCTTTGACCTGGATGGTCTCCGTAAAGATCAGACCAGTTCCCAGTACTATCGGACCTGCTTCCAACAAATTATTAGCGAATACAATGACTCTCTGTGCGTGTATACGGATGGATCTAAAACCGTTTCTGGTGTAGGGAGCGCTATTGCCATTGGCAATAGCTCACACACTTGGTCGCTCTCCCCACAGGCATCCGTATACACTGCTGAATTGTTTGCAATTTTGCAAGCCCTGCAAGATTGTGAAGAGTTTTCGAACCATCACAATACATTCCTCATTTGTTCCGACTCGTTGAGCGCGCTGCAAGCACTAATGTGCACGCTTTCAAGGGACCCTCTGGTGCAAAACATCCAAGCGATACTCCACGTGCTCCAGCACATGTCCATCGTTTTTGTATGGACGCATGGGCACGTGGGTATACATGGGAATGAGTTGGCTGATGAAGCTGCGCGGGTCGCGGCTGATTCAGACCATCTGGATCTAATTCCAATACGCCCAGAGGACCTAAAATTGTACATACGTTTCAAAATTAATGAAAAATGGCAGCGTGAGTAGAACAACCTCATGGAAAAGCTCAAACAGGTCAAGCCAAGCATCAATAAGATGCCGGCATCTGTAAATCTGAGCCGTAGAGAGTGTGGCCCTTACACGTTTGCGAATAGGCCACACTCAAATCTCGCGTGCATATCTACTCTGCGGTGAGGTTCAGCCAAGGTGCACTGTTTGCAGGACAGTGAAAACCGTGAGGTATATTGATGAGGAATGTGTAGTCTTTGAACCTTTACGACAAAGACTACGGCTTCGAAAAAATGTAGCACGAGCATTTTCATATATGCGACCTGCGTGAAGAGGATGATTACATTTTTTAATGAATCTCACCTTCTACGGAGACTCTAGGGCAACAAAACATCTCATATTTTAAAAAAGTCGTCTCTTTTGTATATTTTTTACGTACAGCCTCTTACGATTTTGTCTTCTTTTTAAATGTTTTGTGTTTTTAAATTATTTATTGATTTTATCTGTGATATTGTGGGCCCTTTACACCCACAATATCACATTTTATTAATCATAGTTTTAAGTTTTATTGTTTTAATTGTAATCGTGTGGGCTCTTTACACCCACACTATTACACGTTGTTAGTTTTGTTTGTTTTTAAAACTATTTATTATTATCTAGTTTTTAAGTTTTAATTTTTTATATTGTTATTTAGTTTTTCAGAATTTTTATTTAAGGCCTTTATATCGTTCTATTTTGGCTACTAATAAATTTAATTTTTGCAAATACAAAAATCATATCAGATATTATATTTCAATTTGATTACACTAAAGTGATGATCGCTTCAAGCAGCTCCTGCGTAACGAAGTTTTTTTTTTCAAATGAATTTTTGTTTTAAAAAATGCCTGCAAGACGTACAAACTTAAGTCGCAGAACTCGAAAAGCTAGAAGTGAAAGATATACATGAGCAAGCTAAACTGACGAGCAACGCGAAACGTGGAATGAAGTTAAACGGAATCGAAATCCACAACATAGAAATGTTGCGTTTAATCCCTATCAAGCTGCAGTTAATTATAATGTGGAAATCGATTACAGTTAACAACAAATCGTTGCTATTGGGCCAATGAACGTTGTGTGTAAATATTGAAAGGCATTTGAGTTTAAAACTGAAGCACGTGGATTGTGTTGCGCGACCGGTCAAGTCAAATTAGCGCGATTGGTATCGCCAGAAGAGCCACTAAATTCGTTGGTTTCGGAAATTGGGCTAGATTCTAAACATTTTTTGACTCATATCGAGCAATAAAATAATTGGTTTTAAATAACGTCATTTGGCGCAAAAAAAGTTATTTGAGAAAAATTTAAGCCAAGTTTCAAGGTAAGTATATTGAAAAACAATCAATTTTTACCACCACGTTAAAATGAAACCAACAAATTATTAAATATCTCTCTTAAAATTGAAAAATTTATAAGGAGTAAAGTTGTAGAAAATCAAGTTTTCTACAATTCACTACTTGTTCATCTTTCTCAAAGTCTAACGTGAACAAAGATATTTAGAATTTTAACTTTCAATCTTTAATTGTAAATATTTCTGTAAATATTAGTGTAACAGAAAAATGATAAGAAACAAAATTACAGTAAAACTTAAGTACCTACAACTTAACACCTGATAAATTTTTAGATTTTCAAATACTAAGGGAGATAGTAGAATTTTGAGTTTCCCCCTCACTCTAAACCCCCTTTCTTCTCGTTCGATTTTACCCATTAACGAACTTGACCTTGCGAATACCAAAAGCGCCTCAAATACCCAATTTCATTGTAATCGGAATAAAACTGTGACCACTAGAGAGTCCACAGACATTTAAAAAAAAGTACATATGTTGTATATATATATATATATATATATATATATATATATATATATATATGTATTTATATACAAATATACAAATTTTAGCGATAGTGATATTTTAACATATAATTGGTAGGATCGATGGACATTTGAAGAAATTTTTACGAAATTCCAACATTGGTGCAAAAACAATGGCTGCGTTTCCTTTTGAGGAAATTCGCTAGAAAGTACATATAAATATAAATATATATATATATGTATATATATGCATACTTGTATTTATATATACACATATATATATATATATATATATATATATATATATATATATATATATATATATATATATAAATATATATATACATATATATATTGATATAGATTTATATATATATATATATATATATATATATATTTATTGTAACGGTTGAAAAGTGTTCAACCGTTCGATGAATGTCTTTTATTTATTTTTATAATTTTTTATTTTTTTTTGGGATTATTGACGTGAATTCGACGCGACTGGTCGCTGGTGCCGAAGGACACCGGGGCCAGAAATAAAGAGAACGGCTTCGAAATCCGATGTCGCTGTCGACATTAATTATAATTATTTTGTATTTATTTATTTTATTTTTTAAGTTCGCACGCAATAAATAATTACCGATCTCGCTCAATCATCGATCATCGACATGGAGGTTGGAATGGTGTACGAGGAGCCTACTATTTGTATGGAGGTCTGTAACATCCACTACTGCTCGTCAACAGTTGCTGCATTTGTAAATAAAATTAAACAGGCCTGTATTATGAACTTGTTAAACTAGTGATCGTTAAGTTCGAGTGTATAATTGTTTGGGACTCGTTTCGTTTATCATGACCGTGGACGGTGTAAACTTCGTTTACAACGTAAAGAAGAACATTACACGATAATTGATGTTTCGTTATGTTGACTTGTTGGTTGGATTTTGGAAGTGTGTGTGAATTCGATATTATTCAAGCTTGAAAAGCATATTTTATATTGGATGAATTAATGATGGGTGGTGAAAAACAAATAGCATCAGGAACATCACACCAAATGAAATAGTGAATAAAGTGAATATTGGAAAAAAATTCATAATTCAAGTCCAACCCTGGTGTTGAAATTATCATTTTGTGACAAATATGTCTTAAAAAAATATTAAGGAATGTGACCAACAGTGTTGTTTTGTGTTTTTTTGTTTTCGTGCGACGGACTTTTTGTTGGAGAAGAGTTTCTTATTTCGAAAGCCGTACGATTCGTATCGTAGCGTAATTGACGAATTGTTAATACGATATTTTGTTTTAAACTGCGAAATCTACTATTTTTGTCGATCTGTTGAACATTATTGTTATTTTTTTTAAAATTTTTATCGTGTTTTTTTGGATTTGTTGTTGTTCACCGAAACGTTGATTCGAGCGAGGTTTGGTGGTAAATTTTTGCGTGTGAGCGTGTTCACGAAAGTACATTTTTTTTTTTAAAATTATTATTTCGAATCATTTTTTTTAATTAATTCATTTTTATTTGTAATTTTTTTTGCTTAATATCAAATTTCGTAAGCACGTTCTGGTACCGAATTTATGTAATTTTTTTTTACTGTAGTTATTTTTTTTGTTGTTATTGAATTCGATTATATTTTTTTTGTTGTTCATTAATTCGATTTAACGTAACTGTATTGTAACCAAATTATTATTTATTTCCGTAAATTAAAGTATTTGTTTTTCTTTGAATTAATTTTTTTTTGTTATCGTGAATAAATAATTTATTTTTGTTTCGTAATTCTGTTGTTTAATTTTTTTTATTGTATTCGATCATCCGTAATCAGACGAGTGTCTACCTTTTAACCTGCCACCCAGATCAAGGGTTGACGAGTTTCCGTTAGTATAATCGTGAGTGGTACTCAGAAAAAACCTGGCGCCCAACATTGTTTTTTTGTTTTTCGAATTGGTGCTACAATTTGTCGGCTAGCCACCACCTTGTTGATTCTAAGGTGGTGAAACTACCGTCATAATATATATATATATATATATATATATATATATATATATATATATATATATACATATATACAAATTTTAGCGATAGTGATTTTTAACATCTAATAGGTAGGATCGATGGACATTTGAAGAAATTTTTACGAAATTTTAACATTGGTACAAAAACAATAGCTGCATTTCCTTTGGAGAAAATTCGCTAAAAATAGTTCTAATATACTGAAAAGTACTTTAATATTTGCCAAAAAACCTACCTGGAAGTAAATAAACGGAGTTCCGAAGTTAAATTCTAAGTTTGATCCTTCCTGAGCTTCCTTAGTTTTCACTTTTTTCCAAATATAGCGCACAAATCTTCTCACTTTTTAGGATATTTCGTCTCCTAAGGATAAAATCTAATTAAGATACCCCTGTTATAATTTAGCATCGTGATGTGAGGATCACCATGATAATGCACTTTGAGCAGATATATGTCAAAAGCTATTATTTTTACCGGGTTCAACCTCTGGAAATTATTTCTAGCTCTTAAAATTTCAAACATAACGATTTTTTAAACGACATGATTTTTGGAAAATTAAATGCGATACGATGAAAAAATCAATTATATTTGTTTCACATGTGCGAGTAATGAATTTTGTTTTTGTTGTAACTTCGCCAACGCTTACGTTAGAGAGCCGACCAAAAAAACATTTTGAAGTTCTATAAACGTAATTCACATAATGTTTATTATTTTTGGTGAATAATCAATTTTTCCGTTATTTAGAGATGAAAGCATGCATATAGATTTTCGTTAACAGAGAGCAACTTTTCGTTTGACATAACTCGGTTAATATAGCTCCAACGGAAACATAAAATAACCGAATTGTTAGTTTTTTTATAATCTTAAATTTTTCTTCTTACATTTTTTCCGATTTATTTTAAGGTTTTTGAATTATTTGTGTTAAATATACTTTTTTAGACGAAAAATTGGCAAATTCAACTGTAAAAAACTTAAAAACTAATAACTTTGCAGAAAGACTGTATACATTTTTTTGCATAAAATTAATTATTTTATTCCCTCCTGTGGGTCTACCTTGTCGTCGTGGGAGGGCCTAGTACCCCAACAGGAGGGGAAACTATCGGGCCCAAACTACTCAACGTTTGGTTTAGTGTGAGGATATCTGCGCTGATTGCATATAGATTTTCGTTAACAGAGAGCAACTTTTCGTTAGACATAACTCGGTTAATATAGCTCCAACGGAAACATAAAATAACCCAATTGTTATGTTTTTTATAATCTTAAATTTTTCTTCTTACATTTTTTCCGATTTATTTTAAAGGTTTTTGAATTATTTGTGTTAAATATACTTTTTTAGACGAAAAATTGGCAAATTCAACTGTAAAAAACTTAAAAACTAATAAGTTTGCAGAAAGACTGTATACATTTTTTTGCATAAAATTAATTATTTTATTCCCTCCTGTGGGTCTACCTTGTCGTCGTTGGAGGGCCTAGTACCCCAACAGGAGGGGAAACTATCGGGCCCAAACTACTTAACGTTTGGTTCAGTGTGAGGATATCTGCGCTGTCATCATTTGTCATCGTTGGTTTCGGTGTGCTGTGTATATGCACTGTCGCAGCATTACTCGTCGACCACGTCATCTGACTGACATCGTTCATCGAAGATATTGTACTGGCGATCCCGTGCTGGGAGTGGTCGAGACGAGTTAAAGGTGGAGCCTCAGTTTCTTCGAGATCTGCCGTGAGCTGTGCTCCGAGGCAGCTTGTGTGGGGCTTAGCCATTAGCCACGTCGTCCCTTGTAGGATAGTGTGCAATGGATGCAGAGGTCGGAATTTTCATTGCTGCGGGTGAGTTCCGGTCCGTCCGCGTATTCCGGGAGAGGACGTGGACGGTAGAGTACTGGGGTACGACTAAAAAAGTCCGAGATATACCCGTTCCCAGCTATTTCAGCCTGCCCCTTTGCAGACGATGGCTGGTTTTATATTATTTTAAGGATAAAAAACATACCCAAACTTAAAAGCCACCTTCCCTAAGAGGAGGTAAATCCTACTAAAAATCAAAGAAAATTCCGTGGGAACCTGAGAATTCCGTCAAGACATTCGGCGACAACGGAAGTATCGATAAGCTTGTCAATCGTAAGATGTTAGCAGATCATAAGGTGGAAGTATCACCCCATGGAACATTTAACAGTTCCCAGGGGGTGATGTATTGCTGAGATCTCATGATCTGCGAAATCGAAGACATCGTATAAAATTTTTCCGACGAGAGAGTTAAATGACTCAGCTATCCTCCAACTTACCTTCAGTATAATTTATTTGCCAACAATAATCCAAGGTTGCATTCAAAAAAAAATTCCCTTGCATCCGTACATTCCAGCACCGATGCGAATGACTTTTCATCAAGCTTTTCACCGATGGCAAGGCGGGGAACTTCCCCAAACACAGAGAGGAGATGGCTATCCAGTAAGTTGGAGTTCCGGATAATCTCACAGATCCTCGAAGTGTACAGGAGAGTGATGGGCTCCAGCCTTCGCTCTCAGCCTGCCATCTCCTACACGTCACAGCTACTCCCATTCCTTCAGCTCACACTTGTTCGCTCGCTAAGGAGCCCACTTCGCTAAATCATCAGCCAGGCCACGATACAGGAGGGACCTATTCATGCCTCAACTAAAACTGAAGTAAAACGGAAGAGAGAGACCTATAAGACTGTTGTGAGAGCTTCAGAGGTGGCAACCAATAAGCCTACCTCAGAAGCAAAATCGATGCAGATAGATCGTTCAAAGACTCCACCTACGTTCACAACACGGGTTGATCCGGCTCTGCAGGTGGAGGCTAGCAAAATCGCTGGGTGGAGAAAAAAGTGTGGTCGTCTCCTACAAAGTGACGTCGGGGTCGGATTCGGATTCCGCCTCTTTCTCCGGCAAGGAGACGACCAGGAGGGATAAAAGAAGCTGGCCGAAGGAGAAATCCAGGAAGTGATCCCACAACTACCTGGAGCAACCCATCCTAGACATGATAAATATGAAATTACAATGGTATTAAACAACGTTTCTGTGAGCTGAACATGCGTCTGGCAGAACATCTATGCATATATGTATACAACAGTCACATCTTAGACTGAAGGGTTATATCGTCCACCGGCAGGATGTTCGGCTAGATAATCGAGCAAGGGGATGTTACGCAATATTAATAAGGCTAGGTATGTCTTACCTGGCCCTTCTCCTCGACACCCCACTACAAGCCATAGCGGTAAGAGCATACGGATTGCTCGAACTCACAGTATGCACAATCTATCTGCCAGACTCCTATTGGAATATCCAAGATCTGGTAAGGTTAGCCTTGCAATTTCACAACGATTTATGTTGACAGGCGAGTTTAACGCTAACAGTTCATTGTGGGGCTGTGAACAAAGAGACGCAGGAGACTGATCAAAGTCTGACTCTGGCTCAATGACTGGAATAGAAGGTACTTCCTGACCCTTGCAGGAGTGATCATCTACCCTTGAAAATTTCTCTTAACTCACCGATGTGTCTAAATCCTACTTCGCCAAGATGACGTCTTCGTCGTGCCAACTGGGACACTTGTATGAAAACTTTCCTAGTTCCCACGTTGGGGGGGAGACGTAGAAGAGGGCGTGTACAAAATGTCCTCCAAAGCCATTGAAACAGCTACACGCACTATAAGTAAGTCTTCTAGCATTCCAACTAAGACGAAAGTTCCCTGGTGGAATGATGTCGTGATAGTAGCGGTTTTAGAGTAAAACAGGGCGTTTAACAAACTGAAAGACGCCCCAGGTAGGAAAATTTAATAGCTTTTAAAAGAAGAAGATCTATCACAATAAGGACTATACGAGATCACAAAAGGCTATCTTGGGAGCAAAACGTTTCGGCCATCAATACCTCCACACTATCTTTGGACGTAGGCAAGTGGTTGAAAGCGATTTCGGGGAAATTTTCCAAGTCACTGGCGTCTACTCTCCACAATTTAAATAGCTGCGTCATCTCGTAGCATTTCGAGCACGTCTGTGGCTCCCAAACCTGAGACCCGACCTTCCTGCGGATCAAGATCCATCACGAACAACATGATGAACTTGATTTTTTCTCGGATAAATCCCTCCAGTATAACATTGACTTCACAATAGAACAACTACTGGAGTCGCTTAAAGGGTCAACTGATACATGACCTGATCCCGATACAATTCATTATGCCATGATCGAGAATTTGCCTTATCCTGCTAAGTGCAGATTACTGGATCTGTACAATAATATTTTTCGGTTGAGCGTTTACCCCAAAAATGGCGGGAAGTTATTAGTATCCTGCTGCTTAAAGAAGGTAAAGATTCATCGCAACCATCAAGCTACCGTCCCAAAAAACTAATCGCCAGATAAATAAATATCATACAGGTTTGCCCATTATCATTCGACGACGGATCAACTTGTTCGCCTTGAGAATGCCATTCACGACAACTTTCTTCGGGGCTACCACTTTATGGGAGTGTTCTTTGACCTGGAGAAATAATATGATATGACTTGGAGGTTTAGAACTCTCAAAAAGCTGCATGGGTCTAAGAGGAACTCTGCTCTGGTTCATCCAAAGTTTTATGTGTGATAGCAAATTTTGTGCCCAGATGGGTGGCCCTGACTCTATGATCTATTCCCAGGAGAATGATGTTCCTTAGGGTTCGACGCTTAGTGTCACCCTTTTCGCTTTAGCGGTCAATCATAACGCAGCTTCAGCCCCGATTCGACAATGCCTGTATGTTGATGACCTTGTATGGAGGTGCCTCAAAGATTACAATTGAAACGAGACTCAAGCGCATGGCACCAACGAAGTGGTGCATTCTGCAGAAAGTGTGAGTTTCCGGTTATCCACGATTAAAACTAAAGTGGTCCATTTCCGCACAAAACGCTAGGCACATCCTGATCCTTTACTTAAAGGGATCCTTGGATGTGCGACTCTATTAGATTTCTGGAACTTTTCATGGACAAGAAATTAACGTGGCGTCCACACTTCCAATACCTGGCAGCGAGTTGTCGCAAGGCAATGAATGTGCTTAAGGGATTGACTGGTACATCGTGGGGTGCACACCGGGAGATGCCAGAGCAGCTTCATTCACAGCTGGTTCTACTCAGGTTGGATTATGGCTGTGAAGTATTCGTAGTCCCTCTATGTGTGTATATGTAGAGTCGAGATTGAACCATTGAGATTGAGACGCGAGCGCCTGCTCGTCAATTACTTCGTGTGGGTATGGGCTAAGCCCAATTATATCAACTTCCCGGTTCTCTTCAGAAAGTCAAAATTTCTGAGGAGACTATGCAAGATGTGCCACGGTCACTAGACCGTTGGTCGTTACTTCCGTGTACTTTTTATGAAGTACCTTCTTGGCTGATTCTTAAAGTTAGGTGCCTCTTTGATCTGGCTGGTCTCCGCAAAGAAGACCCCGTTCCCAGTTCTTTGAGACCTGCTTCCAAAAACTGATCAACGAATACAATAATTCTCTGTGCGTGTATACGGATGGTTTCAAAACCATTTCTGGAGTGGGGAGCGCTATTACCATTAGCAATAGCTCACACACTTGGTATTTCTCCCCACAGGCATCCGTGTACACTACTGAATTATATGCAATTTTGCAAGTCTTGTGATATTGTGAAGAATTTTCGAACCTTCACAATACATTCCTCATTTTTCCGACTCGTTGAGTGCGCTGCAAGCATTAATGTGCACGCTTTCAAGGGACCCTCTGGTGCAAAACATCCAGGCAATACTCCACGTGCTTTAGCGCATATCCATCGTTTTTGTATGTGGACACGTTAGTACACATACAAATGCGGTGGATCATGAAGCACCTGGATCCAATTCCAATACGTCCAGAGGGCCTTAAGTGTGCATAAACCTTAAAATTAATAAAAAATGACAGCGTGAGTGTAACAATCACACGGAAAAGCTCAAACAGGTCAAGCCAAGCACCAGTACGATACTGGCACCTGTAAATGGGAGTCACAGAGAGAGTATGACCCTTACTTGTTTTCAAATAGGCCATACTCAAGTATCTTCTCTGCGGTGATGATCAGCAATGTTTTCAGGACAGGTGCACTGTTGTCAGGACAATGGAAACCTTGAGGCATTTTGCTGAGGAATGTGTATTCTCTTCACCTTCACAGCATCAGGAAGGAAGGAAACTGGGAGGTTATGGGTTCGAATCCCGACATCGGCAGTTTGTCAATTATAAAAAAAAGGGGCGGTTGATTGACTAAACTGTCGGCGTATGGACAAGAACGAAGTAACCGGCTATGCTTGAGAAGGTTTTCTGCAGTTTCCGTCACGAACTCCAGATGAATATCGGCATAGTTCCTATCATAGTCGGCTACAGCCGCATATCCTACCAATTCCTATTCTACTCACAAATTCCTTCCACTCCACACACATTCTCACATCCTAAGGCATCACAATGGACCTTATGGGCGAAGTGTAGCCCGTTCAGGGCAGCCTTTACAATCAACCTACCTCTTACTTTCACAGCAAAGACTACCGCTTCGAAAGAATGAAGCGCAAGCATTATCGTATAATGCGAGCTCCGTGAAGAGAATGATTTTTAAGTTTTTTATCTGTTGCAGTGAAGACCTTTTACACCTTCACTTCAACGCTGTTATTTTTGTTGTTATTGTTTTTTTTTTTATATATAGTTTATATTTTGTAATTTTATTCCTACCTAGTCAGTTCATTTGACAAGGTAGTAATTGTGATATTATATTTCAAATTTTGCCCCTATTCCTATAACATTTGTTTGTATTTTATAAATTCGTATTTCGACTACAATGTAGTCATCATCAGTATGAGTTAGCTAATCGTAACTATTTCCGGGATATGGATTCAGAGATATGTTGCTTGTTTCTAATTTGGTGCGTGTCTCATGTATTTAGGTATTACCTGATTCAAATCATATAATAGACAAAACTATTTAAATATTATTGTGAGACACGCAAATTAGCAACAAGCAACATATCTCTGAATCCATATCCCAGAGATAGTTACGATTAGCTAATTCATACTGATGATGTCTACATTGTAGTCAAAATACGTATTTGTAAAATACAAACAAATATTCTAGGAATAGGGGCAAAATTTGAAATATAATTTCAAAAAACCTAGAGTTCTCTTTGATTATTTTAATAATCTTTAGTAATTGTCATATTTGTTTTTTTCTCTTGTCATTATTGTTTTTAACTGACAACCCCCCCCCTCCCCCGTAAAATAAGCATGCTCTTGAAGCTCCAAAACTGGAGTGGGTTTAAGTGGATAGCCTGGCTAGTCAGTAGTCTCACACTCTGTGCGCCAATGCATTTCCCACCTCCCTGCCGCACAAAATAAAATTACTCTAATCAGTTTATGTTGTAATTTTGAATGTCAATATTTTCACCAATGAAATGGGGTGGCATATCTGCCCTCCAAAACATTTCTAATTTCAAATAATATATAAAAATAAACATTAAAAAATCATTAAAATCCGTACTGTTTCTGCGGATTTCTGTGTAAAAACTCTGTTCTCTATATAACTCGGCAAGTTATTTTTTCTGTTGATTTCAAATATTTTAAAAATAAAATTTATAAAATTTTAAAAACATACTAAGGGAAAACTTACGAAATAAATTTCAACCAAATTTTTTCTTTCATTTAATCAATTTAACCCTCATAAATTTTTTTTGGTAAATAGATTACCAAGCTATTTACTTTGTAAGTAGCTAGGCTCTTTAATGGGGTATAACTTTTTAAGGAGCAAATATTATATGAAGTCTAGAGCTATTTACAAAGTAAATAGCTCGGTTCTTTAATAGGATATCATCACTTTTTATGGAGCAACTATTATATGAAGTCTAGAGCTACTTACTTTGTAAATAGCTTGGTCCCTTCTTCTATATCATCACTTTTTAAGGAGCAACAATTATATGAAATCTACAGCTATTTACTTTGTAAATAGCTCAGTCTTTTCTCCCATATCACCACTTTTTAAGGAGCAACTATTACATTAAGAATTTCCCAGAAACTTGGCTTTTTCTTACATTTATGTTTTTGATCGGATTTCACATCTTTTTGAAAGGCTTAAGTATACGAAGCCGAAGGCATCGCACAAAACGCTACGCGTTTTGTTATGTTAATTCCACAGCTTATTAGGATTGACATATTATATAAAATAATTTGTGAATTAATCAACCTAAATTTTATAAAACTGTGATAGGCCAATTATTGATAATAAACCCGCCCTAAATTTTAACGAAATTCATCCTTATACTTAAATAAAAGGCGTTATGCAGGAGCTGCGTCAATTTAGCGAAATTCCTTAGAATACATAAATCTTTCTAGTCACAATATAAGTCTGATCAAAATGAAATGTCGTATCTGATATCATTTTAGTATTTTCAAGGCTAATTATAATAATAAATGGCATCCGTCAAGGGGAAGGGTGGCATAAAAACAGAAGAAAACACAAAATGTAAAAAATATATCTTAACATTGGAACAATCGAAAAATTTATAAAGAGTTAAGTTGTAGAAAATCAAGTTTACTATATGTCATTGCCTTATAATTTTTTCCAAACTCTAATGTGTACACAGATATTTAGAATTTTAACTTTCAATCTTTAACTGTTCATATTTCTGTAAATATTAGTATAACAGAAAAATGATAATATTAAATGAAATTTTTTGTTTTCCCCAATTTTGGAGAGGTTTCGTTGGGAAAATTAAAATTTTCTGATTTGTCTTATAAGTTTCAAGGTATTTCCAATCGAATGCAAAAAATCGCATCATTCTATCATGTCTAGAAAGGTAATTTTTGTATTTTTTCCGTTTTTGGGGATGTTGTTATGGGAACATAAAAATTTTCCGGTTTTTCTTCTAGATTTCAGGTTATTTGCGTCAAATTTAAAAAACTTCATTCTACTTAAATGTCTAAAAGTGATTAAAATTCAGAGCCAAGTTTCTGGGAAATTCAGAAGATATTTCGGGGTCAGATCGGCTCTGAATTAAGTTGTAGTAATAGCACTGTAAGTACGAAGGCCGAAAATCCCTTAAACTCGGCCTTTCGCACTACCGTGCTCTAGATATATATATATATATATATATATATATATATATATATAGAGAAACATCTTGAAGATGATCAAAAGCTCGAGAGTCATATAATGTTTGTATATTAAAATGGTGCGATTTTCTTTATCAGAATTAATTTAAGTTAATTCTGAATGTGAATTTAGAAAGTTTATAGTGGTGTTAAATAGAGAAGTAATGTATTTGGTGATGAAAATATCCAATTTATATTGTTGACCATTTGTGCATTAACAAAGGAAGTTAATTGCGAACGGATCCTGGTAGCAACTTCATCATCAATATTGTACAAATGCGATTCCATATTTGAAATAATATCAAAGACAGAATTGACCAAATGTTTAACATTGTTGTTTCTACAAACATTGAAAGTAGGAGAAAGTGACAAAAAGAAAGAAACTTTTTTGGGAAGGATCAAAACGGTTCTGTTAACAATCCAAGACGTATCCACTGTGAAACCATCCAAAATACGACACTGCAACGACTATAATTTACTCAAGTGTTTTTGTTTATATCTTACAGAGATCTGCGAATAATATAGTGAGAAATGATTGTAGACAAATTCCAGATGTACAACATGTAAACTATCTTGTTGATATTATTAATATTAATGTTAATATTACTATAAGGTGTATTTTTGCTTCTATATAAATAATCAATTTCTTTCCTTAATAAAATACACAAAAACTGATCTTTCTGTTTTTATAACAATGGTTGATGTCCAGATGCTGAAGTGAATCAAAAATATGTGTAAGTTTTTATTGGAAAAATGTGTAAACCTAAGTACTTAAGCACTGTTTCAAATACTTGATTTTGTTGTTGGTAGAGGTAAGTTTCTTGAGACACAAGGAATATTGATTTACTTTAGAGATCACTGAGGTTTAAGAGGTTTAAATCCATTGTTGAAATATATTAAAAAAGCAAATAATGACAATTGATATACACTTGTTTAAGATAATGAACATTAGAAATATATATATATATATATATATATATATATATATATATATATATATATATATATATATATATATGAACGTTGTTGTATATTATATATATATATATATATATATATATATATATATATATATATTTATATATATATATATGAACGTTGTTGTATATTATATATATATATATATTTATATATATATATAAAGATATCAAACTTTTGGCATAGAATTTAACTTTCTCTCTCACGTCAGAATATTCCGTAATATGTATCGAAAATTATATATGCGTTTACGACGTTGTTGTATATCGTTCAATATAATTATTTATAACGTTCTTTAGTCAATCGGAAGTTTTGAAAAAAACACTATGCAGATTGTTGCTATTCTGGTTTTCAATCACTCTTTTTGTATTATATTGATTTGCCTGCGGTATACTAATAGTAATTATTTTTTGGTTAAATCATTAAATTAAGTTGATTTAAACTATTCACTAAACAACTTTCAATAAGGGATACTGATCGACACAGCGAATAAGACAAAACTTACAGTTAATGCTTAAATTTTTTATAATAAAGGAAAGTTAACAGTATTGGTATTACTTTTTAATTCGATAAAAAAATAAATGTAAAAAATGGCCGAGTTTTCGGGAACATACTTCATATAATAGTTCCTCCTTAAAAAGTAGTGATATGGAAGACAGGGCCAAGTTATTTACATAGTCTATGAAAATGAATATAAATTCAATATGTCTTTAATATTTAATCTTGGCAAGTTTGTTTTTTGTTTCAAATATTTTAAAATCTTTAAACTGGCCAAGATAAAATATTAAATATTACTGCTGGATGTCACTGCTTTTTGAAATGCTTAAGTATACTAGGCCGAACGCTTCGAGTTAAGTTACGGTTCGTACATAACATTACGCGCTTTGTTATGCTTTACGTTACTTTAGGCTTCACGTTACGTAATTTTTTTTATTTCTACGTACATTCACATTTACAAAGGAGACCGTTCGCGTTATATAACGATAACTGGCCCCTCTCGCAAGGGGCTAGGCATTGCGTCTTAGAGTGATTACAAACACGCAACCTAGGTAATAGAAGTAAAAAATGGTAATTTTTGGTGTTAATTAAAATTTTTCTATTTTTTCTAGCACAGTTAGTTTCATAGTTAGATGGTTTCATAGATAGTTTACTTCTTGTATAGATAGAAGTAGAAATGAATTTTTTGGTAGTTTCTCCTAATTTCGGGATGGTTGCGTTGGGAAAATTAAAGTTTTTCCATATTCGTCGTAAAACTCAAATTATTCTCCGTCTGAAGCATTCTATCGAACATAAAATAAAGTTTTCTATTCTTAAAAGTATAGTCATAAATCCCATATTCAACTGAACAACATGCTTCAAGATATTTGAAAACTTATTATTTAAACATTTAAATTAATGTACCCTTATTAATACAAACTAAATAATGGATGAAAATTTTTATTCAAATTGTTCAACATAAATGACATATTCGATTTGCAAAAACTTTTATTTTGCCTAAGTATTATTAAACAACCATATGGAAATCACTATAGTTAAATAGAGAAGGTAATTTTCGGTGTTTTTTTTCTCATTTTCGGAGATGATGCGTTGGGAAAATTAAAGTTTTCAAATTTTTCTTCTAAGTTTCAGGGTGTTTCGTGATTTAACTGTTTATTCCTTAAGGATCAGTGAAAAATCGTTATCTTATAATTCCGTATTGTTGACATATTCAAAGACTCAGCAGCTCTTTTGGTTTTAAATTGAACATGCTCGACTACAAGTTCGATAATGAATATCACGGTCACGTACGTAAGCAAAAACCCCTTCAACTCGGCCTGACGCAAGACTGTGCCCTAGATTAATAACACCAGTCAGATTAAATTTTCAATAGTAAACGTATTTAGGAATGGAAATTTTGAATCAGTCTGTGTGTTTGGTAAGCAGAGCTAAGAGGAGCTTACGAGTTTTAAAGAAATGTGTTAGCAAAAATAATACTAAGCATGATTTAGGGACGATTGTAGTACAAATTACAAATTATATATTAAATATATATGCATATACATATATACACATAAATATATATAAATATATATATATATATATATATATATATATATATATATATAACACATATAATATATATATATATATATATATTATATGTGTTATATATGTATCCGATCAATAACATAAATGTAAGAAAGGGCTGAGTTTTCGGGAAAATCCTTAATCTAATAGTTGCTTCTTAAAAAGTGATTATATGGGAGAAAGGACCGAGCTATTTTCAAAGTAAATAGCTCTATACTTCATATAATAGTTGCTACTTAAAAAGTGATGATATGGAAGAAAAGACCGAGTCATTTACAAAGTAAATAGCTCTAGACTTTTTATAATAGGTGGTCCTTAAAAAGTGATGATATCCCATTAAAGAGCCGAGCTATTTATATAGTAAATATATATATATATATATATATATATATATATATATATATATATATATATATATATATATATATGAATATGAAAAAATATGAAAATTTAATGAAAGGACAATTCGGGTTATTATTAGAATAGTGTATCCAAATTATAAAATGAAAATATATAAAAATAAAATAAATACAAGCCTGTTGATTTAAATTGAAATCTTGAAACATTCTACGTGTTACTTTCTGTAATATTTTTCATTTATTTAGTAATTTATACGCTTAGAATGTGACTTACTAGTTCAAATATGATGTATAACGAAAATGGATAGTTTGTTAAACAAATTCTGTGGGCTGAGAACTTTGAATTGCAAAACTAATCTGTTGTACATTTTTGTTGTGGAAGCGGTGGGAAATTCCATTGCAGTTTTGAATAGTAAAATAACGGGAGTCAAAGATATAACAATAAAACGCAAGCGAAGCCGTGGGTATGATCTAGTGTTAAATAAATATATTAAATTCGTAAAATAGTGGCCACTAAAAAACAGCTACGCGAACGTCTGAAGAATATTATAAGAAATAGTCACTCATTGGGAAAATGAAACGCTTCCAATCGTCTAGGGTGTTAAATGAATGCGTATTCAAGAACGAACTCAATACCATATTTTATGTATTTTATTT
Source organism: Nineta flava (assembly GCA_963920215.1). Taxonomy (NCBI): domain Eukaryota; kingdom Metazoa; phylum Arthropoda; class Insecta; order Neuroptera; family Chrysopidae; genus Nineta; species Nineta flava. The sequence goes on from OY986042.1 coordinate 65,247,475, forward strand.
ATGCATTTTTTTAAATTATATTTGAGCAAAACGGTTAGTAATTACTGCCCCCACCTTTTAACACCAAGGAGATCGTGAAACAAATATTGACCATTAATAATTACACGTAGCTTGGACAAAAATTATCAGGGCAAGAAATTCTAATTCGATCAATTTAATTACTTTTTATTACGGTTAAATTAGTATTGACAGTTATATACAAGCAACTTAAATGTAATGTGGGTTGCCTATTTCAGCAAAAGGTTTGCGTATTTCGAAATTACTTTTAATTTTTTCACGTGGAATTCTATTATTTTATCTATTAATTTTACCAGTTTGTGTATTAAAATATTGATTTGATTTTTCATTTACTATTACAATTCTCAATTTTGCCATCAAACTTTCAAAATTTCTCAGAATACTATTATTTAAAATATATCTATTCCTTAATTGGCGCAATAACCCCATAACAAACAGCAAACTACCCAAACGACATGAATAATACAAGAATACACGAAAACGTCGCAGTGATCCAATTCTCACAAACATAGTTGAATAAGTAATCTTATTTAAGATGTTTTTTTTAGTTTTATAGTTGATTTGTGGCGTACCCATTTGAAATAATGTTTCGAATAAAAGTTATTAAAGCTTTTATAACGCACAAGTTTTTTACGAAACATTTCTTCGAAAACCAGGTGAATTCGATAAAAATCTTCAAACTTTAAATCGCCACAAATCCACTGCACTTTAGCATGCAGTAAAAGGGTTCTATGAATATGTAATACCCTAATCCTTTAACATTTACGAATAATTTGAACAACTACACTTTAAATACACATTCGCGTATAAAGTTTTATTAGGTATAATTCGAGAAGAAGAAAATTAATAAAGTTGTTTACTGTGATGGAATTAGTAGAAATTGAACATGCCATTGTACAACACTAGGAATTGTTAGTTTTGTACTCTCTTCAATAAAAATTCCCCTAACAGTAGTTACAACTCTTGAAATCTAATTAAATTTTCATGTGGCTACAATAATCATAGAACCATAAATAAATACATGTAAAACCACATTTTAATATGTTAATTATACTTTATTATAACCACTCTTATTATTAATTAATTAGAAAAAGAACTTACTATTATTATTCTCATTTATTATTATTATTATTATTATTCTTATTATTATTATTATTATTATTATTATTATTATTATTATTATTATTATTATTATTATTATTATTATTATTATTATTATTATTATTATTATTATTATTATTATTATTATTATTATTATTATTATTATTATTATTATTATTATTATTATTATTATTATTATTATTATTATTATTATTATTATTATTATTATTATTATTATTATTATTATTATTATTATTATTATTATTATTATTATTATTATTATTATTATTATTATTATTATTATTATTATTATTATTATTATTATTATTATTATTATTATTATTATTATTATTATTATTATTATTATTATTATTATTATTATTATTATTATTATTATTATTATTATTATTATTATTATTATTATTATTATTATTATTATTATTATTATTATTATTATTATTATTATTATTATTATTATTATTATTATTATTATTATTATTATTATTATTATTATTATTATTATTATTATTATTATTATTATTATTATTATTATTATTATTATTATTATTATTATTATTATTATTATTATTATTATTATTATTATTATTATTATTATTATTATTATTATTATTATTATTATTATTATTATTATTATTATTATTATTATTATTATTATTATTATTATTATTATTATTATTATTATTATTATTATTATTATTATTATTATTATTATTATTATTATTATTATTATTATTATTATTATTATTATTATTATTATTATTATTATTATTATTATTATTATTATTATTATTATTATTATTATTATTATTATTATTATTATTATTATTATTATTATTATTATTATTATTATTATTATTATTATTATTATTATTATTATTATTATTATTATTATTATTATTATTATTATTATTATTATTATTATTATTATTATTATTATTATTATTATTATTATTATTATTATTATTATTATTATTATTATTATTATTATTATTATTATTATTATTATTATTATTATTATTATTATTATTATTATTATTATTATTATTATTATTATTATTATTATTATTATTATTATTATTATTATTATTATTATTATTATTATTATTATTATTATTATTATTATTATTATTATTATTATTATTATTATTATTATTATTATTATTATTATTATTATTATTATTATTATTATTATTATTATTATTATTATTATTATTATTATTATTATTATTATTATTATTATTATTATTATTATTATTATTATTATTATTATTATTATTATTATTATTATTATTATTATTATTATTATTATTATTATTATTATTATTATTATTATTATTATTATTATTATTATTATTATTATTATTATTATTATTATTATTATTATTATTATTATTATTATTATTATTATTATTATTATTATTATTATTATTATTATTATTATTATTATTATTATTATTATTATTATTATTATTATTATTATTATTATTATTATTATTATTATTATTATTATTATTATTATTATTATTATTATTATTATTATTATTATTATTATTATTATTATTATTATTATTATTATTATTATTATTATTATTATTATTATTATTATTATTATTATTATTATTATTATTATTATTATTATTATTATTATTATTATTATTATTATTATTATTATTATTATTATTATTATTATTATTATTATTATTATTATTATTATTATTATTATTATTATTATTATTATTATTATTATTATTATTATTATTATTATTATTATTATTATTATTATTATTATTATTATTATTATTATTATTATTATTATTATTATTATTATTATTATTATTATTATTATTATTATTATTATTATTATTATTATTATTATTATTATTATTATTATTATTATTATTATTATTATTATTATTATTATTATTATTATTATTATTATTATTATTATTATTATTATTATTATTATTATTATTATTATTATTATTATTATTATTATTATTATTATTATTATTATTATTATTATTATTATTATTATTATTATTATTATTATTATTATTATTATTATTATTATTATTATTATTATTATTATTATTATTATTATTATTATTATTATTATTATTATTATTATTATTATTATTATTATTATTATTATTATTATTATTATTATTATTATTATTATTATTATTATTATTATTATTATTATTATTATTATTATTATTATTATTATTATTATTATTATTATTATTATTATTATTATTATTATTATTATTATTATTATTATTATTATTATTATTATTATTATTATTATTATTATTATTATTATTATTATTATTATTATTATTATTATTATTATTATTATTATTATTATTATTATTATTATTATTATTATTATTATTATTATTATTATTATTATTATTATTATTATTATTATTATTATTATTATTATTATTATTATTATTATTATTATTATTATTATTATTATTATTATTATTATTATTATTATTATTATTATTATTATTATTATTATTATTATTATTATTATTATTATTATTATTATTATTATTATTATTATTATTATTATTATTATTATTATTATTATTATTATTATTATTATTATTATTATTATTATTATTATTATTATTATTATTATTATTATTATTATTATTATTATTATTATTATTATTATTATTATTATTATTATTATTATTATTATTATTATTATTATTATTATTATTATTATTATTATTATTATTATTATTATTATTATTATTATTATTATTATTATTATTATTATTATTATTATTATTATTATTATTATTATTATTATTATTATTATTATTATTATTATTATTATTATTATTATTATTATTATTATTATTATTATTATTATTATTATTATTATTATTATTATTATTATTATTATTATTATTATTATTATTATTATTATTATTATTATTATTATTATTATTATTATTATTATTATTATTATTATTATTATTATTATTATTATTATTATTATTATTATTATTATTATTATTATTATTATTATTATTATTATTATTATTATTATTATTATTATTATTATTATTATTATTATTATTATTATTATTATTATTATTATTATTATTATTATTATTATTATTATTATTATTATTATTATTATTATTATTATTATTATTATTATTATTATTATTATTATTATTATTATTATTATTATTATTATTATTATTATTATTATTATTATTATTATTATTATTATTATTATTATTATTATTATTATTATTATTATTATTATTATTATTATTATTATTATTATTATTATTATTATTATTATTATTATTATTATTATTATTATTATTATTATTATTATTATTATTATTATTATTATTATTATTATTATTATTATTATTATTATTATTATTATTATTATTATTATTATTATTATTATTATTATTATTATTATTATTATTATTATTATTATTATTATTATTATTATTATTATTATTATTATTATTATTATTATTATTATTATTATTATTATTATTATTATTATTATTATTATTATTATTATTATTATTATTATTATTATTATTATTATTATTATTATTATTATTATTATTATTATTATTATTATTATTATTATTATTATTATTATTATTATTATTATTATTATTATTATTATTATTATTATTATTATTATTATTATTATTATTATTATTATTATTATTATTATTATTATTATTATTATTATTATTATTATTATTATTATTATTATTATTATTATTATTATTATTATTATTATTATTATTATTATTATTATTATTATTATTATTATTATTATTATTATTATTATTATTATTATTATTATTATTATTATTATTATTATTATTATTATTATTATTATTATTATTATTATTATTATTATTATTATTATTATTATTATTATTATTATTATTATTATTATTATTATTATTATTATTATTATTATTATTATTATTATTATTATTATTATTATTATTATTATTATTATTATTATTATTATTATTATTATTATTATTATTATTATTATTATTATTATTATTATTATTATTATTATTATTATTATTATTATTATTATTATTATTATTATTATTATTATTATTATTATTATTATTATTATTATTATTATTATTATTATTATTATTATTATTATTATTATTATTATTATTATTATTATTATTATTATTATTATTATTATTATTATTATTATTATTATTATTATTATTATTATTATTATTATTATTATTATTATTATTATTATTATTATTATTATTATTATTATTATTATTATTATTATTATTATTATTATTATTATTATTATTATTATTATTATTATTATTATTATTATTATTATTATTATTATTATTATTATTATTATTATTATTATTATTATTATTATTATTATTATTATTATTATTATTATTATTATTATTATTATTATTATTATTATTATTATTATTATTATTATTATTATTATTATTATTATTATTATTATTATTATTATTATTATTATTATTATTATTATTATTATTATTATTATTATTATTATTATTATTATTATTATTATTATTATTATTATTATTATTATTATTATTATTATTATTATTATTATTATTATTATTATTATTATTATTATTATTATTATTATTATTATTATTATTATTATTATTATTATTATTATTATTATTATTATTATTATTATTATTATTATTATTATTATTATTATTATTATTATTATTATTATTATTATTATTATTATTATTATTATTATTATTATTATTATTATTATTATTATTATTATTATTATTATTATTATTATTATTATTATTATTATTATTATTATTATTATTATTATTATTATTATTATTATTATTATTATTATTATTATTATTATTATTATTATTATTATTATTATTATTATTATTATTATTATTATTATTATTATTATTATTATTATTATTATTATTATTATTATTATTATTATTATTATTATTATTATTATTATTATTATTATTATTATTATTATTATTATTATTATTATTATTATTATTATTATTATTATTATTATTATTATTATTATTATTATTATTATTATTATTATTATTATTATTATTATTATTATTATTATTATTATTATTATTATTATTATTATTATTATTATTATTATTATTATTATTATTATTATTATTATTATTATTATTATTATTATTATTATTATTATTATTATTATTATTATTATTATTATTATTATTATTATTATTATTATTATTATTATTATTATTATTATTATTATTATTATTATTATTATTATTATTATTATTATTATTATTATTATTATTATTATTATTATTATTATTATTATTATTATTATTATTATTATTATTATTATTATTATTATTATTATTATTATTATTATTATTATTATTATTATTATTATTATTATTATTATTATTATTATTATTATTATTATTATTATTATTATTATTATTATTATTATTATTATTATTATTATTATTATTATTATTATTATTATTATTATTATTATTATTATTATTATTATTATTATTATTATTATTATTATTATTATTATTATTATTATTATTATTATTATTATTATTATTATTATTATTATTATTATTATTATTATTATTATTATTATTATTATTATTATTATTATTATTATTATTATTATTATTATTATTATTATTATTATTATTATTATTATTATTATTATTATTATTATTATTATTATTATTATTATTATTATTATTATTATTATTATTATTATTATTATTATTATTATTATTATTATTATTATTATTATTATTATTATTATTATTATTATTATTATTATTATTATTATTATTATTATTATTATTATTATTATTATTATTATTATTATTATTATTATTATTATTATTATTATTATTATTATTATTATTATTATTATTATTATTATTATTATTATTATTATTATTATTATTATTATTATTATTATTATTATTATTATTATTATTATTATTATTATTATTATTATTATTATTATTATTATTATTATTATTATTATTATTATTATTATTATTATTATTATTATTATTATTATTATTATTATTATTATTATTATTATTATTATTATTATTATTATTATTATTATTATTATTATTATTATTATTATTATTATTATTATTATTATTATAATTATTAATTTTACAATTTATTTGTTAAGGTGGAGCATATTAGAGCCTAACGCATGGACATAGTCAACTGACGATTATTATAATTGTGTTCATATTATTTATATTATTCTAATATTGTAATAAATCTTACCTTATTCCTTCAACAAACGTGAAAATGGATCAGCAATGATAATGATAAATATCAATAAAACTACAATATTGTTGTAAGAACGTAAAAATTGAAAATTGTATTGATAAAAATATGTAGCGCATGCCGATCATTAAGCTTCATATACTTCAAAATTTATTACACACAAATTTTAACAACAACCAAAAAATTAACAAAAAAAAAACAACTTGGCACAATTTTCAAACAATGCAAAATTTTTTTAACAAAAATAACCACAAATTATATACACAAATAAAAAATAGTTAAAGCACAGTTATTTCAACACATACGATGTTATAATTCACGTACCCACGTGTTCCACAATCCTTGTGTTTCACATTCCAATTGAAAAAATAATATTCATTCATAAAATGAGGCGTCATAAAATTATATAAATCATAACCGATGAGCTAACCGGATATTTTTTAAATAAAGTTTTGTGATGAAAATACAAATTAATAAACACGCGCAGCACGTTACTAAAACTAAAATAAATAAAAAAATATCGATTAGGTCAACAACAACAAAAACAATCCCTTTAGTATTTTATATACTATTTTTTCTTAATTAAAGACGTTCAGAAAAAAAAAATCTTGTTACTAGTAATGTCAGTGAATAACTAAAGTGAATATTACATTCATGTAATAGACAACAATATCAAAACACATGTGTAGTTTTACAATAATCGGAGCACATATAATACGTTCACTATATAATACTTAGAAAAGAGTTTCTATGCGTTTGACTTCCCTTTGTTATGTATATTGTGGATATAATGATTAAGATCGACTAAACTTTACATAAGTGGTACCATAGCGGCTAGCATCATCGATCGAGCTGGCTAGTTAGCTAAGGTAAGCTATACCTACATCGTATGGCTGGAGGATAGTTGGTCGTCGCGGCAGGTGTACCAAAGGGGACAAGTGCGGGTTATAGCATGCATCATACATACACATATAAGACACAAGTGTATATATATAATATATACATATAATATAAATATATATATACATATATATATTTATATATATATATATATATAATATATACATATAATATATATATATATATATATATACCGAACGGCCACCAGACGGAAGAGGGCAACGACATTCAACTCTTTGGCTGAGACACTACTCACCACTATAGTTAAAATACATGGCTAGAATAGTAAGAAGTAGTATAAAGATGGTTGCGAGTGTTGTTTGCGCTAGCTCTGGCTTTTCTTGTTCTTGTGTTTGTTCTTTTACTCTCTTCGTTAATATATCCCTTTACAGTGGTATATAGAAACATACACATACTACATACATTGGCCTAGTGCGTATGAACATTTATTTGTGTGATGATGGTCAGTCGGTAGCAGTGGACCGACTGATTCTGATTATCTAAACAGTTCTTTAATCTTACCTTTATAACATTGAGAAGTGTACAGATATTACCATTCCAATATATCTAATCTATTCTGGGTAAAATCAAAATATAGTATCTTTACGTTCATTTTCTTTTTAACCCGACTTCAAAAAGGAGGATGGTTCTCAATTCGTCTGTATTTTTTTTATTTGTTAATTTTTTTTTTATGTTTGTTACCTCGGAACTCCGTCATTTATTAACCGATTTTGAATTTTTGTTTTTGTTTTAAAGAGTTTGATTTCCTATTGGTCCCATTGTCACCAAATCGCATCCTGATGAAGAGATCCCCTGGAAATCGAGGAAAACCCTCATTTTATATGTGATAACCGATTTCTGCGAAATTTTTTATTTTTTTGAAAGGATATACTCATTCATAATGGGAAAATAAAAAATTTTTTTTAAAAATCGACTTCAATAAAATTTTTTACAAAAAAAAAACCGACCCCAAAAAAACAAATTTTTACAAAAAAAAAAAAAACAAAATGCTTGTAAAAAAAACTGAAAAAAATGTTATAAAAAATGCACTAAAAATTAAAAAAAAAAAACGGATAAAAAAAAATGTGTTATAAAAAAATGCACTAAAAATCAGTTGGTCGTTTAGTAAGTCTACCCATATTTCGACAAATAAAATCTGTTATAGAACTTCAAAGTCACTAAAAAGCGAGAAATAAAACCTATTTTGACAAAATGAAAACCCGACTTCAAAAATCAAATATTCTAAAACAAAAAATGCACTAAAAAGTAAAATAATAATTGCATATTCTTGTGCCAATTTTAGTTCACCTAAGCAAAAAAAAATTTTTAAATATGTATGTACAATTATTGTAATTTTTAGAGGCGGTGTCCAAATTTTATATGAATTTCTCTATGGTGACACCGACTCCAAAAATAACAATAATTGTACATAAATATTTAAAAAATTTTGCATAGGTGAACTAAAATTGGCACAAGAATACGCAATTATTTTTTTACTTTTTAATGCATTTTTTGTTATAGAATATTTGATTTTTGAAGTCGGGTTTCCAATTTGTCAAAATAGGTTTTATATTTGTGTATCTAATTCAACGTAAACCATTGATTTTTATTGAATATACAATTTATACCTTTGATTTGTTTTGTTTCACATTCCAACGGCATCGGCTTCATATTTTATATACATCTGCTACTACAATCGCATCATTTTCTGAATTATTTATAAAAAATTTTCAGAGAAGTAACAACACAACGTGATTCCCTAGGCCAATTTATAAATTTCTGATTATACCAAGAGATAATGTAATTTTTCTCGAACGAATAAGAATCATTTATATTCAGTGTTTTCAGGAACACATTTTAATTAGCAATATTTGACATTTTTTACCCTTGACTATTTTCGCGTGGAATTTTTACCGGTGGAAGTGTAAATATTTAATTACATTTACAAGATTTCTGTAAATATTATAATTTTTTTTAGGAGGCACCATAGTAGTCAAAGTAGTCATTGGTTTTTATAGAATTGCACAGCTAGAACACTATATCTTCTTGATTACACTCGATTAAAATAGTGGCTTCGATACAATTTATACAGGATTTTAACTTGTTTGCTACAGTAATTACATTTCTTTGCAACAGCAGTTGCAGTAGCTTTAGAACTCGAAGTAACATTAAAGGTTTGCCCTTCGCAGAGTAAGCCTATGGCATGGAAGATTTGGTAGTTTAAGCGAATTTAAAACCACACAGGATGGTAAACGACTTCGTCAGCATTATACGTAGTGTTTTATCGCCTTCTAATTATTGGCTACTTTTCCATCAAAGGATTTCAGGAACAAATCATGCCATTAATAAACTCAACTTGATCGTTTTTTGGAGCCAAAGTGGTCTCACAATCACAGCACCATTCCGTAGGGCAAACCATTTATTTGAAGAATTTCTGGAAAATGAGACCTATCAGTTTCTAACATGATCTATATGATAGACCTATGTAGTTCCTAACATAAAACTCACTAACATTACTAACATTTAATAAAACAAATTCAAATTTACTTACAGAACTGTTATTCAAAGAAGCAATGCGTCTTCTTTGGATAACTTCCTGCTGTAAAAACTAAGTTAAAAGCTTTTTCAAATTTTTTCCTGTAATCTAACAAGTATTGAATTCAGAAACATTAAATTATTAATTAATGGAGTATATAAGTAAAAGCTAATATCTGGAGATTAAAACCTAACTAAAAACAAAAAATGAAATACTTTTGGAAAAATTTTAGCAAGCAATAAACTTTATTTAGTAATTGTAATTGTGTCGTATATAAGATATTTTTGATATCATGATTTGGTATGTGACCATCTTCTTGTATTTGAAATGTCAGGTTTCTTAATCGGCGAAAGCGTTCAATGGGAAAGAGGAGTGTATGATCGATATGACAATCGTACCTCTGTCACTTTGGATAATATATATAATCGATTTGATTTTCTTTATGATTCCTTTCTGTGAGAAAATTCGCTCAGTCCACGTAGTTTCTACTTAACAAATTTTTATTTACTTTTTATTTTTATTTACGAATTTTTATTTACATTTTGAGAAAAAAATCAGCTTGAAAACGTCCAAATTCATATGAAATTTTCGTCCTATTTTTGGAAGATCAACCGCTTATTCAATTTTCTAGATTAAAAGAAGAACATCTTGTATAAAATGCTTTAGTATATTTGCTGTAATGTTAGTCATATTATGATGTTATTGATATTAATTTTTTATGATGTGCTTTGCAGTTTGAAAGACCAAGTGCGTTAAAGAGTCAGTCATGGGAAAGGCGCTAATAGGGAGTAAATATGCAAAAATTTGGAATATCTCTCTGAGCATGAAGTCTTCTCATTTATGGGATTTCACATATCATCTGCCTTTTAGTGTTTAACACTAATATTTACAGCAAATTTGTGATTTTAATGACAGAATAATGAATTTTAAATATGTCATCAAGGTAACTTAATTTCATATATATTACAATTATATCCTCTAAGTAAATTGACTTATTGCAAGTCGACTTCTTGTTAGTCTTACGTGTCGACATTTTTTTATTACGGGAATTAACCCTTTATTACTCAAATTAACCCTTATTAAAAATAGTCAAGCTTCGAAAAAATTTAATAAAATATGGAGATCTAGACCAAATTTAAGTCATTTAATGCTGACAAACAACTCAGGTCAGACAATTATGCCTTCTCTTATTTGTAATGTGTTGAAATTAAGTTAGAAAAAAATCATATCGGTTAATAGAAACCGTGTTTAACTGTACACATTACATACCTATCGTGATCTTCACTTGTATAACATTCCGCTTATACCAAAGAATACTTCTATACAATAATCTCCTCTTGAAGTATAGACAAAAACAAACCAACAAAACAATCACACCATCAAATGAATATGTGGATCGATGGATGGATTCAAGCTACATTTATCTCTCCACTATACTAGAAGTGTATTCTAACCTATCTTTAACATTAGATATTGTATATACTTTTGATAATTTTCTCATCAACCCACTTTCATTACACAGCTTGTAACATTCATTATGGATAGGGTGATGGCCAAGCTACATTAATCGATATGTAATGTCAAAAATGTTTTATTCACGAAAAACTTATATCTGGTTTCTTACATATTCACTTTTACCACGATATACTTGCAATATCAAAACAAATTAGTAATATTTGAAATAGTTTCATTTAATTTTAATATACGACATTTTTAATACGGACTAAAAATTATAAAATATCTCTTAGCCCCATACAGATTTGTAGCTCCCGTACAGGTTTGTAGAAACCCCTAACAGATTTCTAGCTCTTTGCAGATTATTCTGAAAATGTGTGACAATGCATTTTTAATAGCTTGAAAATACTTAAGATATAATACGTAAAAAATAACGAAAAACGTCAGGCGCATGCAATAGATAATTGATGCATGCATATTCACCTAAAGTACGGAATAGACGAAGAACAAGGTTGCAGCAACAATGAACTCCGCCTATAAAATATTTTCAGTACAGACGCTGCAACCAAAGTTTGGGATCATAAAATTTAATTTAATTATTTTATGACTCTAGTCATAAAAATTCAATCATTTCTCATCATGTCTCTATCTATCTCATTTAATTTGTATAGTTTATTTATATGTATGTATCTCTAGTAAAAACTATACAAATAATTCTTTACAATAATAAAATATATACAGTGTGTCTACTTAAGTTGGCTCCATATGGAAAACTTTTTTATTATAAGGTTTACGAAAAACAGTTATTCTTTATAAAAATCTCTGCATTCAAAAATATTAATATTCAGCTATTCATTTTTTATATCAAATGTATAGGGTGTCTAAAAATTAAAAAAGTTCGATAAGAATGTTTTGACCACTTCAATTTTAAATTAAATTTTGTATATTTTTGTTCTAAATGTAGACCATATAGAACAGATTATACGGGAAACGGTTCAAGAAATCACTCCCGAGATATGTAGGAGTGGATTTAAAGAATTTTGTAAAAGAACAATTACATGTATGGAACGCGAAGGTGGATACGTTGAGGCAAAAACGAACTGAAGATAACTGTTGTTACTTACGTCAACAATAATAATTGTATTGGTAATGTAATGTATGAAATTAAATGTTCTATATTCATTATTTTATTACATATCATTCATTAAATGTTTCAAATCAGCAAATAATCATTTGAAGTACGATGACTGGTTACTTAGAATAACAGATAACGTGTTTTATAAGTAGGATTTGCAAAATTTAATTTAAAATTGAAGTGAAAAAAAAATTCCTATGGAACTTTTTTAATTTCTGCACACCCTGTACATTCGATGTCAAAAGTAAATAGCTGCATGTTAATATTTTCGAAAGCAGAAATTTTTATAACGGATAACTTTTTTTCGTAAACCTTATAATGAAAAAGTTTTCCATATGGAGCCAACTTAAGTAGACACACTGTATATATTATATATAATGTAAATTGTAACCAATATAGGTAATAAAACATAATAAAATATTAGGAAAGCATAACATTTCAGATAATATGGCCAATTTCTATATGGACATTTAACTCCTCCTACAAAATATCAAATTATTTTTATTTTTGCAGCAACCGTTCAGGGTCATGTTTTTTGTTGCTGCAACCACTATACACACAGAGCAACAAGCTAGGTTGCTGTTCAATGTTGCACGTCTGTAGTGCTTATAAGTCACTACAATATTGAAACGCAAATGATATGACCAGGTGTGTGAGTTTTCTCAATGACAGCTACTCTCTACACTCCTTACTATTATCTATTGCATGCGCCCTACGTTTTTTCGAATTAAATGTTACAAGTATTTTCATAACTATTAAAAATAATTAATCACAAATTTTCAGGACAATCTGTATAGGGAGTCCTAACCCTGTATGCGGCTAGGACAATTTATTTTATACCTTTTAGTCCGTTTTAAAAACCGTCAATTAAAAAATAATTTTTTATTATAATAATTTATTTTATTTGAAGACTTAAATTGCCCACCGTTTCCACTACTTAAACTATTTGTCAAACTTCCACCAAATGTCTAAAATTAATTATGTATTTCTAATAGAATAATTAGAATATTTGTTTAAATATTCTAATATTTAAACAAATTAAGGTCAATCCCTTGCATTGTTATCCAGTTCCGAGCTATGGGTTAAAATCAATTGCGAAATTTGTATCGAGCAGACAGACAAGAAGGCGAGTTAATAAAAATGTGGTAAAATAGAAGTATTGATACATTTAGTTATTATTATTGCATTAAGTCACTAATTCACAGCCAGATCACGAGTATAATGGGTTGTTCAAATTGTCGCACGCTAACGACAAGCACTCATTTGGCTTGTTTGTGGATGTAGTGAGCAAACAAATAAGTTTTGTCATGCGTGACAGCATACCCGGCTTATATTAAGTTTGACATTGTTGGGCACGCCAATAAAAAGTATGAATATCCCAATCCCAATTATTCTTACGCAAGACTGGGTTAGACGTTTGGGTTTGTCAATACCCAAAGCTTACAAATCTTTTATCGGGATTGGAAAAACTACACGTCCTATTCGGGGCAAAACTCATTTAGTAGTATGTTCTCGTTTTAATTCTACCATTATATATTCCCTTGAATATTTAATAATTAATACAATTGCGAATCATACTCCTCCTTTGCCAGAAAATATGGAGTCCATGTCACATTTGGATGATATTCCATTTACCGATGACGGATTTTATATTCCATTGCCATTTGATGGGATAATCCGAGCAGGCTTATATACTTATGTTTTGAGAACTGCAAAGGTAATAGACCCTCCTACATTTCCAATTGCTTTACAAACATTATAAGGTTATGTAATAAAGGGTTTTGCGCCCACTGCGTAAAACTACCAGTCGGTAATTCCATCGTTTAATGTTCGTTGGCAATAACGAACAACGAACAATAATAATCGTTGGTTTTTTTTTATTGTTCGTTGGCAATACCGTTGGAAACGCTAGTTTCTTAATTTTCGCAAATTGAAGACCTGTCAAATTCTCATTTAATTTTTATTCAAGAAGACAAAGAGTGTGAAAATCTTTTTGGAAAACTTATTCTCGTGATGCTACCCGTAGATAAATCGTGGAATTACCATTTAAACAAAACCTTTCTTGTTTAGGTAATTCAAACCTCATAGCAGTTCGTCGTTTTCTCTCCACAGATACGTTTAACCAAAAATTTAAGACTTTACAAAAAATATTGTGAAGTGATGACTGATTATATAAGACAAGGTCATATGATTGAAGTCGAGCAATCAAACGACAACATGGGACTACCCTATGGGTATTGCACAACCTACACTGTTCGCCTTCCATTGCAGCAGATGGGCGGCAGAAAGGAAGGCGGCCGAAAGAAACATTGGAGCCACATTGAGATCAGAAAATATAATCCCCCACACGATCAGCTCTGAACTAAAGTGGGAGACAATCATGAGCTTTGCAGAAGTCGTGCTGAAAGCAAAAAAGTCCGAACAGCTAGCGACAACGAGCGCCTAGGCGCGCAACCAGGGCCAGGCTGACGTAATGCGAAAGCGTTTTCTGGTTTGGCCTCCCTACCCATGGCAGGGGAAAGAATGAGGATTATTTTTAGTGGATAAAAATTTCACACTATCAGCATACCATCGTTGGTGTCGTTTTTTCGAAAAATTTTTCGACCGCGTTCGACGCAAGCTGAAAGAGTGACACATCTTTGTCACTTATGAAATATATACAGGCCAAAACTACAAGTAGATTTATTCACTATGTTGGAAAATATTTAAGATATTATACTTTTCTCCTTAATGCAGGAGTTTTTTTTATAAACAAAGTAATTCGAATGAGAAAAAAACAATCAAATCTTAATTTAATTTTGTTTTCTTTCAAAGAAAGATTTTTTTAAAATTCAAATGAATAAGATGAAAAAACGTATACTTATCAGTTTAAAATTACTATTTGTTGGATTAAAATCATCAGTTTTGATTATCATCAGTTCAAAACTACTATTGTTGAAGTATCAAAGTTATAAATTAAACATTGATGGATCAACAGCCGTTTAAAAGTAAAATTTTTTAAAGTTAAGTCAGTTGTACATTGTGGTATTAAAACGAAAACTTTTTTCGTTTCAGGTTTAGATATCATAAAGATTTTTATTTATTTAATGTTTTCTAAAGTGCGTGTTGTCCAATTGACATAGATTTAGTAAACATTTACTAATATTTGTGTATCTTTTTTGTGTCGAGTATCGGAATCTGTTGTAGCTTCTACAGCACTCCTTTAAATAGAACAAATATTCCGCGACAAGTGGAGATCGTAACAGGACAGAGACGCATAGAAGAATCCACAATGGTACACTGCAGTCTTCCCATGTAACGACTTGGGAAGATACTGGAAGCAGAAGGGCTGGACAGTACTTGTACCAGAGAGGCTTTGCAGGCGAGGTGGGAAGAGAAACTCAGGAACACCATTGGCAGCCAACCCCACATCAGAACAACAGAGAAGTCTGGTTTCCGACCCGGAAGAGCCAGTTGCTGCAACCATGGAGAAGATGTTTGTCAATGATGCTCAACTTAATGGATCTGAAGAGAGGATGGATGAGCGACTCCGAAATCGACTTAAGGAGTCTGAAGAGAGGGTGGCCAATCAATCAAGAGACTGATGAAAAAATGGGAAACAGACTCCAAGAAATGGCTGAAGGTCAACATGAGTTGGGGAAGCAAATGGTGAATCTGAGGGAAGGGTGTATACAACGTATCGACCAATTAACCACTGACGTCGAGTATGTGAAAACCGACATCACGAACATTAAAACTGATGTCTTCGAGACCCACACATGAGTCAAAAGTATAGAGAGCAACTTAAACACATGGCTTGATGATATGGAAACGACGATGCACGAGCACTATAAAGTCGTGGATGACATTGCACGGATCGAGTAACGTCAAACACAACAACTTCGTGACATGCGTATATATCCTGGAGTGGTGAATACAGTCATTTGCACTGCCGCATTAGACACGATGACGCTTTATCAATCATGCTGGAGTTTAGTGGTAGACCAACGGAAGATCCAGTAGTTTTATTGCCTGTTGATTGTTGGGTCGAATTGGTCGATAAAAAGCTAACGGGACCAGCAAGAGATTTGAAATTAATGAACCGTGGGCTGAACTTCACCTTTAACGACTGGAAGTGGCAGTTGGAAAGCTTCTTTAACAGTGTGGGATGAAAAGCTATGGCTGAACTCTAATTGATGATGATAACCGTTTCCCAGCCCAAAGGACTGAAAACTGAATTATATTTATTACGAAACAACGTACGACAGTTGGTGAAGATTTCCAGTCCAAAATCGTTGGATGATCTACGTATTACGGTTAAAACAGATACAGAGGCAACGAGAAATCCTCAAGAACCACCAGCAAGACCACCACCACCACGCATTGGCAAACAGTATTGGTAAATGGCTTGGTAAATGGGTTGGTAAATGGCTTGGTAAATATGATAATACAGAGAGTGGAGTCACATGCAACAATCTCTTCAAGAGTCTTGGAAAAATGTGTATGGATGTGATATGAAGAATGAGGTTCAATATTGAAGCAATGTTTGTACCTGGCTTACGGAACCATTTGATACTTGGCCACAAGTTTTTAATGAAAAAAGGTGTAAGTTTGATTACCGATTACCGGAGTGGTATAATTTACTTGGAGCTCATGAATAAACCTGATGGAGCACATAAAGAAAAGGCAGTAATTAACGAACAATTGGGCGAGTTACAAATAAAACTACTTGAGAACCAACAGCAGCTAAAAGATGTCATTCAGCGACATCCTAACGTTTTCGGCAAAGTTGGAAGGACGAAAACTATCGCGAATAAGAATGAAATAACGAAAAATTTCCCCATTAAATTGAAACCATACCCGTACAACAGTGAAAAACAATGGGTATTGGAAGAGATATTTGAAGACATGGCAAACGGTGGTATTATAGATCCATCCACGTTGCCCTTAGCTGCACCCGTCGTATTACCAAAGAAGAAGCATTGAGCTTTTCGATTTTGCGTCGATTTTAGAAAATTGAAAGATATTACAAAGAGCAATGCATTTCCGATTCCAGTTCTGCAAGAGATTTTGAAAAAAGTCAATGGAGCCAAAATATTTCCTACATTGGATCTTTAGACTGGTTATTGACAAATTGAGATGGATCCAAAATCGAAAGAGTACACAGCAGTTACCACCCCAAGAGGTCTGTATCAATTCCGCCGTTTGCCGTTTGGATTGAAAAATGATCTAGCTCTGTTCCAGAGCTTAATCAACGATGTTTTGTCTGGATATATCGCAGATTTTAGCCAAGTTAACCTGGATGACATACTCATATACAGTCTATCAGTCAAAGTAGATTTACACCACCTGAATCTTTAACTTAAATACTAACACAAGATGGGGTATTTTGTAAAATAATTAGAAAAACTAATTTTTATTTCTATTTTGCAATGTCCACCTTTATTTATGCATATTGTGACAATTGTTTCAAATGTCTTAAATCATAGTCATACAAATCATTTGTATGACTATGATTTAAGAAATCGAAACAATTGTCACAACATGCGTAAATAAAGGCGGACATATCAAAATAAGAATAAAAATTTGTTTTTCTAATTATTTTACCAAATTAATATGGAATTCTACAAACTAAAGCTCTCAACAATCAATCAACTTGGGATAACTTGTAAACCAAGCAAATATCTTATTGGAAACAACAAAGTAATATACTTTGGACACATTTTGAGCGAAGACGGCATTGGCAGAGAAGAAGATAAGAAAGATACTATCAATAAACATACCATACCAAAAACACGACGACAACTACGACAATTTTTGGGATTATGTGGTTGGTATAGAAGCTTCGTGAAGAACTATGAGGATATATCTGCACCTGAGCAAAATGCTGAAGAAGAATATAAAGAAGCGTTGGTTAACATTTAATCAAAAGGCGTTCGAGAATCTAAAATCATCGATAGTAAATGCACCGAAGCTAGCAAGATGATCTGTTTAAAGACGGATGCTAGTGAAGTCGGACTGGGTGCAACTCTATTTCAAAGGGAAGATGATGGCAAATAATAATCAATTATGGTAGCAAGAAACTTGGACCCACAGAGAAAAAATACGTCCCTACAGAAAGGAATGTCTTTGAATTATTTGGGCACAAAGGGAGTTTCGAGGATATCTTGAAGGATGACACAAATTATTTCCAGATCGTGCAGCGTTCCAATGGCTGAACAAAACAAAGGATAGTCAAGCCATACTGACAAGATGGGCATGTACAGTGGACGCCTATGATTTACGGAACGTCAGAGTCAAGAGTTGTAGAAGTTGTTGCGTTTGCATTTATTGGATCAAGTGCATAAAAACTAGAACCAACAACAAAGCAAATAATTGTTCGCAACACGGAACCGAATAAACAGTACACCTGGTTTTTCGCCTGCCCAATTGTTACTGGGAGCAGAGATGAAGGAGTCTGGGGATTGGCAAATACAAGTCTAAAAAGTATCTCATGATCTGCAAGAATGGCTCAACGAGCGAGGACAAGAACGTCTGGAAAATGTTGAGGCAGCTCAGCAAACAATGTTGGCTCATGCCGAGGAAAACGACCAAGTGGAGACGGGACTCGTTTATCAACCTGGAAATCCACCTGGATGCGCAACCAAGTGTTATGCAGTAAGGTGGAAGGTGTCGATAGTAGATTGAGATGTTTACCAGCTGGTGGCTGTATACTGGATACAGTGTTTTACACGATGATACATGGAGGATTCATGAAGCCGGTCAGTGCTTGGGACACCACCAATAGGTTTCTGGGAAGATTGAGTGTGGGGAACGCGGTGTTTGGCCAAGTAATTCCGGATCGATTGGGGGGTCAGAGGCATGGAGATGATGATGAAGTATTCATTGCCGAATATACAATCGGCAATGAACGACAGGCACCGTTGAGAAGAACGAACTGAAGTATGTGTAATTACACAGTTAGCTAACTGTACTATCACAATTCCTTATTTAGTTCTTAAGTTAAGATAGGTCGACCAAAATTAAGAATAGAGAAAAATAGAAAATATGTGTTGAGGTTTAAAGGGGGAGATTTTGTTGTTTTGAAAATTGTTAAAATAATTTTGAGTACCTCAACACAGTATTGAAAGAAAACTATGTTGGCAATCAGTTTAAAATTACTATTTGTCGGATTAAAATCATCAGTTTAAAATTGGCATTGTTTGATTATCATTAGTTCAAAATTACAAAATTTGAAAAAACCTAGAGTTCTCTTTGATTATTTTAATAATCATTATATTTTCAAAACTACTATTATTTTACATCAAAAGACATTAAAACTGAATTTGGTTGTTGATTTATATCTTTTCAATAATAATAACGATTTTTTCAATAATTCGATATTATTTTTGACTGAGAATGAATTGAATTGGTTTAATGATTGAAATTTTGTCCCTAACCATTTTGAAATTTTGTAGGTTGGAGGATTTATGCCTGGTACTATTGGTCGCATTGATCCATCTTTTTTTTTAATTTTTGGTAGGCAATATATGCCCGGTATTGTAGGATTTGAACATTGTAATTGAAATTTCAGTTGTTTTGAAATTAACTTTGGACATGATTCGATGGTATCTTTTACGTCATTTATATGAAACTTCGTCGATATGAATCATCGTCGAGCATTTCGTTTACTTTATCCGAGTTATCCTGTTTACTCATTATTACAATTGCGTTGCCTTTGTCTGCTTTTAGATAGTGTACCTGGCTTAGTGATTTGACAGTTTTTGTGTTATTATCATGAAAATTGCCAATCTTAATACTTGTTATTATCTTTGTGCAATTCTTTCTAATTTGGTTCTTGGTTACTTTGTTTTCCCATTTTATATCAGTTTCGATAGATAGATAGATTGTAGAGGGTGCCCTGGACGGGCTACACTTCGACCATAAGGTCTATTGTGATGCCTATGGATGTGACGATGTGAGTGGAGTGGCAGGAATTTTTGTGTATAGATTAGGAATTGGTAGAATATGCAGCCGACTATGATTGGAACTATCCCGATATTCATCTGGATTTCGAGAAGGAAACTGCAGAAAACCATCTCAAGCATAGCCAGATACTTTGTTCTTGCCCATATGTCGACAGTTTAGTCAACTAACCGCCCCCCCTCTTTTTTTCTTTATAATTGACAAACTGCCGATGCCTGGATTCGAACCCATAACCTCCCAGTGTCCAAGTAGGCATACTACGCAGACATAATGCCTTAGACCGCTCGGTCACTTGGACTCGTTACCTGTTTCGATATCTGCGCTAGGCTTTCCGGCGGACATTATTTTTCTTGAATTGCTAATTTTAGACCTTTATTTTTTAATTTTGTTTCAGATTCTGAGAATTTTTCAGTTGTTAGGTTATAAAGTAACTGTTGTTTGTCTAGTTTGCAAGTAAGTTTATTCGTGTTTGTGCTACGTTTGAGAAATATGAATTTTTTGTCATGTTTTGGTTAGCTTCTATCAACACCTTATAGACAATAACAATACCGCATGGTCAGAAAAGGATTCCGGTATTAAATGGGTTGGGTTCAGATAACATATAATCCCTTAATTTGTCAGTCAACTCAAATAATCCTTCAGGTATTACCTCAGTCAGACCATATGAAAGACAAAATTTTTTTAAATCTAACTGTGAGACATGCACCAAATTAGCAACGAGCAATATATCTTTGAATCCATATCCCAGATACAGTTACGTTTAGCTAATTCATGCTGATGATTTAGCTAAACTATGTATTTATGATTTTGAAATATAATATTGAACGTATAAATTTATTGTAACTTAGTTTTCATTCAAATAAAAATCATTTTTTAAAAGTATTCTTTTACCAAGATTATAACTTATAACCCATCTCTGCATAATATTATATTTGGTATGTTACGTCTATCTACAAACTATTTCGTAAAGTTGGCTTTTGAAGGTAATTTTTTTGTTGCCCAAAATCGATTGATGGTTTGTATGGATGATGACTGAAGAACTACATACGTGAAAATTTTTTTATTTTCAAGCATAATACTAGAATTCCACAAATTAAAACTTTCTACAATCAATATTCATGAAATATTTACGTGATCCCTGATGGCAGTACATTATCTTGAACGAAAAGCGCCAGACAATTTAAATTTCATAACAGTAAATTCAGTAACAGTAACCTTGCAAAAAAGTCTAACTTAATTCTAGTGATTGATTGTTTGCTTCTTTTGAATTGTTCCCAAAACAATATACATGTGTGTTTTTTTTAGATTTAGATTTTTTAGATTTTTAGATTGATAGTTTATTTTATTTGTCCTTCTGGAACCAAAACTTTACTATTTACATGATGGAATGAGAATAACTTGCCAAACTTTGAATAGTGATTAATGAATGTATCTAGAAAAAGAAGTTGTAACAATAAAAATTGAAAGCTAAAAAAAGACCCGAAGCATACCTAGTATCTCCCGGGATTGGTGCTCATTGATTATATGCGCATTCTAATTATTTATGAAACATCATTCTAAGAACTTTATTAAATATTTGGGAGGACAAGTAAAGATAATATAAAATTACAGCGCATTAAGCCTACAAAATTCACAAAAAACAATTCTCACAAAATATCAATAGGACGCATTGAAATATATAAACTACATAAAATACTTGGGCTATATTTTGGGTAAAGCTAGACATATTATTTCCCTTCTACCCTAAATTAACTACGTTTTTTACGAAAAAGACGAAAATCCAGGAAACTGGAAAATATTTCTGTTGCTAATGTCAGTTTGGCGATTTCGGTTAAGATCCTAATATATGGCTGTTTATATAATAAAGAATTTATGTATCTCTGTAATTATATAAGTTAGTCATTTATTAATTATTATGAAAGGCAAGCAAAGAGAGGGGGAAGCTAACGGACCCAACTATTTTCTGGTGAGCAAGCGCCAGCTCAACGTTCAGTTCAGTGTTCGAGTGTCGCACGCTGTCATCATCATCGTCGTTGGTTTCGGTGTGTGGTACTCCTTCAATGTCCCAGCATTACTCGACGGCCTCGTCATCTGGCCGACATAGACATCTTCGAGATCCGATATGAGCTAGTAGGGTATGCGGGACTTAGCCACCAGCCACGTTGGTGGCCTCATTACACACTATCGTAGGATTTCACACTAGAGATAGGAATCTGCATTACTCCAAGAGTTGCAGTACATACAGGTATTCCGGGACTAATAAAGTAGAGGCCAGGTGCCAGCGTACTGGGCTAGGACGAATGATTTCTGAGGGTGTAGCCGTTACCGTCTACTCTAGTCCACCCCTTAGTACACGATGGCTGGTTTTTATTGATTTTATGGATACAAAAAACCTAACCTCTACGGAAGTCCACCTTCCGTAGAAGGAGACATGGGTTGCGTCCTAATTATTACTGAAACTTCGGGGTCCAAACCCTCCAAAAGAAAAGACAAAATTCCGTGGGAATTTCGCATCGCTTCCAGGTTCGCCAAGGAAAAATATTATAAAGTATTTTCTGATAAAGAAAAAGGGTGACTCTAGCGGCTTTGGATTTTATAATAAAATTAATATTTCTTTCTGAAGTGGAAAGCGATGAGTACGAGCAACATCATTGTACACTTAATAAAATAAACATGGTATATTACATGTATCAAAAGATATTGTTAAGTTTTGTTCCATTCTTATTCTAATCTCTTAACCGGCCAAGTGGCCGCCCTTGTTAAGGCACTCTACTTGGGACTGGGAGGTTCTGGGATCAAATCCCGACATCGGCAGTTTGTCAGTTACTATGGAAAAAAAGGGGGGTGATTAATTGACTAAACTGTCGGCGTATGGACAAGAATGAAGTAACCGGCTATACTTGTGAAGGTTTTTTGCAGTTTCTTTCACGAGCTCCAGATAAATATAGGCATAAATCCTATCAAAGTAGGGTGCAGCCGCACAACCTACCAATTCCTAGTCTACACACAAATTCCTTGCCCTCCACTCACTTCTGTAAGTATCACAATAGACTCTATGGTCTCTATGGTCTCTATGGTATGGACTCTATGGTCTAAGTGTGTCCCGTCCAAGACAGCCGCTACAACCTAACTTAACCTATTCTTACCTTTTAATAAACATTATGTCTTGTGTGATTTCTACGTAGGTGTTTCCGGGAAGAGCTAAATTTGTCCGTTTTTAGCCGTTATTTTCATGAAATTAACATAATTTGTGTACATGTAATAATTTTAGTAACTGTAAAACAAATAATAGTTTAATGCATGAAAACGGTTCGAGTTTTATAGCTGCAAGAAGATAATGCCCGATGATGAATCGAAAAATGTACTTTCGAAGTTGTATCGTATACAGGTTGAGTGCTTCGAGGAACAGTCTCTTAGATTCATTCCGAGACAGTTTTTCCTCGAGTTTTTCTAACAATATATTTTTCCAGTGATTACGGTGTTTGAAGTACGTACATCGTGTGATATATATCCTAATTTGTCGGTAGGATAGAAAAATTGGCACGATTAACTAGGTCATTTATAGCTTAGTTGAAAGAACGTTAACCAAATAGCTAAAGGCTTATGGTTCAAGCATGCTATAGTAATTTTAAAAAAACTAGTGCGTTGACTCATACATAAAAATAAATATACAAATAATATATTATATATAATAATGAGATTATAGGTTTTATAAATACTATTATTAGTAATGGTAAAACTAAGGTGTAATAATAAATAATATATTCATATCCAATAGCCGTGTTTAATATTTTTGTGTTGTATATGAAATCGTTAATGTTATTTACACACTTGTTAACAAATATTATTGACATAAGTATTCATAAGGTGGCATCTACCTTTCGTTGTATAATACTATACCTTTATATTAAAATGTTTATATTTTATAATTACATTAAGTGTAATACGAATGTACATTACTTACCGTTAAAAGGTGCGTCATAACGAAACTAATATCAATAAACATTTGTGAAAATAGTTAATGTTTGTTTTATATGACATCGTGACCGCTAATTCTATGAACAAACAATTCCAATCAATATCTATGTAGCCATCTTAGTGTATTTTTATTTTTCAACCTCTATATACAGACAGGAATAAAAATTTAAAAGTTAAAAAAAAGTAACTTGTACCAAAATGCAAAAATAAGACACAAATTGCTCCATCGAGAAAAGGACTTTTTTGATTGTGCTGCAAATAACTATATAAACTTTTCAGCTGAATTCCATGGTGTTTAATATATTTCTCTAAGAAATAAAACTATTTTGTCGGTATAATTTTTAGAATCATTTAATCAATTTTTAAACCCTACTAAGATTTTTAGGAAGTCGGAATATTGTATGCAAATTTGTATGGTTTAGATGTACGTCTAGATGAATCAAAATTGTTGACGACTCGATCTTAAAATTCAACAAAATTGAAAACATTATTTTATACGTTTGTTATTACAATTATTATTATTATTATTAAAAAGTTCAGTATTACACCCTATTAGGTATTGCTTACCATCTCTATATTTAAGATGTGTGGTGTTAAATCCGTTGAATTTGTTAATGTTAATGTTAAATAAGTAAAATGTATTTTTAAATGTTTTTTCGTTTGCATGGAACTTTGTGAGTAAAAAATAATAGATAAAATTTTTATAAATTTTTTGTTAGTTTTAGAACAAGTGTAAAAAAGGGCCGAGTTTTTGGGGAGATAATTCGTATAATAGTTGATTCTTAAAAAGCGACGATAGCCCAATTGAAGAGCTGAGCTATTTATAAAGCAAATAGCGAAAACCAAAATGTAAGAATGTAAGTGCAAAGTAAAATGAAAAAAAAAAATTGGTGAACACATTTATTTCGTAAGTTTTCTCTTAGTATGTTTTTAAAGTTTTATATCGCGGCAAGTAATTTGTTTTCTTTTGATTCAAATATTTTAAATTAAAACTTGCCGCGTTAAAAAATTTTAAAAACATACTAAGAGAAAACTTACGAAATAAATTTTTTCACCAAATTTTTTTTTCCATTTTACTTTGCACTTACATTCTTACATTTTGGTTTTCGCTATTTACTTTATATATATCACTTTTTAAGGAGCAATCAATATAGAAAGTATCTCCCAGAAAATTCGGCCCTTATTTACAATTATATTTTTGATCGGATATCACTACTTTTTGAGAGGCATATAAATATATCTAATATATAAAATTCTCGTGTCACAGTTTTCGTTGCCATACTCCTCCGAAACGGCTTGACCGATTTTGATGAAATTTTTTGTTCTTATCCGGTATCTATGAGAATCGGCCAACATCTATTTTTCATCCCCCTAAATATTAGGGGTAGTCCACCCCTAAATTTTTTTATTTTATTTTTTAGACAAAATTTTTAATTTCTATTTTTTTATGATACAACATACAAAAATACATACAATCCTCAATTTTCACCCTTCTACGATCAACCCTTATTTTTTAATAGCCATTTTAGTAATTTAATCATTTTTCCTCTCCGGTCGAAAACTGATCAATCGTCATTTAATTAGTTATCCCCGCCAGATGTCTACAGGTATCACTTCTGACCCAGTAAACAGCACGGAGTAGGGATGAGAACGAAGCCGGTCTCCTTTCTTTCTCACTCCCTACACAGTTGTCGGCCATCATTATTGTTTATGCATCAAGTGTAGTAGTAACGTTGACAATTATTATTTTGCTATCTCAGTGTAACTCTCATATTAACTTTTAATCATTCCTATTTTATCAATAATAATTAAATTATCAATTTTGAGTGTATTTTGCACGATTAGTTAATCAAGTGATTTTATAACCTCAAAAGTACTCAACACGTGACACGAGCTTCCAATAACAACGGATTTTGTGTTGTAAGTATACTTTTTTTTATTTATATCGAAAATGTTGTTGATCTTATAAAAATGTAATTTTAATTTAATTTTATTAAAACAATGTAATTGAACAATTAAGATTTTCATAGTTTCCAACAAATCAATCATTATGAATCTTTATTTTGAAATGTCAATGGAAATATTGGTTGTATGAAAAAATTATAAGAGACAATCTAATATATAAAATTCTCGTGTCGCGGTGTTTGTAGTTAAACTCCTCCGAAACGACATGATCTACGTTTATGAAATGTAATATGTATATTCGGTAGGTCTGAGAATCGGTCGTAATCTATTTTTCATACCCCTAAATGATAAGGGTGGTCCACCCCAAACATTTTTATTTTATTTTTGTTACGTGTATATAATTTTATATCCTCTCACAAGTGGTGTGTTGAAGTCGTTTGTATAAGAAGTAAATTAAACTGAAATATAATTAAGATAGGTAATTTCTATTCAAAAGTTAAGCAAATAATTTAGTTCGAAGGCATTTTAAATTTTTTTAATCATTTTAAAATGCCCAAAAGATCAAGATCTCAACTTTCTAGAAATAGTTCCCAGGCGAGGGCATCAAAAATACGTCGTAACGAAGAATCTTTATCAGAAACTGAAAATAATAATAACAAAAAAATTCATTCAAATAATAATATCCAAACTTTCTTTATAATTTTGTTCTTTTTTAACCCGACACAAAAAGAAGGGTGTATGTATGTGTTAATTATTTATAATTTTTGTTAAATACTCCGAAATGGCTTGATCTATGTTTATGAAATTTTATATGTATATTCGGTAGGTCTGAGAATCGGTAGTAATCTATTTTTCATTTCATTTTTTTTATTTTTTTTTGTTTAAAATATGTGGCATTAAAAAATACATACAACCCTAAATTTTCACCCATCAATCACCAACCCCTATTTTTTTATAGCTAGATATCTATTTTTTAAAGATAGATAAATAGATAAATAGCGAGATAGATAGATAGATAGATAAATAGCGAGATAGATAGATAAATAGCGAGATAGATAGATAGATAGATACATAGATAGATAGATAAATAGATAGACAGATAGATAAATAGATAGAAAGATAGATAGATCAATAGATAGATAGATCAATAGATAGATAGATAGAGAGATAGATAGATGAATAGCGAGATAGATAGATAGATAGATGCATAGATAGATAGAAGACTCGGCTAATTACTAAAACAATATTTATTAATTATTAGGCGGTACGAAGTTCGCCGGGTCAGCTAGTATATATATATATATATATATATATATATATATATATATATATAACGATATTAAGTGCTTTCAAAGTATTTACTGTTTACGCACAGACAATATACAGCGATTATGATATTTGTTCTTTAGTGAAAGAGCTGGGAAGTCTTATTTTTTTAATTTTTTTTTATGGCTAAAATTTGAAATTTTTATTTCAAATTTTTATGCGACCAATTTTGAATATATCCCAAGTGAAAAGAAAAAATTATCGCGTGATCATACATAAAAAAAAAATTAAATAAAATAAAAATAAAATATACAGGTTGAATTGAGTACCTCCTTCTTTTCGTCGGTAAAAAGAAGATTTGGATCTTATTTCTACGTAATTTTGTTTTAAAAATTTAACCCAATTCAAGATAATAAGACTGCGGTTTTTTTGCATTCAACCTGTTTTAACTTGAAGTATATAGGAAAAATTGGATTCCAAAAATTGGGAAAACCACCAAAAATTACCTTTTTATTCCCAGTATATATAAATATACATGGTGTATTAAGTTTAGTCCCGACTGTGTAATGTTTAAAAATATTAATCCTTGATATAAAAGCTTGTTCATAAAATTGTCCAATTCAGCTATTTCCGCATGTCCGTCCGCCTGCCTGTCTCTCTGTGTACGTAATAATCCAAGAACGAAAATACATAAAGACTTAATTTTTTTTTTGTATTCTAGAACATAAAAGTAAGGTCTAATTCATTAATTTTACTTTTAACCGAAAATAAGATCCACCCTTCTTCCATTTCGATGGACATTTTTGGCGACGACTCAAAATTATTTAGATATCTACATTAGTGTAGGATGTCATCTTAAATCGAATATGGCAGCCTCCGCAAAATAACGATAAATAATTTCCACGTTAACCCCTATGATACGGGTATCAAATGAAAGGACTTGATGAGCGAAACAAATTAAGTAAAGCGACGTCATTCAAAATACATTATGGCGGCCGCCGCAAATGGCGATTTATAATTTCCACATTAACACCTATGATATGGGTATCAAACAAAAAGCGTCATGAGTGAAACGCAATAAGTAAAGTGACGTTATTCTAAATCCAATATGGCGGCCGCAACAAACATAGATTTATAATTTCCACATAAACCCCTATGATATGGGTATCAAATGAAATGACTTGATGCGCGAAACACAGTATATTAAGTGACGTTATTCTAAATCCAATATGGCGGCCGCCGCAAATGGCGATTTATAATTTTCACATTAACCTCTATGATATGGTTATCAAATGAAAGAACTTGATGAGCGAAACACAAAAAGTAAAGTTTAGTTATTCTACATCCAATATGACGGCCGCCATTAATGGAGATTTACAATTTCCACATTAACCCATATGATATGGGTATCAAATGAGAGGGCTTGATGAGTAAAATACAATAAGTAAAGGTAAGTTATTCTACATCCAATATGGCGGCCGCCATAAATGGAGATTTACAATTTCCACATTAACCCCTATGATATGGGTATCAAACAAAGGGCGTCATGAGTGAAACGCAATAAGTAAAGTGACGTTATTCTAAATCCAATATGGTGGCTGCCGCAAATGGAGATTTATAATTTCCTCATAAACCTCTATGATATGGGGATCCAATGAAAGGCCTTGTTGAGCGATAAATATATATATTTATATATATATATACATATATATATATATATATATATATATATATATATATATATATGTGTGTAAATATATATTTATATATATATGTATATATATATATATTTCAATATATTTAAATATTTATATATATAGATATATATATATATATATATATATTTATATATATATATATATATATATATAAATATATATGCATACTAGCTGACCCGGCGAACTTCGTACCGCCTAATAATTAATAAATATTGTTTTAGTAATTAGCCGAGTCTTCTATCTATCTATGCATCTATCTATCTATCTATCTCGCTATTTATCTATCTATCTCTCTATCTATCTATCTATTGATCTATCTATCTATTGATCTATCTATCTTTCTATCTATTTATCTATCTGTCTATCTATTTATCTATCTATCTATGTATCTATCTATCTATCTATCTCGCTATTTATCTATCTATCTCGCTATTTATCTATCTATCTATCTATCTCGCTATTTATCTATTTATCTATATTTAAAAAATAGATATCTAGCTATAAAAAATAGGGGTTGGTGATTGATGGGTGAAAATTTAGGGTTGTATGTATTTTTTAATGCCACATATTTTAAACAAAATAAAAATAAAAAAAATTTCCAATAAATAGGTCCACCCCAAAAAGTAGTTTGGGGTGGACCACCCTTATCACTTAGGGGTATGAAAAATAGATTACTACCGATTCTCAGACCTACCGAA
The DNA here is from genome assembly GCA_963920215.1 of Nineta flava. Lineage (NCBI taxonomy): Eukaryota > Metazoa > Arthropoda > Insecta > Neuroptera > Chrysopidae > Nineta > Nineta flava. Next base: position 65,278,519 of record OY986042.1, read on the forward strand.
TATACATATAAAATTTCATAAACATAGATCAAGCCGTTTCGGAGTATTTAACAAAAATTATAAATAATTAACACATACATACACCCTTCTTTTTGTGTCGGGTTAAAAAAGAACAAAATTATAAAGAAAGTTTGGATATTATTATTTGAATGAATTTTTTTGTTATTATTATTTTCAGTTTCTGATAAAGATTCTTCGTTACGACGTATTTTTGATGCCCTCACCTGGGAACTATTTCTAGAAAGTTGAGATCTTGATCTTTTGGGCATTTTAAAATGATTTAAAAAATTTAAAATGCCTTCGAACTAAATTATTTGCTTAACTTTTGAATAGAAATTACCTATCTTAATTATATTTCAGTTTAATTTACTTCTTATACAAACGACTTCAACACACCACTTGTGAGAGGATATAAAATTATATACACGTAACAAAAATAAAATAAAAATGTTTGGGGTGGACCACCCTTATCATTTAGGGGTATGAAAAATAGATTACGACCGATTCTCAGACCTACCGAATATACATATTACATTTCATAAACGTAGATCATGTCGTTTCGGAGGAGTTTAACTACAAACACCGCGACACGAGAATTTTATATATTAGATTGTCTCTTATAATTTTTTCATACAACCAATATTTCCATTGACATTTCAAAATAAAGATTCATAATGATTGATTTGTTGGAAACTATGAAAATCTTAATTGTTCAATTACATTGTTTTAATAAAATTAAATTAAAATTACATTTTTATAAGATCAACAACATTTTCGATATAAATAAAAAAAAGTATACTTACAACACAAAATCCGTTGTTATTGGAAGCTCGTGTCACGTGTTGAGTACTTTTGAGGTTATAAAATCACTTGATTAACTAATCGTGCAAAATACACTCAAAATTGATAATTTAATTATTATTGATAAAATAGGAATGATTAAAAGTTAATATGAGAGTTACACTGAGATAGCAAAATAATAATTGTCAACGTTACTACTACACTTGATGCATAAACAATAATGATGGCCGACAACTGTGTAGGGAGTGAGAAAGAAAGGAGACCGGCTTCGTTCTCATCCCTACTCCGTGCTGTTTACTGGGCAGAAGTGACACCTGTAGACATCTGGCGGGGATAACTAATTAAATGACGATTGATCAGTTTTCGACCGGAGAGGAAAAATGATTAAATTACTAAAATGGCTATTAAAAAATAAGGGTTGATCGTAGAAGGGTGAAAATTGAGGATTGTATGTATTTTTGTGTGTTGTATCATAAAAAAATAGAAATTAAAAATTTTGTCTAAAAAATAAAATAAAAAAATTTAGGGGTGGACTACCCCTAACATTTAGGGGGATGAAAAATAGATGTTGGCCGATTCTCATAGATACCGGATAAGAACAAAAAATTTCATCAAAATCGGTCAAGCCGTTTCGGAGGAGTATGGCAACGAAAACTGTGACACGAGAATTTTATATATTAGATATATATATATATATATAGATATATATAGGTTCCGTTCTAAATCTGTTAGGTAGGTTGGTTGGTTATAGATTCTAGTATGGGTACCCAATACTAAATAATAAAACTCGTGTACATGTGGATCAGCATTTCCTGTCAAACATCGATCAACGTGACAAAATTTATTTCAAAAACACTTACTAATTCAAAATTATTGTGTATAAACCGAACATTTTGTTTGATTGATCACTTATTACTTTCATGTACATAATCACTAGCGTTTTTACTATTATTTTAAACTTCGTTGTAATAATTAATATATTATATTTATACATAAACACCACCGTGCTATATATATATATGTATATATATATATATATATATATATAAATATATATATATATATATATATATATATATATATATATATATATTTATATATATATATATACATATATATATATATATATATATATATATATATAGCACGGTGGTGTATATGTATAAATATAATATATTTATATATATATATATATATATATATATATATATATATATATATAGCACGGTGGTGTATATGTATAAATATAATATATTAATTATTACAACGAAGTTTAAAATAATAGTAAAAACGCTAGTGATTATGTACATGAAAGTAATAAGTGATCAATCAAACAAAATGTTCGGTTTATACACAATAATTTTGAATTAGTAAGTGTTTTTGAAATAAATTTTGTCACGTTGATCGATGTTTGACAGGAAATGCTGATCCACATGTACACGAGTTTTATTATTTAGTATTGGGTACCCATACTAGAATCTATAACCAACCAACCTACCTAACAGATTTAGAACGGAACCTATGGACACGTCCTCGGGAAATACTAGACAGTAGCATAACAATATGTTTAGATCAACAGGACCCCTCAACTTTGTATCGAAAGAATTGTTTAACGTTGAAAACAACTATGACCAAACAATACCATACACGATACAGGACCAACAGTCAACTCGTATTACTCAAATCAAAATGATTTTCAATTCTATGATCCCCCTGATCAAGTTGAATTTAATCAACCTGATCTAAATGAAATCGAATACATTGAAGATCAGAATTGTCTGGCTGGAGCCTCAATTGGAACCCTACCTTATATAATGATTCAAAACGGATTCCATAATTTGAAATTTCTTATTGACACTGGAGCAGACAATAATTTTATCGATCCAAAACACATAACCGACATAAAACTAATACCTACGAACACTTACGTAAAAACTGCATTGCAAACTCACAAGATTTCGCATAAAGTAAAAGTACTATATCTAAAGGAATTAAATAACCATGTACCTTAAGAATTTTTAGTATTTAAATTCCATTACTACTTTGACGGAATCATAGGCAGTCAGACACTACTAGACCTTCAAGGTAACATTAACTATAACAACCATTCAATTAATTTCGGAAACGCAATAAACAAATTATACTATAAACCCTGTTTGACCCCACAGGAACATACTTTAGAAGCATACGAACAAAAATTTATAACATTCCCCACTCTAATAAAAAATGGCGACATACTCTTATGAAAAATTAAACTCAACAAGAACGTACATACAGTAAGTGGTACATACCAAGCAAAGGACTCATTCGCAAAAGTTTTTATAACAAATGAAATGGATTAACCACAAACAATAATAATTTCTCAACCGTTAAACAGTGAATCGCTCACTAATTATCACGAATTATACAACATTCATTCAGATTCAATGGAAGTTGAATATTCAGATAATTACGATTTTGTTATGAAAAATATCCGAATGAAACACCTAAATAAAGAAGAACAAGACGCTCTAATAAACACTTGTACTGACTACAGAGACATATTTTACACTTCCGACCAAAATATGACGTTTACATCTGATGTTAAACATTCTACTGTAACAAAAGATGAATTATCGATATACACGCGCTCATACAGATACCCCTATTGCCACATAGAAGAAGTGACACGACAAATTAACGAGCTCTTAGAGAAAAATATAATTAGACCTTCTAATTCTCCATGGTCATCTCCAATTTGGATTGTCGCAAGAAAGCTGACGCTTCGGGCAAAAAGGAATGGAGATTAGTAGTCGATTATAGGAAACTAAACGAAAAGACAAAAACGACAGATACCCTCTACCCAACATATCTGACATACTAGACAAATTGGGTAATTGTTGCTACTTTTCAACGCTAGATCTCGCGTCAGGATTTCAGCAGATTGAAATGGATCCTAAGGACATTGCAAACATTGCATTTACAGTAGACAATGGACATTACGAGTATATAAGAATGACTTTTGGACTGAAAAATGCCCGCGCTACATTTTAACGCGTCATGGACAATATGTTGAGAGAATTCATCGGTAAAAACGTTTTAGTTTATATGGATGACATCATAATCTTTTCAACATCTCTCACCGAACATGTCAATATGTTACGGAAAGTTTTTGACAAATTAAAAAACATAACATCAAAACGCAACTGGAAAAATGCTTTCTTACATAAAGAAGTCGAACTTTTAGGACATTTAGTGACCACAGACGGTATAAAACCTAACCCTGGAAAAATTGAAGCAATAAAAAAATTCCCATTACCAAAGACTGTGACAGAAATCAAGTCATTTCTCGGACTTTTTGGCTACTACCGAAAATTCATAAAGGACTTTGCAAAGATAACTAAACCTATGACGCAATGTTTAAGACACAAAAATCGATACAAAATATAAAGAGTACATCAAATGTTTTGAATATTGTAAAACTCTCCTCAATTACGCATTAGGAGCTGCATTATCGCAAGGTACAGTTGGTCACGACAAACCTGTGTGTTACGCTTCACGTACACTCAATAAATCAGAGCAAAAGTATAGCACAATAGAAAAAGAAGTTAGCGATAGAATGGGCTTGCAAGCAATTAAGACCCATCTTATTCGGTCAAAAATTCAACATACTGACAGACCATAAACCGTTGAAATGGGTTTTTTTCTTTAAAAGAGCCTAATCCAAAATTGGTTAGATGGGAAATCAAGCTTTTAGATTACAACTTTGACATTGACTATAAACCAGAAAAAGTAAACTCTAAACGCGGATGCACTAAGTCGTATACCCGCGGAACTCAATAATATTGATACTAGTTCACAAGACGCTGAAGCATCAACTGTACATTCAGCTCAGGAAAACCTAATCGAAGGCATACGAATATTTGAACAAGCACTAAACGAATTAAGTAATCAAATAATTGTCGATACCGGTCTTAGGAACCAAATAAACACCGAATACTTATTCAAAACTCTTAAATGTTTGACGATTGATATAGAAAACACCCCGACAGAAAAATAATGCATTGAAATATTTAAAGAATATTTATCACCTAACAAATTAAATGCCGTCATGACTAATGACGATGCATTTAAAGTATTCAATGAAACTCATGATAAATACTTCTCTAAATATAAAATTATCAGATGTACGACCCTACTAACGGACATTCAAACCCAAGAAGAACAAACAGAAATCATACGTTAATAGCACAAACTATCGGTGTACAGAGGAATAGACGAGATATTAAACCACCTAAAAAGAACATATTACTTTGACAATATGAAGTCAAAAAACACGACTTTCATTAATACTTGTGACACCTGTTTAAAATTTAAATACGAGAGACACCCACTGCAATTAAAGCAGACACCGACCGAAATAGCCACCAAACCATTGGAAATACTTCATATGGACTTACTTCATATTGAATAATCTAATGTACTGACCATAATAGACAAATTTAGTAAGTACGTAGAATGTTCTATCTTCTCCTTTCGAAATTCAATTGAAGTATTAAAAATAGTTCGAAAATATATTGCAAGACATGATATACCGACTAAAATCATACACGATAATGGCAACGAATTCTCTAACTTAGACAGGAGAGAATTCCTCAAACTTTACGACAGAATCATATAACAGCTGCTAGAAACTCTACGGGTAACTTACCAGTAGAAAGGCTATATAACACCATACTTGAAATTCTTAGAATACTAAAAAATAAAGAAAACTCACCTTTAGACGAACTATTAGATTTGACCATGATTACTTACAACAACTCTTCTATCCACATGGAATTCGAGAAAAGACTATACTTAAACCGAACGATAACGCAATCACAGAATTTTCTAATAAACAACGTGAGGAAAAAAAATTATACAAGAAATAATAACGAAGCAAAACGAAAAACGAAGAACCAAGACAGATCAGATCCCCCTTCCCTAGGACTGGAAGACGTGTATATAAAAAATAATCAAAGAAATACTAAACTACGGCCACCATATGACAAAAAGAAAGTAACCAAGGAAACTAACTTAACATTCCACACAAATAACAAATTTAAGTACCACAAATCAAAGATTAAACCTGAAAGATATCAATCTTTTTTAGGTGCCTGAGACCTTCCTTTCTTCCTTACCCACACAAAAGGACTATTAGCACTCAATGTAGGAGAAACTAAATTCACCTTACATTATTATAATTTAATCCACATAATTAATATAAAGGAATCTTTAAAACAATTAAAAACTAATGTATTTAATGTTGATCTAAATATGACTTTATTTTATAATACTAATACCTGAAAATCCTTATACCACAAATTAGAGAATAAAATCGATAGTTTAGAACTGAAAACATATAGATCAAAACGTGTCTAAATAAATTGCTTAGGCTATGTAATTAAAGGAATAATAATAAATTAACAAGCAGATAGAAGTATTAAAAAATAATTAATTAGTAATCGAAGATAGCACAAATTCACAACATAAATTAAATACATAAATGATTGACCGATTTGATAATATATCCAAATTTATTAATAACGAAAAAGCTAAACTTAAAATAATTGTGGATGCTATTAAATCTTATCCACTTCTCGAACACAAGTTCATTCAGAAGTTATTCCAGTCACAAATATACTTCTCGGTTCAATCACAATTGCAGTATTTAGATGACCATATTAGTGACATTATTCTTTCTATGGATTTGGCCCGGTTGAACATTATCTTAAAGCGCATATTAACTAAACAAGAATTGAATATAGTTTATAATGCTTTAAAACCACAAATAAAAATCGGAAGTAATGAACAATTATACGAATTATTAAATTTGATGGCTTATTATAACGGGAGTAATATTATATTCGCTGTAATGATACCTCAATTCTATAACGAAACTTTTAGTACAATAAAAATCAGACCCTTACCCGAACAACATCAAATAATTAAACCTTTAACAAACATAATCCTGTAGAATCATAAACATTTCCTATTACTACAAAAACTTTGCAACCGACTAGAACAAACCAACATATGCCCACCATATAAATTACAAGAAACCAGCTCAAACCAATGCGAGATCCAAATATTAGAAAACAAACCAGCCAAATGCATACTTCATCGAACTATGGAGGAAGACTTCATTGAAGAAATCGAAACCAATCACATCGTAGTATCGACAACCAATCCTGTTAACATTACTAATAATTGTGGGAAAAATATAACCAACATCGGAAAACTCAACATTATATAACATGAATGCCAACTAACTATTAATCAAATCAAATATGGAACTTTATTAACCTCAACTCACAACATCGTATTGGAACAAATAATGTATAGTGTCATCAACATAACGAATATATCGAAGGACATTAATCTGGATTTATTGAAAGTGGAGCACTTGGAAAACACAAAAGAACTCCAATCATTGAAATATCAACATTCTATGCACACCGGTGTGTGAACAGTAACAACTTTTATTTCTATAATTTGTTTAATTCTATATTTTATGTTTAGAAAACTTAGAGAGATTAAAAATGCATCAGTGGAAACCATGGTTACACGTATATCATCAGCACCTGCAGTCGTCCTTCTGAAGTTAGTCTTCCTTCTTAATGACGGAAGAGTTATAGATTCTAGTATGGGACACCCAATACTAAATAATAAAACTCGTGTACATGTGGATCAGCATTTCCTGTCAAACATCGATCAACGTGACCAAATTTATTGCAAAAACACTTACTAATCCAAAATTATTGTATATAAACCGAACATTTTGTTTGATTTATCACTTATTACTTTCATGAACATAATCGCTGTCAATTAACGTTTTGACTTTTATTTTAAACTTCGTTGTCATAATTATTATTTTTTGAAATAATTAATATATTTAACAATTAACAATTGTAACAATTAATATTTTAAATAAATAATTTTTTTTAAACATAAACTTCTACCGAGTTTATATATTTATATATTATACTTATATATTTATATATATATATATATAAATATATATATATGAATATATATATATATATATATATATATATATATATATATATATATATATATATATATATATATATATTTATATTTATATTTATATTTATATTTATATTTATATTTATATTTATATTTATATTTATATTTATATTTATATATATATATATAAATATATATATATATATATATATATATATATATATATATATATATATATATGTATATTTTAATATATAAAATTCTTCTGTTCGTGTGTATGTGACTGAACTCCTCTAATCGGATGGACTGATTTTGATGGAATTTTTTGTGTGTGTTCCAGTGGATTTGAGAATGGTTTTGATTCACAATTGTATCAGATATGCAGTGCTGCGGTCGCGTTTTAGAAATTCTAAAAAATCTATTAAGTTATGTAATTAAAATTTTGTTTCCGTTTCAAAAAGGACTCCAAAAAAATATTTTTTACAAAAAAAAAAAACATAATACATGAAAAAAAAATTGAAAATCTGTTTTAAAAAAAACACTAAAAATAAAAAAAAAGAATAAAAAAAAGTCATAAAAATGCACTAAAAATCAGTTGGTCGTTTAGTAGGTCTACCCATATTCAGACAAATAAAATCAGTTTTACTTCAAAATCACTAAAAAGCGAGAAAAATAAAAATTTGGACAAAATTGTAAACCGGCTTCAAAAATCAAGTATTCAAAAACCAAAAATGCACTAAAAAGTAAAAAAATAATTGTGTATTCTTGTGTCCATTTTACTTCACCTAAGCAAAAATTTTTAAATATATATATACAATTATTGTTATTTTTGGAGGCGGTGTCCAGATTTAATGTGAATAATAAATTTTATGTAAAACATTAAAATATAAAAAAGACAATATTTTTTCGAAATAAAAACGACAATATTTTTTCAATTTCTCTATGCTGACACTGCCTCCAAAAAATAACAATAATTGTACTTAATAATTTTGAGTCGGCGCCAAAAAATCTCCATCGAAATGGGCGAAGGGTGAATCTGATTTTCAGTTAAAAGTAAATATTACAAAATATTACATATATTGATTGTTTGACGCCGACTCAAAATTATTAAGGTATTTACATTGTTTTAGTTTTTATTGCTTTTCAGTTCCTTTCTTTATTCGAAGGTTTAATTTTTTGTATAAAAGCTTTTATTTTTTGCTTTTCAGTTACTTTCTTCTTTCGTCGATTCTATTTTTTGTGAAAAAGTTATTTTTTGATAAATTTGACAAAGTTACTTAAAAATTTTAACAATTAGTGTTATCCCTTTGAAGTATTCATAAGTAATGATTACACTTTAACGTGCAAAATACATTTATAGTAAATATTATATGTATACTGTATGTTCATCCAATCAGATAGCCCCCAACAATTACCATCGAATGAGAATGGACGATGTCAGGAAATGGTATAAAAACTTAAACACAAAAATTTAATTTTTGGTTTTCCATATGTTCCGTTGGGAAAATTAAATTTTCCCAAAGGTTCTTATTTTAAGTTTCAGAAATTTCGCGTCAATTGCAAAATTGATTCTCATGGATTTTACATCCTATTAACTAACGCCTGATTTGTCCTTTCATTAAAGCCATTAGAGAAGGCACAATCAACCGCTGTGAAGGTAAAATTTACTTTTTGTTTCTTCAAATACTGCTTAAATTGGCTAGAATTTATACCGGCATATTGATCAGTTAGTAGTGTTTCAATTTTCTCATTTTTTTCTACTTTCTGTACTAGCTTAATAAAGTCTTTGCCTACATGAGTTTTTGACGTGCTTATGAAAGCAAACCTTGTGAAGTGATCAATAATTAAATTTAAATATTTTTTTGGACTTTTGTTACCTTTTAAAAACCTTCTATAGTGTCCAAAGATATGATTTCAAACGGTCTTTGCGCTGAACCTAACTGTGATAGAGGCGCTTCGAAACAACCAATTCTTGATTTATTTTTGATTTTTTTTTACATATTTTTAAAGTAGAATTTATGTCCTATTGTTAAATTTAATTGTATGGTTTCAATGTGACCTTGTTTTTTGTGGACATCTTGTGCAAGTGAAATTCCAAATTCTTCTGTAATCCAAATTTTTTTCTTATTATTTAGAGTCTTGTATACAATGTTATTTTCAGTGTTAGACTTGTTATCTGGTGGTAGAAACCTTTGGTTCTCTTGTTTTCTTCTATTTTTATTAAATTTGTTGCCCTGATTTTTGAATCTTCTTCTTCTTCTTCTTGTTCAACTGGTTCTAATACCGGATTTCGAGATGGACTATCCGCTTCTAGGTTATCTTTTCCCTGGTTGTACACTATTTCAAAATCTAATTGTGAAATGTAGTTTAAACTCTGTAGCAATTCTGGATCATCACTCTTTTTTATTTTAAAATTTTCCAATGGCTTGGGATCTGTGAATATAATAAATTTCTTTCCTATTAAATAATATTGCCAATATAAAATGGCTTCTTTTATATTTAAACATTCAATAAATATGGCTCTCTTTGTTTTTTGAGTTTTTGTTAGTTGTCTGGAAAAATAAAACACTGGTTTTAATTTTTTATCTATCTGTGGTTGCTTAATACATTGCACCTACTCCATCTATACTTGCATCTGTAAAAATATATACGGGCTCTTTTGGGTCGAATATTGCTAACACTGGAGTTGAACATAAGTATTCTTTTATTTTATCAGTGATTTTGGCATTTGTCTGACCAATCAAATTTCCTTAGTAGATTGTGTAATGGTTCTAATAATCAAGTGTTATTGGGAATACATTGTAAATAGAAATTTACGTTACCCAAAAATTGTCCGACTTGTTTTCTTTTTGCAGGTTCAGGAAATTTGTTTATTGCTACCAGATTATCACTTAATGGTCTTACACAATTTTCACCAATTTCATGACCGAGATAAATAATTTTTCTTGTGCAAATTTGCATTTTCATTCGATTCATTTGAAACCTGATTCTCGCAGTACTTAGTGTTTAATGAATATGTCTTGTATGCTTTTCATAGGTTTTTGAAATTTTCTGTATTTTCTTAATATACCAGATAAAACTCTTTGGAAAATGGCTGGTGAAGTTTTTAGGCCAAATGGTAGACACTTCCATTTCAAATGACCATTATGTGTCACGAATGCCATTTTGTACCTGTCTTTTTCGCGCGCTGGTATCGACCAAAACGCCGAATTTTCATCCAGTTTAGTGTATTTACAAATTCTAGCACTGACAGTTAAATCGTCAATCCTAGGAAACGGTTGACTTTCTGGTACTAGTCATTTTTTTAGTTCTCTATAGTCAATGCATAAAAGTTACTTTTTACCTTCTTCTTTTTTATATGACAGTGGGACTGGAGCTTTTAATAACTAAACTCACAATTTGTTTTTCAATTTCAGTTTTGTCTTGAAATGACGTTCTGTAAGATATTTTCGCAACATATTTAGCTTGCATCAAATTTATTGACGCTTCACAATTATTTGTAATTCCTACATCAAATTTTGATTTTGCGAAGACTTGTTCATTCTCTTTTAATATCTCATCTAACGTCATATGATTTACAGTTAAAAAGTCTTCTTTTTAACATTTGTGATAGTTGAGTTCTCATTTTTAATTATTTCACTTTTTTGTGATATTCGCCAATTCTCATCTTGATACAACAGATCTCCTTTGAAATTATTAATTTTATCTATGAAAAATGAAAAATTTTCTCTTTTGTTGCCAATTTCAACTGGTAAAGTCACAGTGCCTTCAGATTTGGTCATTCCTGCTACTCCTTTAATGTTTTCAACCCACTTATTTTTTTCCATATTATTTTTCTTCCAAAATTCATAATTTATTAAAGAAATTTTAGATCCTGAATCATAAAGACCAATTGCAGGATTTTTATTCATTAATACTTTAAGTTTAATTAGTGGGGTTACTATACGTTTTTGTTTCTGCAGAACTAGCTATAATTTCTTGCATTTCTGTGTTGTTTTCAATCTTTATATTTTCATTTTTTTGTTTATTTAATTTATGATTTTTAACCTGCATAAATTTTTAGGATGAAACCTGTTAGCATAACCTAATTTTGCACAATATGCACATGGTATTTTACCACTTGGGAGTTTTTGGTTTTCTTTCTTTATTTCATTAATGTGCCCTATCCGTTTTAATTTTGACATCAAAGTTTCTATATTAATCAAACTTTTCTTATCTAATTTATTTTGAATAATTTTTGGCAAACTAAGTACAATCATATTAACTTGGGTATATAATGCCATATCTTCATTTGCTTCTTATAATAAATTTTACTTCTTTAACGCATATTCTAATAAAGAGCCATTTAGAAATATAAAATCATATGCGTAAGCTATTTCAACCAAAGATTACACAGAGAAGGTTTCTAAAAATGAATTTTTCGAAAATTCCCAATTATTAACTAAAGAATTCTCTTTCATAAAACTATTAAACCAATCTAGAGCAGATTTTTCTAAAAAGAATCTTAAAGTTTCAGCTTATTTATCAGGTGTAATACTCACTCTTTTACATTCTTGAATAATTAGTTTTAGCCGTGTATCCGCATTGAAATTCTCACCATTAAATTTTTCTAAAATAATATCTTTAGCTTTTGATCGACTAGAAGTATTGGTGGGGCCTCTTCCAAATACTCATCATGGAAAATCATATTTCTTTCTTGATCAAGATAAATAGTCTGAAGCTCCTTCGACAAAGTCTCAACCACATTTCTAAATTTATTGCGTTCTTTTAAACTTTTCACTGAACCTTTTACAATATCATTATTAAATAATTGCACATGTTGTACACTGGTTTGTTTATCTCTAGGGAAAACAAAAATTTCTTGTTGATTCAACCTCTGAATGGTTTTTACATTCACCACCACTTTACATTGCACTTGGAGTCTGTTCCGGCTTCAGATGCAAAGTGAAAGTTTACTTTGATCAAATCTATTGTATTGATTTAAAGTCTGAATTTAAGACTTAACAATGAAGGCGCAGGATTTGTTGGTTATTAAATAGACACTGTTAATGTAGTAAAACAACTGTAAATAAAATATATATATTTACACATTAGCTCAAAGCTTATAACATATTTACAAAGATTTAATTAATAACATACCTGAATCAATACAATTGTTATGAATAATCATCAATAATAAATAATTCTCATAATTGTCATTAATAATCATCAATAATAAATAATTCTCTTAAAGCACATCTTTTTATGACAACTTGTCTTGAGCCTGGTCATATGACCGTCAGAGTCAGGCGACCAAGTTTGGCGCGAAGTACAAACTTACATATATAGAAAATTTTTTTTTTATTCCCCTTGTTTCGGAAGTTGCGTTAGGAAAATTGAAGTTTTTCGATCAACAAATAGGTTTTGAGATATTTCGTGTCGAATGCAAAAAACCGCATCCTTCTAGCATTTCTGGAAGTGTAGCAACAAAGTTTTAAAAAATCGTGCACAAATCTCACAAGTGGTGTGTGCTAAATTTTTTCTATAAATATAGAAATATGGACCAATCATAGAGCAGCAATATTTCCTATGCTAATTTTATCAAAAAAAAAATGCAAAAGTTTTCCCATTTCTCGATATAAATTTCGTGATTTCACAATTTTCCCTGTGCCTTGGGTACTAGACCTAACTATATGCCAAATATCATCCTTAAAAGATATTTGGTGTAGGCCCTACGTTTTTAGCCTGTCAAATGAAAATTATGGGCGCACCCGCTATTTTAAGGTTTTTGAACCGAAATAACTTTTTAACCGTTTATTTCTTAACTAAAAGCAAAAACTGGTTCTCTCATAATTCCCTAAATAGCTTATATCGAAAAATCAGCACTAAAGCTCTTTTCGTTCAGATGATATTTCGGGATCAGATCGGCTCTGATATAACGTGTAGTAATAGTACACCCTTAAAAAAAAACAAAAAATCCTTAAACTCGGCCTGTCGCACTGCCGTGCTCTAGATTAATGGTATGCTGGAATAAAAGAACCCGCAACGATACTTACTATACGATATTATCCGCTCGTGTGATGTTCTAATTGTTAACAATCAATGATCTCCTATGAAGAGAACCAAATGGAATGATTTGAAAAAGCGTGGAAGATCTGCTGGAAGTAATTTTAATAGTAATTTTCTGCAATCTAGGATTGAAACGAAAAAAAAATATTTTGAATAGAAATTACTCACCAGAAAAAAAATGAAGAGAAGATAAACTAAATACTATTCGTTTTGACACCACCATGCAACAGAAATCCTTCACGAAAGATCAAAAATATGTCTTTGGTTTGTTAGATGAGAATTTGTTTGTTAGATGAGTTATGAAAAAATTATATCTCGATCGTAAACAAAAATAGAAAAAAACAAAAATACTATCTGCTATCTTATGAAACGAAAAAAATATTTTGAAAAAATATAATTAAATATAAAATTTTTTCAAAATAAAAGAAATAAAAATTAAACTTTTGGATTTTAGGTTTGATTAAATTAAGTAAGATGCAGATCAAGATTAAGATAAGACACTATTAATATTTAACATATAAATATTAATATTCATTAAGATCAAAGAAAAATTATAGATATAATAAGTTAAGAAAAGAAAATGATATTGATAAAGTATTTATAATTGTAGTATTTTAAAGAAAAATCGGAGTGTATTCAAAGATCGTGCATTTGGCCCATTAAATAATTGCTAGTGTAAATCGGATCGGATGTTACTGATCCCACAGTTGTACTGAAATCATCCTCAGAGATTCGTATTTCGTTAATGGCTTCTTCGAAGCCCCCTTTTTATCTTTCTCCTCTTCTGTTTACGACCATACTAATCTAAAGTGTATTTAGAAGAGAACTCAATTATACTAAAAGCAATTTATTTACAACATTTAAATAAAAAATATACATATATTTACAATTTCAAACTAAATCATCGTATTCTAACATTAGGTTAACAGTATGATTACCCCAAAAACTGTAATAAATATTTAAAAGTACAAATCTAACATCCTTAATTATTTCTATTATTGTTTTAAGCTGTCTTTCGTGAACTAAATCCATTAGCGGTGTCAAGAACAATCGTCACTCAGTGGACAATTACTCAGTCAGGTACTAAGTGAATAGTATTCTTGAATATTACTTGGGTTGAAACCCTTAAATAGTGTCTAGCATTAGAACACTTAAATATAAAGTCTTTTCGACTTAAAGCTTAAAGGTATTTTTAGTTTGACGGTACTTAAGAGAGTGTTTTTTGTTTCCCCGTAGAGCATACAAGTAAGTTACACTCAAAACAAAACAACATCGAAAACAATTGCGATTAATATCTTGTAGACCAGATATTTTAAATAAAAATATATTTATTTAATTTTAATTTTAATTTTAATTCACAATTTGCTTTACAGTCGTACAAATTTGAAGTAACAACAATTAAAATATTAACAATAATAAATACTCTATTGAAACAAAATTATCCTTCGATCCGAACATATGTCAAAGAACGAGATAACAAGTCTGATTTGGCCTTACAAAAGTATGGTTTATATAAAGTATCAAACAACTGAATAATAATTAAGAAATCGGTTATTTAAACCACCCTTCTGTACAATCTTAGTGAACTGTGAACTACGTCACCATTGACATTGTCTAGGAGAGATAGTATAAAATTAACGTTAAGAGAAATAGTTTTAAAATATTTAAAATAAACTTATATATTCTAATCTATATGAACTTTGAACTTGATTTTGAAATATTAATTATATAATAAAAATGTAACATTAAATATATTAAAAATAGATAATTAATACAGAAAGTGTAAAGCAATTATACTGTGAAAAATACTTTAGTAACAATAAACAAAAATACGCGTGCGCATGTATTTATATAATATAGAAAAATAAATGTGTTTTAAACAAGTTAAGAATACTAAAGGATAACGTCCGTATGTATACTGACTATTACAAGCGTGCCCTCCGTATACATGGAGGGATAAAAATAATTATATAATTTCGCAACGATATGTATCACATATTATTGCACAAGTATTCGTGAAAAAAAAAGAAAAACATTCTTAAAATACACAGTATAAAATAGTTTTTTGCTTTTTTTGAACTAAAATAAGAAATAGCAAGCGAAAACTGATTTTTTTAAGAAAGTAAGAAAGATATAAAATATAAAGTATTATATACAAATGATTAAACTAACTATACAAAATTTAAAGTAATAGATATCAAAATGACAATATTAACAAAGTATTAGAATAGAACAGTTAGAAGTTACAAATCAAAGACAATAAGTAAGAGAAGAGAAAATTTTATATTAAGGAAATTTAAGTAAATAAAATAGCTTTCCTTGTCTCTTTGGCCTTGTCCCGAGGATAGTTTGTTAATTCAAACTTTTAACTAAATTAACGGAATGCTAATGTAGATATAAACAAATTTTTTCAAAAATGGCAAAATAGAACAAAAATATAAGAACAATGGTAAGAGAGAATATTTATTTTAAGAAAAAATGCGAGTAAGAAAACAACTTTCCTTCTCTCTTGGCCAAGTCTTAAGAATAGTTAAACCAAACTTTTTACTAAATTAAAAGATACCACGTGGGAGAAAGAAAATTATTTTAAAAGTAGAAAAAATGAATAGTACAAAGGATAACGGTATATTGAAATTAAATAGATTATATCACAATATACAATTATATATGTGTTAGAAGAAAATTTTTTAATAAAATAAGATTCACAATCAAAGCAAGTTGTAAAGAAAGTAGTTGAATTTATGACTTTTATGGTGTGAAATGTGCGATTTTCGAAATTGACCAGCAACAGTACGTTGTAGTTCCAGTAAAGATGAAGTATTAAATTTGATTATTTTATAGGGTCCATTAAATCTATCCTGGAACTTGCGATCAGAATCGATAGTTCAGACGTTATTTAAATTTTTCACCATAACTACATCATTAACTTGGAATTTCTATATATCTGATAACGTTTTAAAGTTTTACGTCTGGCTAGCAGAATCGCATTTCGCACATGATCTTATGACATTTTATCGTCAGCCAATTTAATATTGTATGCCGGACCCAGTGGTGTATACAAATCTCTACCCAAAAATAAACTTGCGGGTGTACAATCAATTGACGAATGATAGGATCTGTTGTAGCTATATTGCACAAATAGTAATATTTTCGACCAATATTTATGATCAAGATCATCCATCTTTAAAACAGCGGAAATATTGCTTTTGAGATTTCGATTGACCCGTTCCATTTAACTAGCACCACGATTGTATGGTGACGTATATATAGGTTTGATTGAGCATTTTATTAGAAAATCAACATACGTTTTTGCTTTGAAGCTCGGACTATTATCCAAAATTATAAAATGGCAGAAACCATATTGGTGATTGAAATATTCTTAAGTAGCTTGACAGTAACTTGTGCAGTACATCTGCGCTTAGGTATCGTTATCAAATACTTAGAGAAACCATCCATACAAACAAATATATATTTGTAGCCTTCAGACGATGAAATTAGTGCACCCACATAATCAACATAAAGATGTGTCCAAATTTCAGACTCGGTGAAGAAGGTAGGTTTTAGCTCAGTAGTTGAGTTAGACGGTTTAGTTTTTGCACAAATATCACATTTTAACAGTTTTTAATAACTTAAATAGGTTTGCGCACCAAAATCTTTTTGATATATCACGATAAGTTTTAGTTATACCGTTATGATTAATTTGATGAAAATACTCAATCATAAAATCTAGTAAGTTTTCCGGTAGTACAACTCTACGAAGACGATTTTTTCCCACGAATTTTTCCAAAACACCATCGCGAATAAAGAAATCTTTGACATTTTTCCTTGAAATAATTTCAGAATAAATGGATTTACAGAATTCAGATTTTTTTACGAGTTACGTACGGAAATATAGCCTTGTGGCTCAGTATGGATTAAAGTCTTTAGCAAGGATACCGGATCAGATGATTGAGTAGTTTCGTCATCTACATAATCTTTACAACAATTTGTTAATTCAAAGAGACGTGATAAGGTATCACATTTTCTTTACCTTTCACATGGATAGGTACAAATTTAAATCTAGAAAATTGTAGAATCCAATGACTCAATTTGTTGAATGTCTGTGGAGTGTTAAATAGCCAAATAAGGGAATTACAATCGGTTTTGAGAATAAATTCTCGATCCAATAAATAGTCTTTAAAATGAAATAAAGCCTTTACAACAGCCAATAGTTCGAGTTCATGAGCGCTCTATCTAAATTCAGCGCCTTGTAAGCGTCTAAAAAAATATTCGATTGGGTGTCTACCAACAGAGAATTGCTGTGATAGAACTGCAGATAAACCCAATGATGACGCATCGGTGGTAATAATCAATTGGATATTGAAATGAGGAAACGATAAAAGTGGTGGGGACGTTAAGGCTCATTTAAGTTTGTCGAAAGCGACATGATGTTCGGGTGTTATTTTAAATTTAGCGTTTTTACGTTTAAGTGCGTTCAGTGGACTTACAACTACAATAAATTAAGGAATAAATTCAGCGTAAAAGGCACACATTTTAGATTTTTAGGAAACAGTAAAGAATTAATTTCCGAGCATTTATTAGGATCAGGAGTTTTTCCCATATTACAGACAACATGAACGAGTAACTTTAAGCGAGTCATACAAAGACGAAGTTTTTCCAGATTTATAGTGATATTAGTTCTTTAAAGCGCGAAAAAACTTTAAGCTAGTTTAGAGATATGATCGTCTAAAGTAGAAGTAAAGATGATTAAATCATCATAATATTGCAAGAAAAATCCTTCTCTACGAAAATCGGAAAATTTACGTAACAGATATCGATTTAGAGCTTGTGCTCAGTTGACTAAACCAAAAGAACAAACATTAAAAGAGTACTGACCAAAGGGTGTTATAATAGCCGTAATGTGTCTCGATTCGGGACTTAAGAGTATCTGATAATAGCTTTTGGACATGTCAACTACTGAAAAATATTTTGCGTTTGAAAAGGACGCAAAAATAGAGTTTATTTTAACCGAGCTAAGAGGGTAAAACTGAATTTTAGGATTTAAAAATCGGTAATCAGCGCAAAATTGTACACCAGATTGTTTAGGTACAAAAAATAGCAGGCTACTATAGCTCGAAACACAAGGAAATAAAATTTTCCAATCCCAAAGTTCTTGACTGTGAGCTTCCTGAAGATACGATTTATCCCTGAGAAGAAAATGAGAGGATTTTTGAACCGGAGTATCATCCTTCAAGATTAATTTATATTCAAAACCGCGGACTAATCCCGGAATGGATGACAATACAGGCGAAGATTTGGCTAAAATTGTATTCAGTATTTTTGTTTGAGATTTAGACAAAATAGCTTTTGACTCTGAAATTAAGAAATTAAGTTAGCTAAATGAGAAAACTGATTCAAATTAACAAACGGAAAGGAAAAGATTTCGTTTGAGAAAACGCAAACTTCTTGACACGCAAAATTAATGCAAATTTTACAACGAGCTAAGGTATAGGATCCAACAAGTACGTCAAACGGTATAAAGTCCGTAACAAAGAAAGTGGATTTTCAAGAAAATAAACCTAATTTAAAGCGTGAAAGATGCAAGATGTAAGATGAAAGATGCAAGAAAATTTCAGTACGTTAGAGCCAGGGAGACTATCAGTAACATAAATATCAGAGAAGGTTATTTTAACAAAAGTCGACAAACACTTAACGGCTTCAAGAGATATAACATTAATAGAACTACCGGAGTCCAAGAGAGTAATAAGATCAAGTTTAGAGAATTTAAGGAAAACTTGGCAGATTCAAATTTTTGGAAGCGTTAAAATTTATTAGTTTTTTGAAGATTTCACCGCATTCTTAAGATCAGACGTGGACGACTGCCCTTTTTAAACGGGAACACGAAAGTTAGGCCTGTTCGGCGGACGAGTAGGGTAAGAGTCTATATGGTGTCCCAAAGATTTACAGTAGGCACAAGTAAGAGTTTAAGAAGGATTAATAGAAGTGATATCTGTATTAAATTTATCAGAGTTATATGATGAAACGGATTATGTTTAAGAAAGGAGTCTAGTCTGAATTTGCTCAATACGCAGAGGAAAAGTTTCTAAAGAATCGAAATCGTAAGGGATTTCAGCTTATTTCATTAAGTCATACGTTTCACGATTTACGTATGCAAAAATAATGTTAATTATTTCCTCTTGTGATAAAGAGGAAAATTGTTTACGACGAACAAAACGATCAACTAATGTGTGAAGTTCAGGTAAAGGAATATAAGACATGGGTTTAGATTTAATAACATCCCACGAACTATTAGTTGAGATGAAAATTGGCCAAGTATGTCTAGATTGATGATTAACTTAAGCAATAAGACAACGAATAAGTGACATTTGATTTACTACGCTTAACGCTATTAAGTCATCAACTTCGATGACAAAGTTAACAATGGAAATAGGATCCAAGACATTTATCAAAGGGATTCGATGAATTAAATCATGTGTCCTGACAGCATCATAAGACACTGGTTCTGCAAAAATATTGGTATGTTAGATAACATCGTATAATTTTGTGTGACTTGAAGAGTTCAATTTCTCAATAATTGAGAAGTTTCTTGCAAAAACAAAGAGGTGTGCCGCTAGGGTGAACTTACGGATTGAGAAGACAATCTTCTTTTCGCACGACGAAATGATACTAAAGGTGTGCCAACAAAAGTAGAACGGCTGATTCTGCCATCTCTTGATTAGGAATTGACATTTTTTGTGTTTGATTAAACCAAAATTGTAAAGTTGAATCTAATTGCAATCTAACGACACAGTTGAAATTTGTTGTATAACATTACCAAAAAATATTGACAACAGTAAAGGTCGAAATAATAACAACAAAAATTTATACATAAGGTTTAAGGTCAAATTAAGATAAAATGGCACGAAAATAAATTGAAAATTGCACACGGATATATAAAGAAAATTTTCCCTTGAAAAGGTAAAATTTAAAAAAAAAAAATTTATAATATCATGAATATGAAATAAAAGTAATAAGTATCTTATGAATGTCAACTAAACATTCATAGAATCAAGAACCATGAAAAATTATACTTAAGAAAAAAAGAATAAATTTTTCAAAAATTTATTTTCTAATATAAAGAATGTACAAAAATAAAGCTATAAAAGCTAAAAAATCTGTAAGATATCACCTCAAATGCAAAGAAAAGTTTAAATGCAAATACCTTAGGACAAAAATTTAAACTGTAATACTTTAAGATAAAAGATTAAAAATAAGGTCTTTGATATTTATTATTGACTTAATAAACATCAAAACATCAAAAAGTGTATTTAATTAACATGATACAAACAGTTTATGAAAGATTGAAAGTATATAAAAAATTTTGGAAAAAAAATTGAGAAATTTAACAATAGATTCTATAAATCTACCCTATGCGATTATGTGATTATGAGAATTTACACTTTGCAAAGGTCAAATTTACAAGAAATATGAAACTGAAAATAAATTTTGATGACTACAGATTAATTTTGAAAAAAATTGGTTACAAGAATTCACAGAATAATTTAGATAAGTATCGATTAAACTAACAAAGGTTAACTACAGGAAAGTTAATAAAGAGATTAAAAATCGGAAACTTTTTAAGATCAACTGAAAAAATAAATCATCATAAATTTGAACAAGGTATTCAAGCATAGAAACTGTGAAAAAAAAAATTACAAAAATAAATATTGTGTAGTCGAACAAAAATTACTCACCAAAAAAAAAAAATGAACAGAAGATAATCTAAATACTATTCGTTTTGACACCATCATGCAACAGAAATCCTTCCCGAAAGATAAAAAATATGTCATTGGTTTGTTAGATGAGAATTTGTTTTGCAGTTGAGTTATGAAATCATTACAACTCGATCGTAAACAAAAAAAGAAAAAATAATTAAATATAAAATTTTTTCAAAATAAAAGAAATACTAATTAAACTTTTGGATTTTGGGTTTGATTAAATTAAGTTAGATACAGATTCAAGATAATAATAAGTTTAAGTTAAGAAAAGAAAATGATATTGATAAAGAATTTTGAATTGTAGTATTTTAAAGAAGACAGATTGTATTCAAAGATCGCGCTTTTGGCCCATTAAATATTTCTAGTGTAAATCGGATCGGGTATTACAGATCCCACAGTTGTACTGGAACTATCCCCAGAGATGTATTTCGTTAATGGCTTCTTCGAAGCCCCCTTTTTATCTTTCTCCTCTTCCGTTTACGACCGTACTAATCTTAAGTGCAAAGCAACTTATTTACAACATTTAAATAAAAAATGTACATATATTTACAATTTCAAACTAAATCATCGTATTCTAACATTAGGTTAACTGTATGATTACCCCAAAAACTGTAATTAATATTTAAAAGTACAAATCTAACATACTTAATTAATTCTATTATCAGTTTAAGCAATCAGTTTATCTTTCGTGAACTAAATCCATTAGCGGTGTCAAGAACAATCGTCACTCAGTGGACAATTACTCAGTCAGGTACTAAGTAATATTCAAGTATTCTTGAATATTACTTGGGTTGAAACCCTTAAAAAGTGTCTAGCATTAGAACACTTAAATATATCTTTTCGACTTGAAGCTAAGAGATATTTTTAGTTTGACGCTACTAACGAGAGTGTTTTTTGTAACCCCGTTGAGCATGCAAGTAAGTTACACTCAAAACAAAACACCATCGAAATCAATGCGCGCGATTTATGTCCGTCCTCCCGAAGGTTTAGAAAAAAAATGAATTTATTTTCTAAACTTTACAAACACTTTTATTACAATAGTTAAATATCAATTTAATTTCACAAAGCACTATATAAAATAAAATAAATTGAATATAATTATTTTGTAACAAATGAACATAAAATCCAACAAGACGAGCACAAGTCAAAATCTTCTGAATTAATGATTTTTTCCATCCTAGAGTTGACCCATTATATACTGTGTTGGTTGTGACGTCTAAAGTGACTAATATATATTAAATATGATACTTTGGACTGTTGATGGTGATAATGAATATATTATATTTGATAAGTGATGGTTATAAGCGTATGGTTATGCATGATTCATAGATCATGTATGTAAACGAACAATATGAATCATGTTCATGACGAATATTATATATCTGACAAGGGATGGTTATGACTCATAAACTATAATGGAGATCAACAATTATATTATGAATCATGTTCAAAGATTTATTACTTTATGATATGAATGATTCAAATATTTGTATTTTTTACTTATATGGGATACATAATTCCTCCCGACGCAGATTGAAATTATCCTTTTAATAGGAAATTTCAATTATATTTGATTAATGGGAGAGATGGTTTTGTCAAGTTCTTGGCTTCTAGAAGTTCTCTCGTAGTTGCAAGATTATTTGATTGTTGGTCCATTTGTACGATAACTCTGTTGCTCTTGGTACATCCATGTATTTTCCATGAAACGAGAATTGTTATTAATAGTATTATAATGATAGTGACTAAATAATATTTCCAGTTCATATAATATAGATATGTTAAATTGTTTTCTGATTCGATGTCTTGTGTATTTTCCAATGTAGTATCATGCAATCCATATGAATATTTGAACTACTAAAATACATAAAACAGAATTTAGATACTCTTAATTTAAATTCGGACATCCATGATTACAAAACCAGGGCCAAAGATAATATTCACATTTCCAACTACCGTACAGCCAAATATAGTAATAGTCCTTTATGTAGAGGCAGTATCTTGTATAATCAACTGCCAACTGATATTAGAACAATACAAGATTTCAATAAATTTAAATTAATTTTGAAAGAATACTTAATTACTATTTGCCCTTACAAGTGCAGTATCGTAAATTGAATGAGCTTCCAATTCTTTTCTTGGTATTTTCAAATTGACTCCAATGTTTTTTTTAGATTTTAAAATTGTTATTTATTTCTATATATTTTTATTTTATTCAAATTGACACTTGTTTTTTTTTTGTTTTGTTTTTTATTTATGCCAATGTTCTTATTAGATTTTAAAATTGTTATTTACTATATATTTTTATTTTATTCAAATTGACACTTGTTTTTTTGTTATGTTTTTTAATTATGCCAATGTTTTTATTAGATTTTAAAATTGTTATTTACTCTGTATTTTTATTTTATTCAAATTGGCACTTGTTTTTTTGTTTTGTCTTTATTGAAGCAGATGACTTGAAATTTTGAAATTATTAATATGGTTATTTTGTGTTTGTTTCCATGTATTAGCATATAATTTTAATTATTATTGTAGTTATTGCAGCACTGTTGAATGTTATTATAATACACTGTTAAAATTTGTTTTTTTTTTTTTGTTCTTGACGTTTGTATACTCATGTATGAGTCTATCAATAAGAATTATTATTATTATTATTATTATTAATACCATTTAGTATTCTTATTGGTGTAGTTTATTTTATTAAACAAAATTAATTCCATTTCTGCTTCAGTATATTTTCTCACTATCCCATACGTAATACCGAATAAATTCAATGTGCAAAATTCCAATTTGATGTAGAGTTTTCCATGTATATTACTTAGGTTTTTATTACAGGTAGTTGAAATGTTTATTGGAGAATCGGTGTTGATGAGGAAATTAGTATCAATTAATTCTGTTAATATACTATGTTGTTTTACTCTCACATATTGGCAATGGCTTGGCTTATTTTCCAATATGTTGATTTCGCAGGTATTATTTGCAATTGGTTTGAGCAGAATAGGTTTTATAATGTAATCATGTTCTATTAATTGAAAGTCTGTACTTGTTATGAAAGCAAAATAAGAAGGATTGTAAAGGATGTGGTTTGAGTTGATGGTGATCATTTTACCGTTTTCGACTAGAGGATGGATTCGTATTAATTTAAATTCTAAATTGGAGAATACCGGTATTTGTATTGCAAATATGATTTTAGATTCATTAAAATATGCTTTGAGTTGCAACAATTCGTAGACATGTACGACATTATATAATTTGATATGTTTTTCTAAAGTTAGCATGATAGTTTGTATTTCTTGAATATTTAAAATATATCTGGGTATGATATGTAATTTGGCTAATTGAACGGATTCTATGATATTATTCAAATGGTTATCTAAACGAGCAATTTGGATTTGAATAATATTTAACTTAATTATATTATCTAGTTCTAATGAGTCTAAGCTTTTTGTAATTGCTATTAATCTAGTAATATCCTTATGCTGATTAGCTATTTCAGTTGTAAGGGTTTTAAATCTATCGATCATTTGGTAGTTCAATGAATGTTGTTGTTTACTGTTTTTTTTTGTAATATGTTTTACGATTGTACGATTTGTTTTTTTATTTCTTTGGCATCTTCGCTATCCATATTACCGGTAATGAGTTTGATTCCGGATCCTAAGAAATTAGCAAGGCCTTTTTTGGTACGTATAAAAGGGCGCAGACTACTAGTTTTATGATACAATTTTTTAGTTTGTGTGCTTAACTGTGTTATACGAATGTTGTGTAAAGACGTGCTATTAGTTACGAGATGACGGAGAATGTTAGAGATATTCAAAGTGGTATTTAATAAAGGTTCGATTTCTACTATATGTATTAAGTTATTGTAATGGGAAGTTACTTTTGGGATTCCTAATGTTAATGCGAATAAACCGTGATTATTAGAAACGTCAGTTATTTCTATTCGTTATCCGTTCGTTAAGGTTAATCTGAAATAAAACTATTTCTTTTTAATTTTTATTTTTCTTTTATGATATTTTTGGATTTTTTGTCTGTTCATTGCTTTAATATGTTTAATGTGATTTTCTAGACATAATTCCTTCGAGTATTTTTGAGAACTTAATTTATTTCGTCGATTTTCTTTTACAAAAACAGGTTGATTTATTGAAATGTCGGGTGGGTCTATACGTTTCTCTTTTATATTTTTCTTATTCAATAGTTCTGCTTGTTTGTCATTTTGGATTTTGATGAAGTTTTTGATAAATTGCAATTCCTCTAAATGAATACGATTGTATTCAGTTATAGCATTTGCATTATTTGTTTTTATTGATATCAATTTTTCATCACGGATTCCTCGTATTACCTCTGTAGGGGTTAATTTAATAGAACTGTGAATGGCGTTATTATATGCACTGACCACTAGCTGTATTTGAGAATTTAATGTGAGTCGAGGGAATGTTTTCCTGGCTATCAATACGCCTTCAATCAGTGTTGAATGAAAACGATCAACCGGAGAGTTTCCTGTTGAATTTCTAGCACAAGTGACATGGTTTTCTATATCATACAGGTTCAGGAAATTTTTTATGTTATTGGCTTCAAATTCTGCACCTGGATCATGTATCACCTTTCGTGGTATACCGTGTAGATTTATAATTTCCAATAAGGCGTCTAATACGCTTTTCGTGTTTCTATCTTGTAGGATTTTAACGAAGGCGTATTTACTAAATTTGTCTATGGCAGTTAATGTGTGTTTTTTGCCTAAATGAAAAAGATCTATGTGTAAAATTTCGAATGGTCTGGTAGCTTGTTCTGTCGGGGTGTATTTTTCTTAGGTGGGTTTCTATCGTATTTGTTAGTTTTACAAATTTCACAATTGTTAATAAACATGTGTATTTTACTTTTCATACTATCAAAATAGAATTCGCGTTTTAAATGTTGGAAAGTTTCTTCTATACCTCGATGCAATGATTTTTCATGATATTTTGTCAAGAGTTCGGTTTGTTCCAATTCAGTTTCTACATCTTTTAATATTTTTACGCATCTTTGTATTAAAATGACATATTTTGACGTAACATTCTTGAAGTTTGATGAATATATCATCCGAACAATACACGGCATTGATTTTTGAATTTGTTAATTCGTCTTTTAGTATTTTGAGGAGGGTGGATCATCCTTGTTAACGATAGTAATCGTTATTCGATATTTCGTTTTAAACAAGAGACTATTTTCCCTAGTGCTCATTTCACCTAACTTGATAATTATTTTTCGGTTGAATTCATTCAAGGGGCGTTCTGATATGGGTATACCTGTGTGTAAATTTTCATCAACGGAATGTTGTGTTGAAATAGAATCAATATTCATGATTTGAACATGAGATACAGCGTCAGCATTAGTGTTTTGCTTACCGGGTTTATGGTCTATTTGGAAGTTGTAATCTAATAATTTGATTTTCCAACGGATTAATTTAGAATTAGTCTCCTTGAGAGAGAATACCCATTTCAATGGTTTGTGGTCTGTAAGGATATTAAATTTTTGACCATACAAATATGGTCGAAACTGTTTACAGGCCCATACAATTGCAAGAAGTTCCTGTTCTATGGTAGAGTAATTGCACACTGATTTGTTTAAAGTTCGTGAGGCATATGATATTGGTTTATCTGATCCAATTTTTCCTTGTGATAACACAGCCCCCATAGCATAATTACTAGCATCTGTAGTTAATATAAATGACTGTTCAAAATCAGGGTACTGTAAGATGGGGCCTCCCTTTAACAATGTCTTACACTTTTCAAATGCTTGGATATATTGTGGGTCGTTATAATTCACAATTTTGTTAGTTGCATTGTCATTCGTGTAAGTTCATAGTGACCTTTTTCCACCGAAAATGCCGTTTTAGCTATATCCTCAGGTTTCATTTCAATTTGGTGAAATCCTGATGCTAGATCCAGTGTAGAAAAATAATTACACTTACCAAGTTTATCAAGGATATCCGTTATGTTCGGCATAGGGTATCTATCATCAATTGTTTTTTCGTTCAATTTACGACAGTCCGTGACTAAACGAAATTTCTGTTTTCATGATGCGTCTACTTTTTTATTAACAATAAAACAGGGTGCACTCCACGGGGAGTTTGAGTGTCCAATGATATTTTTATCTAATAATTCGTGTATTTGTTTTTGTATTTCTAATTTCTGTGTAAATGGTAATCAGTAACCTTTTACATATACCGGTATGTCGTCTGTTAGTTTAAATTCGTGTTTAACGTCCGAGGTGAAGGTCATTGGTCCTATATTACTCGGATCGTAGAATATGTCTCTATATCTAGCACATAAATTTATTAAAATATTTTTTTCTTCACTATTTAGATGGTTTATTCGTAAATTGTTTTTGGCGAATTCGAAATCGTAAGTGTCATCTGAGTTATTATTTATGTTATTTTAAAATTTATAATCATGTAGTTTTCTGCGAGGAGGAGTTGATTAACTATTACTGTTTGCGGTTGGTTAGAATTATTTTGAATCATTACTGATGCATTATTATTTTCCGCTTTATATAAACCGTCAATTACTGAAACATTTCTATTCAAAAAGATTTGTTGAATGAATATGTCACCGTTTTTTATAGTTACCGGAAGTGTTACTTCGTTTTGTTCATTTGCTAAAAGATTGATTGTTACGAATTTGTGATTTTTTTTCTATTTTAATTTGATCCTATTTTGGTTGAAAGAAATTATGTCGTTTTGACAATCGATTATAACATTGAGCGACTTAACGGTATTACTACCTACTATAGCGTCAAAATAATTATGGAAATCAAAAACTAAAAATTCTATCGGTTGTGTATTATTAAATTCTGCAATGTAATCTACAATTATTTTTTCGGTATTAATTAAATGGGTTTATAAGGCTGTAGTAACTTTTGCCTTTGGATATTTGATACTATTTATGCAGTGTTTTGGTAATATAAAATTCGCATCGGCTCCCGTATCAATTAAAATAGTTATATATAGTTATATATGGGAGAGTGTTTTCATTAATATTATTAAATTCTACGAAGCCTGTCGTTTTGAGACTTCTAACTGAAAATTTTCATCTTCTGGATTTTCTACTTGATATTCCAAACTATCATTATTATGATCGTCCGTGGGTTCGATATCTTGAGCTATATATTGATCGTAATATTCAGAGGGGTATTCATAATTATAGTCGTTACTATATTCTAATAATGGTTCGTTAAATGAAATGTCGGTATCTAGATTGTTGTGATGTAATATTTGACGTGTATTACCACTTGATATATCCATGGGTGTTGGTTTATAATTATTAGTATTATTTATTAGTATATGGTTCGTATGAGAATTTTGGGTATTTGTTGGTTGTAAATATAGTGAAAGTTGCGGTCTAGTCCACACGTTTCGGTTATGTGTTTGTGGTCGAAAATGTTGAGGTGTAGAAAATGGATTTGGTTGGTTTGGTAAAAATTTATCTGGTTGTAGATTAGCTCTATGTACAGGTAAATTTTTACTTTCGAAATTTGGTCTGACTTGATAATTGATTGGGGTGTTGTATACCGGTGAAGCAAAATTGCGTCTAGACAATTCTACTTTATGAGGCGGTTTGTATACCGGACTAGTTCTATGTATTGGTCTGGTTTCAGATATATACAAATTTCTTCTATTTCTTTCGTAGCATGATCTTTGCATGGCTAATTCATTAATACATAAGTCATAGGTTTCTTTTAAAGTATTAGGTTTAGCAGCACGTATAGTAGCACTTAATTCGGGTTTAAATCCTACTATAAATGATTCAAGTACAGTACTTAAATAGGAATCAATTTGTCCTCTGATGTAATCAGCTGAACGACCTTCTTTTTCTATTGTGTTTAGCAATAAATTTTGGTATTTATTAGCGTATGAATAATATTGTGTTATGTCCCTGTTTCCTTATCTTAATGTGCTTATAACCGAAGTAATGTGTGCTTTCGTTCGTTTGTCTGAAAAAATTATTTGAAGCAAGTTTTAATCTTTTGTCAGGTATCAGGGTTACCCGCAGCTATAATAGCATGACTAGCGTCTCCCATTAATTTTTCTTTAATAAATCTTATGAGGACAGGATGATTTTCATTAGGGTCATTGAGTGCGTGGTCTCCCATTGGAATAAATGCATTTAATTTTACAGCACACCCATCGTAGGTGGCCATATTTCTGATAATCTCCATTGGAGTTATTACAGTTGGTAAAGTCATGTTAGTTTTTAAATTATTAGGTATACTTAAATTTAATATACTCGATGAAGCGAGAGGTGCACTTGGCAATATTTGATTGTCGTCTGGTATTTTAATATTTTATATAATTTGTGTTAAATTTTCGATTTCTGAATCGTGCGATGTGATTTCGATTGTACTATCGGATTCTGATAATGAGCTTTCAGAACCACTATGAACAATTCTCCGATTTTTGGGTAGAATATTCTTTCTTTTAAGGGATATAAATGATGGAACTTTAGGCATTTAGGATTACTTTTGCATACAGTAAAGTTGACTTACATGCATAACAGAATGTTGATCCACATCATATTTTTCAAACTGCGAATGTCAAAACCAATTGTTGTTACCACTAATTTCCAGTAAACCGCCGAAAACCAGTTTTCAAATGGAGTTGCTTCCAGTTACCAATTTTCCCAGTAATATGCTCCAGTGACCAGCGATTTTTGTCCAGTTACCAGATAGTGATGTCGACATAAAATAATTTATTTGTTAAGTAGGTTGCGATGTGCATTACAAAGACTTGAAAGCCACTTAGCGAATTTCTCCTATGTTTAGGTAGATTCACTAATTAACGCGTTATTTCTTTAAGAAAAAATTTTTTTATAATTCTTTAGAAATATCCTATCGGCTGCGCCATTTATGTCCGTCGTCCCGAAGGTTTAGAAAAAAAATGAATTTATTTCCTAAATTTTACAAACACTTTTATTACAATAGTTAAATAACAATTTAATTTCACAAAGTACTATATAAAAAGAAATAAATTGAATATAATTATTTTGTAACAAATGAACATAAAATCCAACAAGACGAGCACAGGTCAAAATCTTCTGAATTAATGTTGTTTTCCATCCTAGAGTTGACCCATTATATACTGTGTTTGTTGTATTCGTGCCTGTGTTGTCTAAGCAACTGTATTTTATTTAATATAGTTTTTTACAAAAACAAGTATTACTCATAAAATTGTAATAAACAATTACAAAAACAACATTAGAATAATGATGAAATCATAATATACAACATCTCCCTTTTATAATAAACATAATTAAATTCATATATATAACATTTTATATTTTTTGTTTAACTTTTCATGAAAACTGAAAATAAAATAGAAATCCTTCCTCCTTCTCAAAACATATCCAATTATTAATATATATATTCATTTTAACATATTCAATTCCAATATGATAAACAAGTTAATTTCTGGTTATCTCAAAATTAAATTAATCTATTTTCAAAATATTTTAAAAAAAAATTATTTTCAAAATATAATAAGAATTTCTGTTTGTTTACTTTAACACCAAAATAAAAATAATTATTTCTTCTTATATGAATACAAATAATTGTAATAAGAAATAACAATACACAATTGTAATAATTTATTCGCGATAGGTTGATGGTTTCGAAGTTTCACGGCCTCCCATGGTGTAATATGGCACTTTATTTTCTGTGTGATCATCAGTGGACAAATATCATATAAATGTCATCAGTGGACATACTTATTATCACTTGGCAAGTTAAACTCATTGCTACACGCTCTTAGATGATATGAATTTCGTCGCAATATATTATTGTTTTCATTCAAAATTTCATATGATCTTTTGTCAATTTGCTTAAGGATTTTAGCAGGTTTCCATTCTTTATTATATTTAAATAACACATTGTCATTTACATTAAAATTGGGTCTACATTTAGTCCTCTTATCATAATATTTATTAGTTTTAAATTTTCTTTTAAGTAAATATTTTTTGTAACCTGTAACAATTTTAGGTTTTCGATTTGCACGTGTAACGGGCAGTTTAGTTCGGATAAGTCTACTTTGCAATAATTGAGCTGGGGTCCAGTTGCTACCTAATACTGGAGTAGTTCTGTATAATAACAACGCTAACTTTATGTCGTCATTGTTTATGGTACATATTTTTAAGATACTTTTTGCAATTTTAACGCCCATTTCGGCCATGCCATTCGATTGCGGATATCTGGGGCTAGAGTACACGAAATCAAAATTCCAGTTTCGAGCAAATTCTTTACACCCCGCTGAAGAAAACGGGTTATTATCAGCAACCAATATTTCGGGTATGCCTAAACTGAAATATTGATTTTAGTTTTTTAATTATATTTTCGGATGTACCTGATTTTAAAGGCATTAATATTCTATCCATTTAGAAAAGTAGTCATAAGCTACTAGGTACAGCTTGTTTTTAAAATCCAATATATCTATACCCACTTTAAAGAATGGAATATTGGGAATCTCATGTGGTATTAATGGTTCTTTAATATTGTTATTTTTAAATCTTTCGCAAGATCGACATTTATAGACAAATTTTTCAACATCACTAGAAATACCTGGCCAATAAACATGTTGTCTTGCTAACTTTTTTGTTTTATCTATACCGTGATGGCCTTCGTGAAGTTTATTTAACATGTCAGGTCTAAGTTTTTTAGGAACTAATAATCTACAATTGAAATAAACTAATCCGTTTTTAACTATAATTGAATCTTAAAGTTTATACAAAGTTGATAGTTCTCCATGCAATTTATTTTTTGGCCACCCTTTTATATTGTATTCTAACACTTGTTTTAACACCTCATCCGTTTTTGTAGTTTCTATAAACAATTTGTTTTTTTCTTCAACAATATGAACTAATTAATTATTTACAAAATCGTCGTCTTCATCATCTTTTATTGGACTGATTCGCGAGAGCACATCAGCCACATGCATTTTTTTTCCTGATATATATGTTAGTTTTATTCGATATTTTAGCAATGTTAAACGCATTCGTTGCAAACGCGGTGAGGGTTTTGCCGCTATCGGCTTCTCGAATAACGTTACCAAGGGCTTATGATCTGTCAAGATTTCTACATCACGACCGTAAATGAAATGATGATATTTACGCGTTCCAAAGATTAAAGACAATAATTCCCTCTCAATTTGAGCAAATTTCTTTCTATATCTGACAGACTTTGTGAAGCATAGCTAATGGGTTTACTATGCTGCATCATACAACACCCTAAACGGACCTGACTCGCGTCACATTGTAATGTGATGGGTAATTTCGAACTAAAATTTTTTTTAAATTGAAATTTTTGTTATGACTTTTTTAATCTCACTAAAAATTTTCTCATGAAACGGAAGCCAGCACCATTTAATTTTTTTTTTTAATAGTTCATTTAATGGTGATAAAAGATCAGAAAGATGGGAATTAAATTTTCTTTGATAATTTATCATGACCAAAAATTTTTGTAAGTCCTTTACAGATTTAGGTGAACTAAGATTTAAAATTGAGTAAATATACTCTTTTGCTGGACTAATACCTTGATTTGAAAAATTAAGACCGAAATATTTAACTTCATTCGATTTAAATTGAACTTTATTTTTATTTTTATTAAATTTAATTTTTTTTTCTCTTGCCCTATTAATTACCCGTTGTAAAATTTTATCATGTTCTTCTTCAGTTCGCGCATAAATTAATAGGTCATCAAAATATACAATAACATTGTCTATATTCTTAAAATTTTCTTCATTACGCTCCTGAAATTCTTCAGGGGTACTAGAAATCCCAAACGGAAGTCTTAGAAATCGATAGAAACCTAGCGGTGTCGAAAATGTGCAAAGTTCACTTCAGGATTTATCCAGTTTAATATGATAAAATCCGTCTTTTAAATCAAAGACTGAAAATATTTTCGCACCCGATAATTTAGAAGCCATTTCATCCACTGTAGGAATCAGCTTATTTTTTCGAATGATAGCTTTATTTACGTCACGGGGATCTAAACACACTCTTAGCGTATGATCTTTTTTTTCTACAACAACGAGATTACTAACCCATGACTTTGGTTCACATTTTGATATAATACCGTTTGCTTCTAACTCATTTAATTTTAATTTTAATTTGTCGTTTAAGCCTAAAGGTACTCTTCTAGGAGGTTTTATAGTAGGTTTTATGCTTGGATCAATTTTAATATTGTAATAGCCAGGAAATGAACCTGTAAACCAGTAAAACAAATCAGCATTGTTATTAATAAAAGTTTTCTTATCGGTGAATTTTGTATTTATTTTAACTTTGTTTACTACTCCCTTTTGTACTAATCCCATTGTTACACAATCTAACAAACCTAAAATTGGTTTTATTTTTTTATTGCAGGTGTCATCGACAACAACAAAATTTAAATTATATTTTTTTGATTTCAGTGAACAAGTCATATTTATTTTGCCCATTGTATTTATTTTACTGCCATTATAAGTTTCAAAATTCAAATGAATTTGTTTATTAATTTTAATACGATTATCTTTAGCTAGCATTGTGTATGGAATAATAGAAATATCTGCTCCCGTATCTAGTTTGAATGTTACATTATTATTATTATTAAATTCTAATTGTTGTGTCCACTGACGCTCACCCAAAAAATTGTTTGTGCCTACCACATCAATAACCAATCCACCATCAGAGCTCGTGCAATCTCTAATATGTTTAGTACTACTGCAACCAATTGCAAAATGATTTTTTCCACCACACTTGCCACAAATTCGTCCATATGCGGGAAAACTTGCTATTTTATGCACTTTACCACATTTTTTACATAAATAACTTCCCGAATGACTAGTATTTTTGGTTTTAGTACTGTCACCATAATTGTCTCTTCTATTTATCTTCCCCATTTTGTTGTATTTCGCCGCCATTTCCTTTCTATTCTTCTTGTTATCGTCAGTTGAAGTTGTTTTTATGCGATCAACACTTTCTGGAGCATTCAGGACACTAGCTTGTTATCTGCTCAATACTGATGTACGGCCAATTTCAATAGCTTTAACCAAAGTTAATTTTTTCTCACGCAATAATAATTCTCGTAAAGACGTACATCTCGTAGGCCTTGAATGATTCTATCCATTAACAGTCTTTCTTCAAATTATTTATATTCACTGTCCTTAACAAGATTTTTTAATTCTGTGACAAACGATTCAAAAGTTTCCCAATCATTTTGATTTCTGCTGTAAAAAAGGAAACTACTAAGCACAAGATTTTTTTTTGTTGTACATAGTCTTCAAACTTTGGTAGAACTACATCAAATTTCTCTTTTTCACCTTCAGTAAACTCAAAAGTGTTATACAGATCTTTACCCTTAGATCCAATAAAATTTAATAAAACTGCTGTCTTTCTTCCACTCGAAGTATTGGTGTCGAAAATATCAGCTGCTTTTATTAAATTGCACTTAGCACCGTTATAAGTTTTTAAATTTAATTAGTTTTTAACTGAATTAGACGAGCACGTGGTTCAAAAAATCGACTGCGCCATGTTGTATTCGTGCCTGTGTTGTCTAAGCAACTGTGTTTTATTTAATATAGTTTTGTATTTATATATATATATATATATATATATATATATATATATATATATATATATATATATATATATATATATATATATATATATATATATATATATATATATATAAATATGTATATATATGTATATATTAGAGTATGAGCAAAATTGATAAGGTGATGAATTGTAGCAAATTTGACTTTTAATAACTTTATTTCTTACGCATTTACGCTACAATTTTATTGAATTTTAGCAAGCAAGATGGAGCCTTGCTCCCTTATATGTGTTTTCATTGCATATGTGTTTGCATTGACGGAAGTCACCAATTCCATACTTGAAAATACATACTAGACCAGTATGTATTTCCGAGTATGGAATTGGTGACTTCCATAAATGCAAACACAAATGCAATATGAGGGAGCAAGACTCCATCGTATCGTAGCGCAAAATCCTGCTGACACCATCGGATAAACGTATTAACCCGCGATACAAGCTCCGCGAAGGATACACTCCCTCCGACAAGCGAGGAAAGGAGAAGAGCGGCGATTACCATTAACCGCTCAAAGATCGAATGGGCAATAAATTCATTCGACCCCTAAAAAGCACCGGGACCAGATGGGATATATCCCATGTTTTTACAAAAAGGAGCAGAGCATCTTTTAACTCTGCTTGGTCATATACTCAGGGTAAGCCTAGCTATGGATTATATCCCAACGGTATGGAGCCAGTAAAGGTGACCTACTTGCCAAACCCGGGAGGCTCAACCACTCACGGGATAGGACTTTAAATCAACTAGGAGTAGTATAGTCAGGTCTGTCCTGGAACAGAGCCGCCAGATTTATCCACCAGAGTGTCAAGTGGCGCTGCGATCGCATCTTGAGATGACGTCAGAGTGGTTCTGAACTTTGCAAAGGTGGCGTAGGATCTTATCTCAGTGGACAGGAAATGAGTTTCTGGTGTTGACAGGATGTTCGTTTCCGTTGTCTGTAAGTTTTGTTGAAATAAACTAATTAAAAATATGTGTGGGCGTTTCCTGTGTGTGTGTGTTTTTTATCAGAGTCGTAAC
Organism: Nineta flava; assembly: GCA_963920215.1. NCBI lineage: Eukaryota > Metazoa > Arthropoda > Insecta > Neuroptera > Chrysopidae > Nineta > Nineta flava. The sequence continues at coordinate 65,314,755 of OY986042.1, forward strand.
CTTGGACATGTTAAAACCTGTGTGGCGCTGCGATCGCATGTTGAGATGACGTTAGAGTGGTTTGGAACTTTGCTAAGGTGGCGTATGATCTTATCTCAGTGGACAGGAAATGAGTTTCCGTTGTTGACAGGATGTTCGTTTCCGTAGTCTGTAAGTTTTGTTGAAATTGTAGAGGTAATTGATTGATATAATGAATAATTATTATTTAAATAAATAATAAATATATGTTAAAGATATAATTGATCTTTATTAAATTGATTTATGACATATTATATATATTTATATGTAAATTATCAAAGTTGTTAACATTCAAAGCAACCGTGATAATAGAGAGAAGTTATAGTTGTTAAGCAACAGATAAAAATGATAAACAATATTAAAATAATTATTTAATAATGAAGAAGCGATACCGCTACATACTTCCCCCCATCAACTAATAAAGAAAAACGATTAGAAAAAGGTTGAAACAGAAAACAACCATGTTCACTCGGAAAAAACTTATAGTTGATGTACATCTTATAATTAAATACAAAGTTAATTAAGATAAGATTAACATTGAAAAAAGTATGCAGGTTTTAGCCTATCAATTGAAATAGAGGTAGGTTTGTTATTGATATCAATAACAAAAAATTTAGGAAATCTCTTGATAACAGAGAAAAGACCTCTATAATTACAAGATAGTGGAGGTTTGACATGATCCTCGCGTATAAATACTTTTTTTGATGAATCTAAATCTTTAGGTAAAAATACATTTTTGTTGGTGAACTGTCTGGTAAAGAAAAATTTTGCGTTGATCATTCTATTTTTCAACTCTCGAGTAGATTGTTGAACAGAATGATATGTATCAACCTTTTCTGAAAAGAAATCATATGGTAATCGAAGAGGAATTCCATATAAAATTTCTGCAGAAGAAAGGTTAATATCCTCCTTGACAGAGGAGCGCAAATTTAGAAGTACCCAAGGTAAAATTTTGTACCAGTTTTGTACCATTATTTTTTTGACAGCAATTTAAAGAAATTTTGAGTGACCGGTTAAACCGTTCAATAATACCGTTGCGGTTAGGGTGATAAGCAGTAGTGGAAATATGCTTAATCCCTAGAGAAGACAAAAAATCTTTCCATATATGTGATTAAAATTGTTTACCTTGAACAGTTGTGATCCTCGTAGGTAAACCAAAACGCGAGAACCAAGAAGCAATCAAATTGTTAATAATTTCTTCTGACGTATAGTTTTGATTGGAATAGCCTCGACCCAACACGAAAAACGATCAATGATAGTGAAGATATACCGATATCCTTCACTAGGAGGAAGAGGTCCAACAATATCTAAATGTAATAAAGAAAATTTGATACTTGGTTCTTCAATTGGCATAAAATCACTTTTAGTGTGACGAGTGATTTTATTTAATTGGCAGATCGGACATGATCGTGTCAAATTTTTGATTCGTGAAATAAGATTAGGGTTAAAAAAGAATGTGCGTACTTTTTTCAAGGTTTGTCTAATTGATGGATGGCCAAGATTATGGACAGCTTTCCATACATCTTCTATATCAATGTCAGGTACGAAGATTCTGGGAATTTTCAAAGAAGGTTCCACATAAACCTTAAAAAGAGAATTCGGAGGAGTACGTATTTCTAAAGAATATTTTGGATTTTTTAACAAATTAATAAGAAGAGGATCACAGTTCTGGTGATCAGAAATCTTCTTAATATCAATCAAATCAATACCTGAAGGTAGTGAAATTGTTTTAATTCGAGATAAACAATCAGCCGGAATGTTTTCACTACCTTTAATGTATCTAAGATCAGTTGTATATTGACTGACAAAGTTTAAGTGACGTATATCACGATTTAATAAATTTTCATTACGAGAATTAATAGCATTTATTAAAGGTTTGTGGTCAGTCTGAATAAAAAAATTTCGATTTGAAATGAAATGACGAAACTTTTTTATGCCAAAAACAATAGCTAATAATTCTCTCGAAAATGTACTATATCGTCTTTCAGTGTCTGTCAGTTTTCTTGATGTGAAAGCGAGTGGCTTCCAGACGAAATAGATTCAACTTTGGAAGGAATAGGGGTGATTCCTTCAGAATCAACGTGATGTCCTAAAAAATCTCATTTTGTTACACCAAAAATAGATTTCGAAGAATTTATTAAAATTCCAGCTTCATTGAGAATGTTGAAAACAGTTTTGAGATCTTGAGTATGTTTTTCTTCGTTTTCACTCGCGATTAAAAGATCATCACGATAAGTGAAAACAAAATCTACATTCCTAAATAAATCTGCCATAAATCTAGAAAAGGTTTGAGCTGCATTGCGTAAACCAAAAGGCATTCTCAAAAATTCAAATAGACCAAAAGGAGTTATAATGGCAGTTTTCGCGACATCATAATCGTGTATAGGAATTTGATAATAAGTTCTTTTTAAATCAACTTTAGAAAAGATCTTTTTATCATTTAATTTCACATTGAAATCATATAAATGAGGAATTGGATATCTGTCAGGGACCGTGATCGAATTCAGTCGACGATAATCACCACATGCACGAAAAGAACCGTCCGGTTTCTTTTTCATGAGAAGAGGTGATGTCCATTCAGAATCCGAAGGTCTACAAATACCCAAATCAACAAGTTCCTGAAAATGTTTTTTAGCAGCTGACAACTCTTCAGGACATAGCCTGCGATATTTAGAAAATATCGGATAAGAGTTTGTCACAATGCGATGTCGAGTATTATGTTTAGCATTAAGAATGAATTTTTCTGATTTGGTTAAATTTGGAAAAGAGTTGATTGATTTTGAAGTGAGATCACTTCAACGCATGAATTAATAGGTTTTAATAATGTTTGATTTTTAAAATCGATATTCAAATTGAATTTCTTTAGAAAATCTAAACCTAGAATGCCATGAATTACATCCCCAACAATGAATTCATGACGAAAAACCAAATCATTTCCAAAATTGAGAAAAATTTCAGGAGTACCAAAAGTATTAATTTTAGTATTGTTTGCTGCAATAATTGAAAAAGGTAAATTTGTAGATTTACATGATTTACAATACGACTTTGGAATCACAGATAGTGAACTTCCAGTGTCAACTAAATATCGAGTACCTTCATGTAAGAGATCGTACATGAAGATTAAGTTATACGATGATGATGTTGTGTTATTGAATTGGGTTTTTTTATTGACAGAGGTACTGACCAACTCAACAGGAGCTCTTAGAATTTTTTTGAAGTTTTATTTGAATTTATACATCGCGTATTTAATTTACAAAAAGAACCAGGAAAAACACACTTACGTGCTTTGGTACCATATTTATTATGATACCAACACACAGACTTCACCTGAACTTTGTGTAAATTGGTTTTTGGAGTATATTGGATTTTTGAAGGTGACTTTTTTGAATTTTCCAGTTCAGTGACTTTATTTTTAAGAATATTTAATTCTTAATTTAACATAAAATTATCTGTTTTATGAATTTCTGAAACGGGAAAAGAACTGATATTAGATACAGAATTTAAATTATAAATATCATTAGCGAAATTAACAATAGTTTTCAGATCAACATTATTGTCAACGGTGACAAGTTGAATTTGAATTTGTGTGTCTAATTTACCAATGAATAATTCACGAATGAAATGTGAATCAAGATTTAGACCACTTGATAGGGTTATCATTGTATTATATAATAATTGAGGAGTATCGAAATCTTTTTGAGATAAATTTAATAATTTATTTAGACGATCTTTACGAGAAAGTCCAAAAGTTTCCTTTAGAATATTTTTGAGTGCATCAAACTTATTTTCTTGTGGTGGATTTACAATAATATCTCTAACATGAGAAGTGTAATCCTCAGGTATAGCTAAAGAAGCTAGCGTGAACTTAGTTTCATCGTCAATAATATTTTGAATAATGAAGAAACGAGAAACTTGAATTATCCATAATTCAATGTCTGTTACATTAAATTGTAGAGGTAATTGATTGATATAATGAATAATTATTATTTAAATAAATAATAAATATATGTTAAAGATATAATTGATCTTTATTAAATTGATTTATGACATATTATATATATTTATATGTAAATTATCAAAGTTGTTAACATTCAAAGCAACCGTGATAATAGAGAGAAGTTATAGTTGTTAAGCAACAGATAAAAATGATAAACAATATTAAAATAATAATTTAATAATGAAGAAGCGATACCGCTACAAAATAAACTAATTAAAAATATGTATGGGCGTTTCCCAGTTCGTGAGTCGTAACCTTGGACATGTTAAAACTTGTTAGTTTTTGTTTGCTGTTATCACAAGAAATCATGTGTTCGTTATCTGATGAGCGTGGGTTTTTCCTGTGTGTATCATCGTAAGTGGTAACCTTGAACATGTCATAACCAGTTAGTTTTTTTTTCAAATAAGCTAGATCTGTTATCACAGACCGCGGTGGCCTCTTATCAACGGGGGGATACAGTTTCCGGTAATGTGGGTGAAAAATATTGTATAAATGAGGTATTCACAACCATTAAAAGTATTAGTGTATTATATATCTATATAAGTCAATAGTTCAAATGAACAAAGAAGATCGTAAATTGTTGGAAAGCTGTACGCTTAGACCATGTATAAAATTTAGTGAATTACCACTAAAGGAAAAATTCAAGATTATTGAATTAACGCGTATAGAGACTAAATATGGATCTCAAATAAAAGCAACGATGAGTGATACAATTCTAAACACATTCAACACGAAACCATCGTATTTGCGAATAGAAGGAGCTGTTGGTAGGAGCTGGCAATTGACCCTTGATCTGTATGAGGTTGATGAGATCGATATAGAAGAATCGCAGGCATTGTTTTAAAAAATTTAAAAAAAATTTAAAAATATAAAAATTTATTATGGATAAATACAGTTATTTAAATAATTTACCATTGTGGGGATTAATGTCACTCAAAAATCACATTGATTTATTTGAAAATTTGGAGAAGCATGGTATATATTCAGAAAATTTTAATGTGAGTATTTACTTTTGTCATGTTTTATCGTTTTTTAATAAAATATAAATTTATTTATTATAGATTGAATTTTACCAACTTATGAATGCGTGTCAATGGAGTATCCCTTACAAGTTATTAGACGCTATGAGATATTCCCATTTAGAAATTGATGATTGTTTTCACATCGCAGCATATATCGTTAGGAATACTTTGGATCCTGCTGTATTTGTAAATTACGTTTTAAGAAATTTAAATCACATTCAACTGATTTCGATCAGTTTGAAAAACTACTATATGAATGTTTTACTTATGGCAGTAACTTGAGAAAAATTGGGGTACATACGATATACGTCGAAAACAATGGGTCGGCATAAGTGGAAGAATTGACAACCAAATGTTTGTGTGGTATGAAGTTATGAACCCTCATATAATATGTCGAATGCTGTATCAGCAACTTGAAACTATTCCAGAATGGTTTAAACCTTGGATGTATGCTACAAATTGTAATCAAATTGATTCATGTGATTGTGGTAGATTAAGCACGCATGACTGTATTTGAATATTCATGTACAATAAAAAACGTTTATAATTAGTCAATGTTTAATTTTAGACTACCCCCTCCTCCCACTTTATGTTTTTTTCAGATTTGAAAATACCTTGTTTGTAGGTAAGTAGCATTATACCATCAAGGAATCTCAAGTTAGAGACATGAATACAGTAAACATTATTAGCATAACAACAACAATATTTTTATATTGTTTTGTGTCAGTGAAATGTGCTTCAATGCGATTTGGTGATCATATAAATCCTGTGCACAATCACATTGAGAACTGTGATTTTCAAGCAGTAAGCAATAATGGTTTTCTGAAGAAAACTTATAATAATTTTTATATGAATCAAAGTGGATTTCGTGTACATAATATGACTTCGAAACCGAATGTTATAGAAGACACATTGAAATTTTATTATAATAAAGCATCAAAACCACATTCTGATGGTGGACCCGAGAGAATTCCATGACAACCAGATCAAGCAAATGAATTTATTCCATGGGATAATTCTGGTATTTTACCCGAGAAAAATTATTATGACTTATTTATGCAACATATAAAAATTGAATTCTTCTTCATGTCAGTATTTATCAGATGTTCGATTAAAACTTCGAAAAATTGTTAAAAGAATTCTGAAATATTGTAAACGATAAGGAAAAAATTACTATTATATGTATTTTTATAGTAAAAAACATTGAAAAAAATATTATCACGTTCTTATTTTACACATAATAAATAATACAAAATTGTAAAAATAGTGTAAAAACGATAATTAAATCATTGTTAAAATGTAATTAGGTTTTTTTATAATAAAAAACATTGAAAAAAAACTGATCATGTTTATTTTACACATAATAAAAAAATTCTCAAAATATTGTAAAAACGATAATGAAATCATTCTTATATATATATAAGTTATGGATCCTGGCATAGGGACTCCTACACAGATAAAGAACATTTGAGTAAACAAGATGTATTACAGGCGTCATGCAAAATTATCAGTTTTGAATACACTACATTAAAAATGATTCATACTTCATCTTTTCAATATTATTTATTTGATCTAATAACCTTAAACAACATTTTTTCAATATTACTCATTTGATTTAATAATCACAAACAACATTCATATTTTATCTTTACAATATTATTTATTTGATCTTATAACTTTAAACAACATCTTTTCAATATTACTTATTTGTTTTAATAATCACAAATAACATTCATACTTTATCTTTTCAATATTATTCATTCGTTTTAATAATCATATATAAACTATTGTAAATGACTTCTCGTCATCATTTGTATTACTAAGTTATTAGCTTACGTTAATGCACTTGTGGTTTGACAAAATTGTCAATGTTAAAAACTACTTTTCAAAATATCTAACTATTGTAATTAAATGTACTTATACTTTTAAATAATAAATTCATTTTTTTTAATCATCATTGAAACTGACTTTTAATTGGCGCAGCCGGTAGGATAGTGCTCTAATTGACGTACTACCAGTTCAGCAATATTCAACAACCCAAGTTAGTGTATAATTTTCAAACTTTGGACAAATTGGAGAACATTGCGTGTATTTCAATACTTTGGAACTTCAAGCAACCTACAGACAAATAAATTTATTAAACGGTCAAATTTCAAGTGGAAGCAGCATCGTGGTTCATTGGAACAACATCTTCAAATCACTGAAGACTAGAAAGTATTAATTTACGAACGTTAACCATTGGAAACCTCTTGTCAAAACATGATGTGGAAGGCAATCATAATTCAACTGTAAGTAACTTTTGATTATTTGTAAATGCTTTTCCTAAATGCCAAAACTACCTAAGATTTTTAAAACTAATAGACAGAACAGACAATATAATACTCCGGAATTACACGAATCGAATTCGCGAGATTATACTGAACCTGAATTCTCAGACTCTGATTCAGCTTCTGAAGAATATATCCTATTGGATAAATTAACAAATAAAATAAATGAAATCAAATTAGAAGATTCAAACAAATCAAAACAAATCAAAATGGCTACACAAGTTATTACTGTGTTAGATTTACTAAAAAATTTAAATAACTTTGACGGTGCACCAGGCACATTAAATAGATTCTTACGTAACACAAATCGCATTATCAATGCAGCGAACGAAGATTCTCGTGAAATGGTTACTGATATGATCCGTAACAAAATTATTGGCAAAGCAAATGAAATATTAATTTCAGTTGGAGACCCAATAAATTGGACAGATATTCAAAACCATTTACAAACACAATTCTCAGACCGTAGAACTGTCGAAACAATTCTACACAAATTAAATACAATTGCACAAGGTAATAAATCATTAGAAAATTATTACTCTGAAATTTCTGATTTACAAACTGCATTATTAAATTCAATTGATCAAACAAAATCTAGAGATTACATTAGTGGACAAACCGACCTAATATTTTAATTGTGTTGAAATCTTTCATAGCAGGACTAGACCCAAAACTTGGATACATTGTAAGAGCAAACAAACCTGTTACAATCAAAGATGCTTACGACGTTTGCCTAAATGAACTAAGCATGCAACAATCTAGTTATGATAGATCGCGTATGAGTAACAAAACTCAATACCAACCCCAAATGCAACAAAATACAAATAGGCGACCAATCCAAAATAGTAGTAACAATTACAGATCAATTAACCCACGACAACCCAGATATAAGAATTATAATCAGACCCAAAACCAAAATAGACCTCAATATAACCCACAACCATTTAGATCAAATAACAACCAACAATCAAACTCTCCCATGAGACTAAATGGTCCTTTTAATGGAAATAATAATTACAACAGACCACCTGTATACGCACAACAAACGCAATACCGACCCCAAACGTCAAATCAACCGATCTTTAATCGACAAAATAATCAAAATAATAGACCAACACCTATGGACGTTAGCTCAGGTAATACACGACAGAGTATTCACAGACAAGTAAGTAATCAGGAAACTGAAGACGCTCAGGAATACTTTGACTATGAACCTTTTGGCGATTATTCAGAAGTCATTGACGAAGAACAATATCAAGACAATGAAAATTTTACGGAGACAGCCTCGATCTCAGATCCGCCGGACTCGTAGAATTAAATTTTCATGATTCAAACACCACACTATCGTATATCAAAATAGGCTATTTAAAATTCTTAATAGATACTGGTGCAGATGAAAATTTCATCGATCCAAAACATCTACCATTATTCGAAAACATTTTTGACACTCAAATCATAGTAAAAACCGCGTTAAAATCATATAAATTGAACAAGAAAGTAGAAGTAGATTATGCTGACAATTTAAACAATGAACAACCAGTTCAATTTCTAGTATTCAAATTTCATCACTTCTTCGATGGAATAATTGGTACTAGAACACTTCAGGAATTAAACGCCCAAATTGATTATGCTCAACACACAATTAATCTGAATGGTGTTATTAATCGACTTTACTTCAAGAAATTAGATCAACCAAAAATATTCAATTTAGAACCAAACAAAACAAAAATTTTCAAAATTAATACAAATATCAAAAATGGTGACATTTTTATACCCAATATTAAATTAGATAAAAACATAAAAATCATATCAGGAATTTATCGAACTCAAGATTATCAAGCAAAAGTATTAATTCAAAATAACACTAATACCAAACAAAATTTCATCATACCAAAAAATATACGTGCTGAATCAGTAGCCAAGACAAAAGAACTTAACAACTTAAGTGACGCATGTTATGACTATGACTTCGCCGAAAACAACTTACGAACTAATCATTTAAATGACGAAGAAAAACGATCTTTGCTAGAACTATGCGCACAATATCGCGACATATTTCATACACCCGATCAACACATAACATTTACCTCCGATATAAAACACACAATCAAAACAACAGATGACTTACCAGTTTATACCAAATCATATAGATATCCTCACATACACAAAGACGAAGTGACCAGACAGATAAATGAAATATTGGACCGTGGTGTCATTAAACCATCAAATTCACCTTGGTCCTCTCCTATTTGGATAGTCAGCAAGAAAGCTGATGCTTCTGGCAAGAAAAAGTGGCGATTAGTTATCGACTACCGAAAACTAAACGAGAAAACCATCGACGATAAATATCCAATTCCCAACATATCCGACATCCTTGATAAGCTAGGAAAATGCCAATATTTCACCACATTGGATTTAGCTTCAGGATTTCATCAGATCGAGATGGATCCCAAAGATATCGCGAAAACCGCCTTTTCAGTCGACAATGGTCATTACGAATTCTCACGAATGACCTTTGGTCTCAAAAATGCCCCAGCAACCTTTCAGCGTGTAATGGACAACATGCTATGCGAATACATTGGTAAAAACGTACTTGTATATATGGATGATATAATTATCTACTCATCTTCCCTCGAAGAACATATACAAATGTTACAAAAAGTCTTCGACAAATTACGTTTATCTAATTTCAAAACACAACTTGATAAGTGTGAATTTTTAAAGAAAGATATAGAATTTTTAGGACACATTGTAACTACCGACGGTATTAAACCAAACCCGAAAAAGATAGAAGCAATCAAAAATTTCCCGATCCCAAAAACAATAACCGAAATAAAATCATTTCTTGGATTATTAGGTTACTATCGAAAATTTATTGACAACTTTGCTAAGATCACAAAACCAATGACGGAAAAACTTAAGAAAGGCTCAATCATTAACGTCAAAGATCAAAAATACAAAGAGTGCTTTGAATTTTGCAAACAACTTTTAACGAACGATCCTATTCTAAAATACCCAGACTTTACGAAAAACTTTATCTTAACAACCGACGCTAGCAATTTCGCTATCGGAGCAGTTCTCTCCCAAGGAACAACTGGAAACGATAAACCAATAAGCTATGCATCAAGAACTCTTAATTCCGCCGAATGTAACTATTCGACTATCGAAAAAGAGCTCCTTGCAATCGTATGGGCATGTAAGCAGTTTAGACCGTACCTCTTTGGACAAAAATTTAATATATTAACTGACCACAAACCCCTTAAGTGGATATTCTCCCTTAAGGAATGCAATTCCCGACTACTGAGATGGAGAATAAAATTATCAGATTATAACTTCAATATCGACTACAAACCCGGAAAACAAAATACAAACGCAGACGCATTATCCCGTATCCAATTAAATAACAACGAATCCGTAGACGTAGAAGTTTCTACCCAACATTCTCCAAACGAAAACCTTTACCCCGGAATTCCAATATCTGAACGACCCTTAAACGAGTTTAACAACCAAATTGTCCTAGAGCAAACAATTGGACAAAAACACGAAACTACTGCTTTATTCAAAACTAGAAAGCGACAGACATTCGAACTCATAAAATTTACCGAACCAGAACTAATTAAAATAATTAAAGAATACTTTTCACCAAGTAAAGTTAATTCAATTTACACTGATGACCAAACCTTTGTAACTTTAACTAAACTTCACGAAAATTACTTCCAAAATTATAAATTAATTCGCTGTACGAAAATTTTAGAAGATATCGAGGATATCGGCGAACAGTCTAGATTAATCAAACAATAACATGAATTATCAATTCATAGAGGAATAGAAGAGACATTACAACACCTAAAACGAAAGTTTTACTTTGACAACATGAAAACAAAAATTACCTCTCTAATCAACTCATGTGATTTATGTAATCAAGGCAAATACGAAAGACATCCACTAAATCTTAAACAAAACCAAACGGAACAGGCCTCAAAACCTTTTGAAATACTCCATATAGATACTTTCTTTTTAGAAAAATCTCTATATTTATCAGTGTTAGACAAATTTTCAAAATTTGCCGAACTCATACCTATGAATTCAAAAAATGGATTAGACATCCTAAAAACCCTACAACAATACATATCTCGACATGGACTTCCCACTAAAATATATCACGATCCTGGAAAAGAATTTGGAAACTACCAATTCAAAGAATATCTACATATGTATAATATCAAACGACATGAAACAACAGCTAGAACCTCACAAGGAAACTCCCCCGTAGAAAGACTACATTCAACCATTTTGGAAATACTACGGATACTAAAATTAAAACGACCTCTTTCTTTAAATGACGAATTAATAAACTTAGCATTAATTACATATAATAACTCAATTCATTCTTCAACAAAATTAACCCCTTTTGAAATTGTTAATGGACTCAGAGAAAACCAAATCATAATGAAAACTTCGAATAACGCCCTCAACGACTATAACTTACAAAAACTTACAGACACTAAAATAATTAGAGAAATTATTAACACTAATAACAAGAAAATCTATAAACAAATAGAAAAACGAAATTTAGCTAAACAAACCCCCGTAATTATAGAAAAAGGACAAACAGTTTATGTTAAAACTAATCAGCGAAATACTAAATTAAAACCAGCTTTTGACAAACACAAAGTGACCGACCAAAACAAACTCACTTTTAAAACAACTAATAAATTTAAATATCATAAAGGAAAATTAAAAATTCGGAAACAATCTGTTTCAGACTCGCGTTCACCGCCAGTCAACTTATAGAATTTCACGACCTCACGCACACTGAAGGACTCCTCGCACTTAACCTTGGAAATACCCTAGTTACCAACCACTATATTAACTTAATACACGTAGTTAATGTAACTAACATAGAATTTACATATTTAGAATTAGAACAAACTATCAAACAGTTAGAAATCGATAATACATTCTTTTTCAACCCGAAAATAATCAACCATAATTTAGAAATATTAAAACACAAAGTAGATTCACTCAAAATAAAACGCACCAAACGTGGCGCTATTAATGTACTAGGAAATTTAATTAAAGCTATATCAGGCAATATGGACAATGAAGATGCCATAGAAATCAATAACCAGATCGAAACCTTACAAAGTAACAATGCAATATTAGAAAATGCAGATAAAACCCAACATACATTAAATAGTCAAATGATCGAAAGATTTGAGAACATAACAAAATATATTAACTCAGAACAAGCTCAGTTAAGAATAATTTCATTAGCAATAAAAAGCTATGATAAAATCGAAAAACAACTTTTTGCTACACAAACATATTTTTCACTTTTATCTCAAATCAATTTATTAAGCACACATGTAGACGATGTAACAGAATCAATACAACTCGCTAAAATAGGCATTTTATCAAAACACATTTTAACCAAGTCAGAATTAACGATAGTTAGACAAATGATTCACGATATGTTTAAATCTTTTAATGATGAACAAATTTACGAAACATTGAAACTAAAAGCGTATTTCAATGATACGAATATCATATATTCTGTTCAAATACCCCAGTTTAAGAACCAAACCTTTAACACCCTTAGAATCAGACCTTTACCAATCAATAAAACCATCATTATTCCTGAAACAAATTATATCGTATACAATCAAAAGCATTTTGCATTTATTCAAAAACCTTGCAAGCGAATAGAAAACTTTTACATATGTTCTAAACTACAACTCCAAAATAAAGAAACAAATACATGTGAAATCAAGATAATACAGAATGAACCAGCTCAATGTCTACTACATCATACTATCGAAGAAAACTTCGTTGAAGAGATCGAAAACAATCACATAATAGCATACACCAATTATGCATTAAATATAAATTCTACCTGTGGTAAAAACATTACAAATTTCATTGGTAAACTTTATATATCATACGAACATTGTAAAGTCATTATCAACGGACTCACATATGGAGAAATATCAACATCAACAACAAATTTTAAGTTGGAACAAATCATCTACAACGAAATGAAAGTTGAACAAATATCCAACAACACATCTTTAGAAACACTACAAATGAATCATCTACAGAATACTGATGACATTCATTTATTAAAACTTCAACATTATACACATATCAGCAAAAATATAATTATCTTTATCATAATAGCGATTGGAGTCATATTTATCATATATTTTACAAAATGTAGAAGAAAACAAATTGTGTAAATATATATATATATATATATATTTAATTAGGTATTTTCATAATAAAAACATTAAAAAATTTTTTTTTTTTACTTTATTTTAATAACAATATATACAATGCAAAATTTTTAATATTTGAATAAAGAATTAAAAAAAATGAATATTTGAATATTAAAATTAAGCCTACTATAGAAAATAAAAATATTTACTCACATTTCATTGATCATATCCCCAGATAGGTCAACCAAAAATTAAAAAAGATTTACCTAAAAAAAATTTTTTACATTAAAATTTTTAATCACATTGAATAAAAATATTTACTCACATTCCATACATCTCAATGTCATCCTCGAGTAGTTCGTAAATTACTCCCTCGCATAAATCAATCGCCCAGCTGAAAAAATCTGGTGGTTCTAAAATCAAAAAAACTTTAGTAAAAAAAAAAAAAATCAATATACGTACGTTCTCCCATCAGATAATACATATCAATTAATGCGCACCGTGGGGCCACAATATCTGGCATGTTTCTCAACATTACTGCCAACACACCTTGTGCCTCTACAAATTTAACTAAAAAAAAAAAAATTGTTTTTTAGTTAATTATTCATTATTTATAAATTAATTTTGAAAAAATGTATTGAGAAAAATTTTAAAAACTTACATGTTCTAATGAGGAAATAAAGATGCAATGCTGGCACGAGCATTTTTAGATGAAGACTCTAGAGCAAAGGATGTGTATGTGACAAACTAATTTTTTTTTTTTAATTAGAAGTACAAGTTATTATTCTTTAATTTCAATGTATTCATCAAAACCATATCGATAGCGACCATCATTAAGGGGGAAATTTTGCATTATTACAACGAATCCGTTTGGAGAAGACCATTAAGCATTAAGTACATAAACATTAAGTACATAAATCACGAAATTTTTGAAAATTCATATCAGAGCCCCCTACATGATCATCGAAGATGTGTTTTAAATTCAAATCATCCGATTTGAATATCACCAAACAATTTGTATTATCCCTTATGTTATGCTTTGGAACACGTGCATAGCTCTGACAAAGGTAAAAACAATCAATTTTTCGATGACGTCCCATACTAAAGAATTCTCTGATTCGTTCTTGGGAATGACAGCTCACATCATCGAAAATGAATAGACTTTGTTCACGTGCTTCATTCGGATCAAGAATTTCACTAGTATCACTAAATGAAAAATATTCAACTCCATCCACAAGTTTTATAGTTCCTTCAAGTAATTGATATTTTTGCTGATAAAGAGATTTACTGTAGACATAGATGTTTTTAAATCGTAAACCATTTTCATGATAAATTAAGTTTAGCACAAGATTTGTTTTACCACAACCACTAGGACCACATATTATTGCTCGTAGTGAATCTGAACATAGAGGGCCATGATAGGAGTGATTATCTGTATTATTGGGTATTAAATCTTTAACAATGAGTGAATGCTGTTGTTTATGAAAGCACATTTTTCAGACAACTAAAACTAAAATATAAAAACAACTCATTTAAATAGATGTGACCATGATTGCTTGAAACATTTAGAAGTATGCCTCGTTCGAGGACACATCAAGGAAAAGGTATTGTTAATACACTTATAAATAAATTACCGATCGAGTTACACATACCAACTTATAAATATTGTGGACCGGGCACTAAGCTAAAGGAACGATTAGCACGTGGTGATAAGCCAAAAAACGCATTGGATCAGGCTTGTATGGTGCATGATATCGCTTACTCAAAAAGTAAAGATTTAAAGGAACGTCATATGGCAGATAAACAATTAGGTGAAGCCGCTTGGAAACGTACAAAGGCATCCGATTCAACAGTTGGTGAAAGGGTAGCGGCTCTATTCGTCACAGGCACTATGAAAACAAAAACTGCTCTTGGTTTGGGATTGAAAATCAGAAAGAAGAAGAAGAAGAAGACGAAGAAGCAGACACAGAAAGCTATAAACTTTACAGCGTCAGTCAGGAAAGCTAGAAATGCATTAAAAGAATCTCAACCAGTGGATTTAAAGGCCGCAGTAAAGATTGCAAAAGCTGCAGTACGCGGTCAACGTATTAAAGCAGCAACACGTGTAATACCAGTTCCAAAATCTGGAGGTGTGCTTCCATTAATCCCCATATTTGCTGGACTCTCGGCTCTTGGAGCTTTAGCTGGTGGGGCGTCAGGTATTGCTAAAGCTGTAACAAATTATAAAAGTGCACGTGAACAACTTGGTGAGAGTCAACGTCACAATAAAACAATGGAGGCTATAGCAATGGGTAAAGGCTTCTATTTAAAACCTTACAACAGGGGTATGGGGCTATACCTAACAAAAAACTAATAGCGACGCTACCACGCAGAGCACTTTATGATACGGAACTGCGTGCGTATGCTAAAAAATTAAATATTCCGTATTTTCGTGGTGTTTTCATGCGTGACACCCTACCTAAATCACCAAACAATTATGAGTGTGGAATTATAAATCATGATATAGCTAAAAATAGTGGAACTCATTAGACAGCATATAAAAAATTAAATAAGAATGTTATCTATTTCGATAGCTTTGGAAACCTTCGGCCGCCGCAAGAGTTAATTAAATACTTTAAAGGATGTGATATCCAGTATAATTTAAATCAAAAGCAAAAATTCAATACAATTGTATGTGGTCATTTATGTTTAGAATTTTTGTTGGATAAATAAACCGATACATGTTAAAAACTTATCATTTATCAATATGTCATTCATGCTTACGTTCACAAGTAATAGCTCTGTTTTATTCACAGACTATTTTCTACCCAATCCATGGGGCTCGTGGATTTGCAAACATATCACGCAATACCAAATGTTGATATAACAAACAATAAATTTTATTATGATGATGATGATAATGTAATTGAAATACCTGTTGGATCGTATGAAATTGATGACATTTCACGCTATTTAAGTCGTTCTCTAGATGGAAAAGCA
Source organism: Nineta flava (assembly GCA_963920215.1). Classification (NCBI taxonomy): domain Eukaryota; kingdom Metazoa; phylum Arthropoda; class Insecta; order Neuroptera; family Chrysopidae; genus Nineta; species Nineta flava. The sequence continues at coordinate 65,331,316 of OY986042.1, forward strand.
ACTATTCTTTTGCATGCCAACACAAACACCCTTAAATGTGAAATAAAGTGCACAAAAATGATAAATTTTGATCCATTGGACTCAACTGGTCCGATGTTGGGTTTCAAAAATAAAAAACTCAGTGCGGATAGTAGACATATCAGTGAATCTAGTGTTAACATTCTCTCTGTAGAGACAATATATGTTATTTGTAATATTATAAGTGGTTCATATCATAACAATCAAATCAATCACACAATTTTTCATTTCTCGTTAAATTTACCTCCAGGTTATAAAATTGTGGTGCACCCCACTAATGTTATCTATTTACCCATCAATTGTCAAGCCATTAACAACATTACGCTCTCTTTGGTGGATCAATCTGGTAAATTAGTAAACTTTAGAGGTGAAAATATAACTATTGGACTGCATCTGAAAACTGTATAATGGGTTTTGTATTTAATCACCCTACCCGTTACATTGGAGGTAGTGTTTCGACAAACCGTCAGATAAAACAAGTTCTATCAGACAACAATAGAATAAAGCATAATAATCGAAACCGATTACATTATAACAATCGAAACCGACTGTCACTCATTAATCGAAAATTTCTACAATCAATTGGTTTAAAAGTAAAAAAATAAATAAATAACGGCAGGTTGTTGGTTAAAATTTAGTTGTTGGCTTAAATTAAAGAAATCATTTATACGTATAAAATTTACTTGTCTTCAAAAAAAGAAATATGACAATATGAAATTTTAGAAGTAACCAACGTACCTGAGTATGATAATACGATTACAGGACTAGAATATCACAATCATCAAGCGTATAATTCAACAAAATTTGAGCCCAGTGATGAGATTGGAATTTGCATTCAGTCACAAGATTTATATACATTACCATGTGAGAGTGTTTTAAATATTGAAGGTAAAGTAACTAACGATCCTGAAAATAAAGCACAATTCATAACGAACGCTATATCATTTATGTTCCAAGAAATTCGTTATGAAATTGGTGGTCAAGTAATCGATCGTACTAATAATGTTGGTATTGTAAGCACTATAAAAAACTACTTAACATTAAATGAAAATCAGAGTAAAGCGTTACTCAATGCTGGTTTTGGTGATGAATGCAATAAAGATGCCGGTGGTTTATTCAATGTTCGTATACCACTGAAAATATATATGGGTTTCTTTGAAGATTATCCTAGATTTCTGGTAAACATGAAACAACAACTTATTTTTATTCGTGCAAATGATGATATCAATTGTTTTACTTCAGCAATCGCAACAGTTAAACCTAAAATTACTATTAGTAAATTAGAATGGTGCGTTCCATATGTAAAAGTTTCTGATGACATGCGCATAAAACTATATAATGTAGTAAATCGAAATGCTAATGTAAATTTATGGTTTAGATCATTGGAATGCTTAACTATCCCAGAAATACAGCAAACTGATATACAAGTATGGTGTGTAAAGACTAGTTCAGAGTGTCCTGACTATGTTGTAGTAGGCTTCCAAACAGATCGTGATAGGAATATTTTAAAAGATTCCAGTCAATTTGATGATTGTAATATTACGAACATTAAAGTCTATTTAAATGGTGAAGTTTATCCATACGCAAATTTAAATCTTATAAATTAAAACAGCAATCCTATATGATATGTATTGTAGACTCCAGAAATCCTACTATAATCGATCTATAGCTGAACCTTTGTTAGGTAAAAATGAATTTATAGAGAATGCACCTTTATTTGTTATTGATTGTTCAAACCACCCTGAATCACTTAAATCAACACCAGTGGATATTCGTGTTGAATTTGAGGCTACTGCTAATTTTCCTGTAAAAACACGTGCATATTGTCTAGTTTTTCATGATCGATTATTTAAATATAACCCACTCACAAATATTGTAAACAAAGTGCTTTAAGATGGCGTACATATTGGACATGCAATGATTTAAAGTTAACAATGAGTTCATTGTTAAGGAACTCAGTTTTGTGGATACGAATGGAAATCATTTTGGTCATTATATATTCAAACCACCATTTACATTCAACGCTTTAAGTGATTCCGATAAAAAAGTAGTGTTCTGGTTGACTAAAAATTATCATGGTCTACATTGGAATCAGGGATCCACCGATTATAGAAAACTATGAAAGGTTTTATCATGCATTGTTCACAACAATACTGTATACTGTAAGGGTGATGAGAAAAAATTATGGATTGAAAAACTCACACTAAATTCAACAAAGGCCGTACATATTGAAACTTTAGAAGGTGGAATTCCATTTCATATGAATAATGTCAGTTCGAAAGCACTTTGTATCTTACATCATAATCACTGTTCAACATCCAATGTAAATTATTTGTTAAAATTTTTTTTTAATAAAACTATCTTTTAATATTTTATATGATAATCAATAAACAAAACTAAACATTTAAACATCAAATTTTTTATTTATTTATTCTAAGCCCTTTTATTAAGATATGTCTATAACAATTATTGTCATTTAAGTTGTGTATTTTGATGAGATAACAACATGATCAAGACAAAGAAAGAGTTGGTTGAATTGAGTAATGCTATACGTGACTGGTGGAAAAACAAGAGGTGAAATTGAAGCATGAAGAGCAATTACCGTATATACCAATTAAGGAAGGAATGAACCAAGAAGAACAATTATCTAACACACCAATTAAGAAAAGAAAATTATTTAAAGCTGGTAAAAATACAATCACTCTACCAAGTCATTCAATTGAATACATAGATGAAGGTACACGAACTCCCGATGATGTATTTAGGGATATTATAAAATCAGAAGAAAATGTACACCACGCACGTCATTATTTCACTGATATGTATGGTAAAATTGCCGGTAAATACATTTATGATATATTTGCAAATAAATATGGTAAACTCATTGATAATTATTATGGATTGCGTTATAATAATAATGCAGATAAATTGTATATAGGTAATAGTTCTGTTAACATTAACCATAACGATATACAAGTTGGTGAAAAGTGGTATAATGGAACTTTAGGTTTATATGAGCTTTTAGTAAAAAATACACCTGAAAATTATACTGAAGAAGATTTAAACAAGTATATAGAAATTGTAAGATCTACTAATGCTCATAATCGTAATTATGACTCCTCAGGACAAATTCAATTCATTTCTGAAACCTATAAATTATGTAGATTGGAATGTAGCCGATGAATTGGTTGATAGATTACGCCTTTTGTATGCATCACAAGTAGCCGGAAATAATAGTCATGTGAATGAGATAAATTCTATCATATCAGAACTAAGAGAAGAAAATATAATATACTGAATCTCTTATAAACAGGTCTGTTTCTTAAAACCTCTTTATAAGAGACCTCTTTTGAAGAGGTTATTTTATACACAAGTCACTTTATAAGAGGTTTTTCTATAAAAAAAAAAGCGCTTTAAAAGAGGTCTCTTATAAGTGTTGAAACTAAGCTGTTGATATATAGTAATATAAAATTGATATATACATCATTCAATATTCAGACTTCGTCTTATTGTATTTTTTACATGGACAGTATAGATAAATTCGGTCGCTCTCTCCTCAAAAATTATCATTTAAAAGCTAATGATGTATCATCAGGTGATAACTTAGATGCAAAATTCAAGCAAATTATAAATGTACAAAATCCTACAGACATACATGATGCGGTGAACTTGCAAAGTCTTGAAACAAAGTGTTTATCAACAAATGTTTCTGAGTCATATTTTGATGGAAAAAATAAGAGGATATCTAATGTAGCTAGTCCGGAATATTCAACGGATGCCGTGGACTTGTATACACTAACTACACATGTGCGTCATAAAATTAATGATCACGCTGAATTGTTTAACAAAAGTTTGAAAAAATTAACTGGATATTTTCATATATCAATACGGAATGCGTTGCCTACACAATTTTATGAAGATGCAGCCACTAACCTATCTTGGTATATAATAGATGCAAATAAAACTTTTTTTAAATTCGAGTTTCCGATATCAGCAAAAATACATCATTTAAACATTACACCATCGTACTGTGTATTCCTTATTAACGGTGTCACTGTGAATAGAAATCAATCTATTACAATTAAACCCCAGGATCGTTTACAGTTTGGTCTCCCTAAAGATAAAGCGTATACACTAGGAGAATCTCTGTTTTTATATGTTACTATCAGTTTACAATATAAATTACTAAATGAATAGAAAACAAATTGTTGTGAACGAGTTACATAAATTAGCTCGCCGCAATTTCAAGAGAAGGCGGGTAATCCTAAAAGGAATAAATGATTTGTATCAGGCTGACTTGATAGAGATGATACCGTACGCTAGAAAAAATACCAAGTTTAAATATATATTGATTGTAATTGATTGTTTCTCCAAGTACAGTTGGGCTATTCCATTAAAGTCTTAAAACGCTGTGGATGTTGTTACTGCTATGGAGCAGATTATAAAAGATCATACACCGAAAAACCTACAAACAGATAATGGTACAGAATTTTACAATGAAAAATTTAAAAGGTTGATGAAAGTGTACAACATAAACCATTATTCTGTGTATTCAACAAAAAAGGCGTGCATTGAAGAGAGATTTATACTAAAATCGATGCTGCATAAACATTTGTATGGTAACAGTCTGTATGGTAATTATAAATGGTTAAAAATATTACCGGAATTGATTAAACGCTACAATAACTCTTATCATCGAACAATTCGAATGAAACCGTCACAAGTAGACAAAGACAATGAAAACCAAGTTTTGAATAATTCATTCAATCACATTAAGATGGTGGGACCAAAACAAATTTTTAAAGTTGGTGATCATGTTCGAATAAGTAAGTTTAGAACAGTGTTTGAGCGTTTTCATCCATCATGGACACCAGAAATTTTTACCATTCGCGAAGTGAAACTTACAAATCCAAGAACATATTTTTTAAAGGACTACAACAACGAAGATATTAAGGGTGGGTTTTATACTGAAGAACTAAAAAAAGTTCACGATCCAAATGTTTATTTAGTGGAAAAGGTGTTAGCTAAACGCGGTTCAAAGGTTAAAGTTAAATGGTTAGGATTTGATGCATCTCATAACTCACATATCGATACAAAAAGTCTTTTTACTTAATAGTGTATGGTATAGTAATCTAAAATAAAACTATGTTTTTTTTTTTTTAATTGGGATATGAAAAAGGAAATGAAAAGATAACAATTATATATAAAAAAATACTATTTATTATCACATGAAAATATATATAAGAAAAAAAAACAATGTAGAAAAAAGATAATAATTATACAAAAATAAACTATATATATTATCACAAAATCATGTATTTGCATGATACTCTTCATCACTGTCATCATCATGATATTCATTATCACCATATTTCTCCATCAAAAAAGTTTCAACAATTTGTTTCACATTAATGTTATGAAATAAATCATCTGATGTGAAGACATTGTAATAAGATTGTTCGAACAATGATAGACCCATTATTCCATCCGTTTGGCCCGAGTCGATATTATCTAAGATCCATTTCCAAATCTGCATGTCTTCACTGTTAGTAGATGGTGAAAATTTGACATTTAATCCCATTTGCTCAACCATCGTAATAAGATAATTCAAAGTTTCAGGTCGACCGCATTTAGTAGCTGTATTAATCATTTTTTTATAATTATATGATAATATTTTTTTAATTTTATTTAGACTGCAATTCTTTTGAATGGCTACTAAAACACCATTACTAAAGTCTTGCATTGTGTATCTAATACTAACCAATTTTTTTCGAAAACAATTATTAATAATAACGGATCCTTTCTCTCTCTCTCTCTCTCTCTTTCTACAGTGGTGGTGGTGGAAAAAGCACGTCAATGTGGTAAAATACTGTAATGACCCCACGGTTTCGTTTCTGTTGAATTCAACATGATGTACCGCTTCTGGTCATACGGTGATAAGCCCACTTTCTGCTGTTTAATGGTGTGAATTTTGTGGCGCTTCGATCGAATATTTTGTTGAACGTGGTATGAATTCCGATTCTCATTCAGGCATCTTTTGTAATCGTCAAACGTTAGTTTTCGAATTGCTGACTTCTTAAGATCCTTGGATCGCTTAGTCTCTTTTTGTTTTGCACCCGAATAGCATACATTTTGCTTCGCAATCCGACAAACTCCAACATAACTTCACCATTATTTTCATCGGACATTAAGCCCTTGACTTTCTTATTGCGAAGCGGTATACCATAGATGTTATCGGGTGCATAGTCAGCAGTATCGAAACGATCAATATCGTGCTTCATATCCTCATAGACGTCAGTATTGGATATATCATAGATTAGACTGTCGATGTCTGTATACAACTGCTTCACATTTTCACGACCATACCGCGCGTACATGTAGTTGTAATGGAAATCATATACATATGTTTTTGATACATCCAAGATGGTGAAATCGATGTAAATTGGCTTATTGAAAAATATGTTCGTCTTTTTCAGTTCCACGATACTAACGTCATTGTCGAGCACCATCATACTATGAAAATTTTGTTTGGCAATTAATTTTTTCACACCATGTTTACCATCCCAATTTTTCCGTATGTACACAACTCGGTATTTTCTCACATTTTCCATGGTCTTACCGAAAATGGCATTAATTATGAGTTTGAATAGGGACTTTTCAAACTCATTTGATGCATTCTTACGCTTTTCGGTGTTGAAATCAATATTTGGTTTCAACCATGTGGATTGATCAAATTGAATAGCACGATGGTAGTGTGTCACTTTAACACCAAGTTGTATGTACAGTTTTAATTTTCTATAGTGCACGACATATCTGGTTTTATTGAAGAGAGATGTGAGTAAGTATTTTTGTTTTGATCCAGGTGGTTTAGATGTCTCTGGGCATGGTGGTAAGTCGCTAAAGTAATTATGTAGATATTGGGGTATTTCCAGGTCCACTTCAAAAATATAACCGACTGGTGAATCATCGGTAATATTCATAACGTTTGGTGGTTGAACCCACTTAAAATTACCAGTAGGAAGAGGTTGACTCATTGTAGCACCATAAAGATTCACCACATCATTATACATTAGATAATGCTCTTCCTTTGTTTGATCATACTCCTCACTCATATACTTATTGTTAGCTTTTCCATAGCGATTTGAGCATTGACTTACACCACCTCTGACTTCTTTCTCGATAAACAAAAGGTCATCAATGTTTGTGAATAATTTCAATCTGACATTGGTATATTTCAACATGGCTTCAGGTAGTGTGTAGTAGTGAGTCGGATCAAGACCAAAACTACACAAACAAGCTTTACGGAAATTTTCAAAAATGTCCGCCAATAGCAACACATCCGTTTTCATATACAGGTGTGAGTATTCACCTAGTGTATGTAAATTGAATGTAATCCATACTTGTTTAGCATGGTCACAATCCTGTTCCGTTATATGTTCATCTACTAGCATACTATAGAACGCCTCTTTTGGTGGGAATTGTGTTTCTTGGAGACGTTAAACCAACTAGACATGTATTCATATGGAAATACACCTTTTCTTGTCAACAATTGAAATTGTTCATCAATACTGATCTGAAAAAAAAATACATAAATACGGCTCTGTTTTTTTTTTTATATTTATTTTTATTATAACTTACTTCCTTATGTAAACTAGACTTTTTATCATTATCTAAATATGAGGCTAGATTCTCTAACTTGTCTGCCAAAAATCGATAGGAGTCGATGAATCTCAATTGCATGTTCGATACATGTTTGGTGAAACTGATGTATTTTTCCTTGTTGATGGGCAACACATCAACATGACCATCGATTTCAGTCAGCAGAGTTTCAATAATGGAATGTGAATCATATCCGCTTAAATTGTGCATCACAACAGGTATAACTTTTGACTCGTTGTAATCCAAATTACAAGATTGGTGTGCCGGACCTGTATATAATCCTGTTCTGTGTGAATGATCATGTACGCGGATATGCTCAGGTGTAAAATCTCTATTACAAATATGAGCGGAATCATTGGTTCGATATGTTTCAATCTATTTTCCACTGTATTCGCAACTAGTTGAAGTTCATTGATAAACCATTTCACACAATCAACACCACGGTACGCCTTAAAAAAGGATTGGTTTGGATCATGAGTGTATTGGACATAGTACCCCACACTGTAGGGTTCATGTTTTTGAATATTTTGTGTATAAGATCCATGATCCATTTCCAGGTTTTCATGATGCTGTGGTATCAATAACGCCTCAAAATCTGCGTATACGATATATGGTACTGATTCCTTTCTTTGAAAATTTTTAAACTCAATGAACCGCTCTTCATCAGTTTCAGGCATTCGCACCCGCACTGCGTCTCTTTCACCACACTCTTCTGAATACTGCTGGAGTTTGGCTTCTGATGTAAAATAGTTCAGACATCGATCACATAAGAAAATTTTACGTGTATTACTCTTTACACCTGATCGACACAACTTTGCCAAATTTTTTATCCAACAAAAGTGGTGACTATCCCCATTCTCGACAGTCAAAAGATGAATTTTTTCCCCCCAGTGTTTGAAGTAACGCATACTGGGAATATTTCAACAGTTTTGTTGTTGATTTCATAACCGTACACGTTAATCGATAGCTGAGGGTTCATCTTCTCAAATTTCTTTATTTGATCTAGAGACATGGGAAATGTCAATCCATCATATTTTAAATGATGTTTGAAGTGCGGGTAGTTTTGACAGCGATGAGCATTTTGTTCAACCGGGAATAATGCTGCCATTATTGACCAGAGAAAACAATGTTGATCATAATTCCGGACATTGATTACAGCTTGTTTGTTTTTTATAGAGGATGGTGGATCACAAAATGTTCCAGCTGTAATCGGAGCGTACTTATTCATGTGGATTCGAATATTTACGATCATGTCAAGAGCCCAACCGCTATCTCGTTCCTGAAATTCTTCCAATTTCTTCATCAGATTATTTTTAACATGATCGTTGTACCACTCTTTTATGTCTGTAATCATATAAATTTCTTTGGCTGGTGTTATAAAGGTTTTAACATCCTCCTCTGGTAATGGGTTTAGTAAAATTACCCGTAAAAACAATATACACCTGAAAATAAAATTAAATAAAAATATTTTAAATTTTAATTATTAAATTTTACTTACATTGAGTGGATGTTTCACTAACTCACGTCGAACGTGTCGTTGAAACATAGGAAATGCCCGGTTGAAAAATACTAATGGATCTTTATAATCCAAATTGGTAATCATACCAGTCTTCACTCTACCCTGATGATGGGTTTCAATCAACTCCCAGATTAGATGACGATTTCGATTTCTTAACACCACCACCTTGTTTAATAAGGCTCAGTTTTAGTTGGTGAAGTTGCCGCTGGTATGATTTACACAATCCAATATTTGCTTCAAGACGTAAAGGATTTTCTTTTTTCAGTATCAACATTTTTCTGAGTAACCGTAAATTTTCTTTATTTAATACCATAAATCGCTCAGCTTCCTCTACCGTCTTGATAATTTTCATTGCCTTCTCCACTATCATCACCATCTCTAAGCTGCTACCTCTAGGTCCATCATTTATCATTTGCAAAATTGATTGATCGTAGGCGTCCATCTTTACTAACAAACTCAATTATATTTCTATTTAATACACTATGATATTTTAAAAATTAAACACTTACCGTTTTATCAAAAAAATTTTATAAAAATATACTTTACCAAGCGTTCGCGACTAATATCAAATTATAAATGATATAAATATATAAATTCAGTTAAATATATGAGGTAAACAAAAATTAACTCAAAATCAATGAATTTAAAAACAATGATACTTCAACGGTTGTGAACAATTCATTTATACTATTTTTTTTCGCCCACATTACCGGAAACTGTATCCCCCCATTGATAAGAGGCCCACCGGTCTGTGATAACAGATCTTGCTTATTTGAAAAAAAAAACTAACTGGTTATGACATGTTCAAGGTTACCACTTACGATGATACACACAGGAAAAAACCCACGCTCATCAGATAACGAACACATGATTTCCTGTGATAACAGCAAACAAAAACTAACAGGTTCTAACATGTCCAAGGTTACGACTCACGAACTGGGAAACGCCCACACATATTTTTAATTAGTTTATTTCAACAAAACTTACAGACAACGGAAACGAACAACCTGTCAACACCGGAAACTCATTTCCTGTCCACTGAGATAAGATCATACGCCACCTTAGTAAAGTTCAGAACCACTCTGACGTCACCTCCACATGCGATTGCAGCGCCACTTGGCGCTCTGGTGGACAAATCTGGCGGCTCTGTTCCAGGACAGACCTGACTATACTTCATTAGGCTGTCATCATTACTACTGCAAACAATAGAAAGACAAAGGATTTCATAGGATTATCTAATGAAAAGCTAATAGGATCGTCGAAAAAATCCTGTGAATCAGCCCTACACCACCTAATATACAGGATTGAGGAGGGACTCGCAAGTAGACAAACCACCTTGTGCGTTCTTCTTGACATGGAGGGGATATTTGACAATGGCTCTTACAATTCCATGGTTTATTCGGCAAATCTGCACGGAGTAAAAGACAACTTTTGCATGTGGATAAACTCTTTGCTGATAGGATGAAGAATACAAACTTCCCTTCTTGGAGAGTTTGTCACTGTGAGAGAAAAAAAAGTTCACTGTGAGAGTCCATTGTTTGAACTCGAAACTAACACGGAACCTTCATCTGGAATACATAAAAAATAAGAGAAAATTTTCTCTTATACTTCGAAAAAGAGCATGTGGAAAAGTCTGGGGACTTAAACCCAAAATGATCCACTGGTTTTTCACAACAGCAGTTAGGGCAACTAAAACCTATGCTGCTCTAGTGTGGTGGCCAAAATTGAATCAGATAGCAGCATGCAAAAAGCTTCCCAATATCCAAAGACTGGCCTGTTTGTGCAGAGGATCCATTAGCAGTACACCCTACAGCTACCATGAAAATCATACTAGGGCTGATTTCGCCAGTATCCAGTGCCTATAGACTGTGTTGCACTAATAACTGGATTTAAAAAAATCAGGTTGGATATGCAAGTATCGTGAGAACATCAATCATCTCAGACCCTGGTTTCGAAATGGGCACAGATATGCTTCCAGAAATATATTCTTCTCAAAACAAGTGGTCAAATGCGAAACACCGTGATCACTGGGAAAAAATGCCGTGGTAGGAGGTTGGGAAAATACTGCTCCAGAGTGAAACCAAGAGGCTATCTCTCAATGCACTGAAGCAGAACACATATATCGCATCGATTTATGTGACATAAATCGCATTCTTAATATTTCGAAAGGATTATTGTTCTAGAGAATTATTTATATTAATAACGACAAATATATTAAACATATTTAACAACATTTCGCTTTTATTTTTATTAGTTATCTTTTTTAACGCATAATATGAAAATTACAAGTTTGATGTTCTAATAATGCAATTGATGAAGAAAAACAAATATCTGTAAAAGACACAGACAAGGCAATATAATCAAAGGTAAGGAACGGGGTTTGGTTTATGTACCAGTATGCCGTTACAAAGTACTTATAAAACAATTACCTTAAAGAGTCGATACATATATGAAGCATATAACTGATAAACCAAATTATAGTATGAGATACCTTATACATAAAAATAACCGGTAACTATTCCGACGGGAGAGTCTATGAGAAACTGGTTTTTTTTAATAAAAAAGGTAAGAGACCCTTTTAGAACTTAATGATCAAAAAGTTCTTGTGTAATTATGAACGCACTTAAGATGAGTTATACTTCTTTGGCATAACAAAATAAAAATAACTCCAAATATTTCATCATACATTTGTAGACACGACAGTAGTAGGAAACTGTCGATTCTAAAAAAAAAGAATATGGAGAAAGAAAGAATATTAACCTCGATCATTAGGTCAATGACCCCTTGACCATTGACGACCGTGTGCAATTAATTAGGCATTTAACCCCAACATGTGACCTTGTAAATTAATTAGGTCATTGTCCCCTATTTGTGATGTAGTGAAATAAGGTCACTGCGAAGATTTACGAATTGTTTTAGAATTAGCTGTTTGACTAGGATGCAAATGAGAGAATACAAAACTTACCACATGTAATTGATAAAACATTCAACGCAGGATACTCACAAAAAGCACAAAACAATAGACACTGCAATGGATATTCACAATAACACACAACAATAGTCACAAAAATGGAGAACCACGACAGACGATGGCTAAGATTATACTGACAATTATGTGACATAAATCGCATTCCTCATATTTCGAAAGGATTATTGTTCTGATAGCAAAAAAAAATTATTTTATTAGGTTAGGTTAGCCCTAAATTCGAGTGTGGATGTCTAATCCACACTCGAAAGTAAATTGCTGAATTAAGGAAATCAAAATGAACCACTTTCAATTTTGATATAGCAGAGTTAAACACTCAGATATTGAAAAATATTATTAAATACAATCCAAGAAAATATCAAATGTGATTATGTTGAACAACAATCACATAATTAAGTGTGTGGAAACAAATTACAGTTGTCACAAAATATATCTACAACAATTGGAATAAATTGATATACATCAAACTAATATATATATTGAGGAGGTAGTTTATCATCAATGTACCAGAGTGTGGATGTTGAATCCACACTCGAAAGTGAAAGAGCATCAATAACAAACCAACACCCAAAAATGTGCGGGGCCCGTGTTATGGTAGGATATAGTGGATCGTAAGCTTAGTACAATAGTTGTTCACTGAAATATAAAGAAAATCAATAACGACTAATTATGTAATCAAACAATCAATAATAATATATAAAAATTCATAGTATTTATTGTAACTCAAAAAAGATATAACAATTATGGAAGTAATTGTAACTCATAAAAAAATCTATAATAATTATGGAAGTATTCAACAGATACATGCGCATCGTTACAAACTGTATTATTTATTTATGGACTATTAAAGCCATCTGTGTTGTTTACAATCATTTATTTTAAAAAAATATTATGTGTGTTCTTCACAAACAACATGAATTTTTAAATACAAACGTATTCATTAAAAATTATTTTTTTAAACAAAATTTATGGACAATATTCATATAATATACGTTAAAACAATTTGAAGAATTGTAAGTGGTTAATAACTAGAAAATAATGTGCAAGAAAAATAAATAAACGAATTGAATCGAATTGACAGTTATTTGTAAAATCAAACTGCTAAATGAACAAAAGTTATTCTAGCTTAAGAAATGAAATAACCTCTCATGTGAACATAATATAACCAAAATATACCACATGCTAAACTAATTAAAATAATTGAAAGTTAAAAAAGCACATGATAATTAAACGAAATTATACAAACCCGGTATACAATTATTATTATTATTATTATTATTATTATTATTATTATTATTATCATTATTATTATTATTATTATTATTATTATTATTATTATTATTTATTATTATTATTATTATTATTATTATTATTATTATTATTATTATTATTATTATTATTATTATTATTATTATTATTATTATTATTATTATTATTATTATTATTATTATTATTATTATTATTATTATTATTATTATTATTATTATTATTATTATTATTATTATTATTATTATTATTATTATTATTATTATTATTATTATTATTATTATTATTATTATTATTATTATTATTTATTATTATTATTATTATTTATTATTATTATTATTATTATTATTATTATTATTATTATTATTATTATTATTATTATTATTATTATTATTATTATTATTATTATTATTATTATTATTATTATTATTATTATTATTATTATTATTATTATTATTATTATTATTATTATTATTATTATTATTATTATTATTATTATTATTATTATTATTATTATTATTATTATTATTATTATTATTATTATTATTATTATTATTATTATTATTATTATTATTATTATTATTATTATTATTATTATTATTATTATTATTATTATTATTATTATTATTATTATTATTATTATTATTATTATTATTATTATTATTATTATTATTATTATTATTATTATTATTATTATTATTATTATTATTATTATTATTATTATTATTATTATTATTATTATTATTATTATTATTATTATTATTATTATTATTATTATTATTATTATTATTATTATTATTATTATTATTATTATTATTATTATTATTATTATTATTATTATTATTATTATTATTATTATTATTATTATTATTATTATTATTATTATTATTATTATTATTATTATTATTATTATTATTATTATTATTATTATTATTATTATTATTATTATTATTATTATTATTATTATTATTATTATTATTATTATTATTATTATTATTATTATTATTATTATTATTATTATTATTATTATTATTATTATTATTATTATTATTATTATTATTATTATTATTATTATTATTATTATTATTATTATTATTATTATTATTATTATTATTATTATTATTATTATTATTATTATTATTATTATTATTATTATTATTATTATTATTATTATTATTATTATTATTATTATTATTATTATTATTATTATTATTATTATTATTATTATTATTATTATTATTATTATTATTATTATTATTATTATTATTATTATTATTATTATTATTATTATTATTATTATTATTATTATTATTATTATTATTATTATTATTATTATTATTATTATTATTATTATTATTATTATTATTATTATTATTATTATTATTATTATTATTATTATTATTATTATTATTATTATTATTATTATTATTATTATTATTATTATTATTATTATTATTATTATTATTATTATTATTATTATTATTATTATTATTATTATTATTATTATTATTATTATTATTATTATTATTATTATTATTATTATTATTATTATTATTATTATTATTATTATTATTATTATTATTATTATTATTATTATTATTATTATTATTATTATTATTATTATTATTATTATTATTATTATTATTATTATTATTATTATTATTATTATTATTATTATTATTATTATTATTATTATTATTATTATTATTATTATTATTATTATTATTATTATTATTATTATTATTATTATTATTATTATTATTATTATTATTATTATTATTATTATTATTATTATTATTATTATTATTATTATTATTATTATTATTATTATTATTATTATTATTATTATTATTATTATTATTATTATTATTATTATTATTATTATTATTATTATTATTATTATTATTATTATTATTATTATTATTATTATTATTATTATTATTATTATTATTATTATTATTATTATTATTATTATTATTATTATTATTATTATTATTATTATTATTATTATTATTATTATTATTATTATTATTATTATTATTATTATTATTATTATTATTATTATTATTATTATTATTATTATTATTATTATTATTATTATTATTATTATTATTATTATTATTATTATTATTATTATTATTATTATTATTATTATTATTATTATTATTATTATTATTATTATTATTATTATTATTATTATTATTATTATTATTATTATTATTATTATTATTATTATTATTATTATTATTATTATTATTATTATTATTATTATTATTATTATTATTATTATTATTATTATTATTATTATTATTATTATTATTATTATTATTATTATTATTATTATTATTATTATTATTATTATTATTATTATTATTATTATTATTATTATTATTATTATTATTATTATTATTATTATTATTATTATTATTATTATTATTATTATTATTATTATTATTATTATTATTATTATTATTATTATTATTATTATTATTATTATTATTATTATTATTATTATTATTATTATTATTATTATTATTATTATTATTATTATTATTATTATTATTATTATTATTATTATTATTATTATTATTATTATTATTATTATTATTATTATTATTATTATTATTATTATTATTATTATTATTATTATTATTATTATTATTATTATTATTATTATTATTATTATTATTATTATTATTATTATTATTATTATTATTATTATTATTATTATTATTATTATTATTATTATTATTATTATTATTATTATTATTATTATTATTATTATTATTATTATTATTATTATTATTATTATTATTATTATTATTATTATTATTATTATTATTATTATTATTATTATTATTATTATTATTATTATTATTATTATTATTATTATTATTATTATTATTATTATTATTATTATTATTATTATTATTATTATTATTATTATTATTATTATTATTATTATTATTATTATTATTATTATTATTATTATTATTATTATTATTATTATTATTATTATTATTATTATTATTATTATTATTATTATTATTATTATTATTATTATTATTATTATTATTATTATTATTATTATTATTATTATTATTATTATTATTATTATTATTATTATTATTATTATTATTATTATTATTATTATTATTATTATTATTATTATTATTATTATTATTATTATTATTATTATTATTATTATTATTATTATTATTATTATTATTATTATTATTATTATTATTATTATTATTATTATTATTATTATTATTATTATTATTATTATTATTATTATTATTATTATTATTATTATTATTATTATTATTATTATTATTATTATTATTATTATTATTATTATTATTATTATTATTATTATTATTATTATTATTATTATTATTATTATTATTATTATTATTATTATTATTATTATTATTATTATTATTATTATTATTATTATTATTATTATTATTATTATTATTATTATTATTATTATTATTATTATTATTATTATTATTATTATTATTATTATTATTATTATTATTATTATTATTATTATTATTATTATTATTATTATTATTATTATTATTATTATTATTATTATTATTATTATTATTATTATTATTATTATTATTATTATTATTATTATTATTATTATTATTATTATTATTATTATTATTATTATTATTATTATTATTATTATTATTATTATTATTATTATTATTATTATTATTATTATTATTATTATTATTATTATTATTATTATTATTATTATTATTATTATTATTATTATTATTATTATTATTATTATTATTATTATTATTATTATTATTATTATTATTATTATTATTATTATTATTATTATTATTATTATTATTATTATTATTATTATTATTATTATTATTATTATTATTATTATTATTATTATTATTATTATTATTATTATTATTATTATTATTATTATTATTATTATTATTATTATTATTATTATTATTATTATTATTATTATTATTATTATTATTATTATTATTATTATTATTATTATTATTATTATTATTATTATTATTATTATTATTATTATTATTATTATTATTATTATTATTATTATTATTATTATTATTATTATTATTATTATTATTATTATTATTATTATTATTATTATTATTATTATTATTATTATTATTATTATTATTATTATTATTATTATTATTATTATTATTATTATTATTATTATTATTATTATTATTATTATTATTATTATTATTATTATTATTATTATTATTATTATTATTATTATTATTATTATTATTATTATTATTATTATTATTATTATTATTATTATTATTATTATTATTATTATTATTATTATTATTATTATTATTATTATTATTATTATTATTATTATTATTATTATTATTATTATTATTATTATTATTATTATTATTATTATTATTATTATTATTATTATTATTATTATTATTATTATTATTATTATTATTATTATTATTATTATTATTATTATTATTATTATTATTATTATTATTATTATTATTATTATTATTATTATTATTATTATTATTATTATTATTATTATTATTATTATTATTATTATTATTATTATTATTATTATTATTATTATTATTATTATTATTATTATTATTATTATTATTATTATTATTATTATTATTATTATTATTATTATTATTATTATTATTATTATTATTATTATTATTATTATTATTATTATTATTATTATTATTATTATTATTATTATTATTATTATTATTATTATTATTATTATTATTATTATTATTATTATTATTATTATTATTATTATTATTATTATTATTATTATTATTATTATTATTATTATTATTATTATTATTATTATTATTATTATTATTATTATTATTATTATTATTATTATTATTATTATTATTATTATTATTATTATTATTATTATTATTATTATTATTATTATTATTATTATTATTATTATTATTATTATTATTATTATTATTATTATTATTATTATTATTATTATTATTATTATTATTATTATTATTATTATTATTATTATTATTATTATTATTATTATTATTATTATTATTATTATTATTATTATTATTATTATTATTATTATTATTATTATTATTATTATTATTATTATTATTATTATTATTATTATTATTATTATTATTATTATTATTATTATTATTATTATTATTATTATTATTATTATTATTATTATTATTATTATTATTATTATTATTATTATTATTATTATTATTATTATTATTATTATTATTATTATTATTATTATTATTATTATTATTATTATTATTATTATTATTATTATTATTATTATTATTATTATTATTATTATTATTATTATTATTATTATTATTATTATTATTATTATTATTATTATTATTATTATTATTATTATTATTATTATTATTATTATTATTATTATTATTATTATTATTATTATTATTATTATTATTATTATTATTATTATTATTATTATTATTATTATTATTATTATTATTATTATTATTATTATTATTATTATTATTATTATTATTATTATTATTATTATATTATTATTATTATTATTATTATTATTATTATTATTATTATTATTATTATTATTATTATTATTATTATTATTATTATTATTATTATTATTATTATATTATTATTATTATTATTATTATTATTATTATTATTATTATTATTATTATATTATTATTATTATTATTATTATTATTATTATTATTATTATTATTATTATTATTATTATTATTATTATTATTATTATTATTATTATTATTATTATTATTA